>VWZK01007411.1:792601-846478 GCA_013396935.1 Baryphthengus martii
CCCCCCATGTGGAATAAACAATCTGCCTAAGGAATGTAACTCATCCCAGGTTGTGAGCTCCTTAAAGGACTGTGTCATAGAAACAAAACATGGATTTGATTAGATCAAGAGCAAGACCTCAGACCCCTGTGCCACCACTGCTGCCTGACTCCTCAGCACCTGAGGGGAGAGGGACACCAGGGCTTGGCAGGGAACTGGGGGGAAACAGGGCAGCTTTTCTCTTCAGGGATGATGGGTCCGCCTGCTGCTATCCTCCTGGAGCTGGTGGGACCCCTCTGCCACTGGGCCTGCCTTGGTTTTGGCTCTGCCAAACTGGGAGGAGCTGCTAGGAGAGGGGATGAGCTGGCCCCTGGCAAGGAGCTAGGGTGTAGACAAGGTGGGAAAGTGGAGGAGGCAAGGGAAAGGAGGACTGTAGGTCTGAAGGTGAAACTAAATGAATAGGACAAGGAGAATAGAGAAGATCCCATCTAGTACCCACCCTGAGATGCTGGGTGAGCCAAGCTAACAGAGGATATGAAATGGTGTGTGCCATCCTGGGGAGTCTGGATATCATTAGCACTGTCACACAGACAACTTAAAATGAGCCTTCTGTTGGGAAGAAAAAGTTAAAACAATTTTGAGCCTTGCTAAACTCCCAGTTTCAAATCTTAGCTGTTGAAGGCCAGCAGCAAAGGATTGTAAAGATAAGAGCAAAGGAAGCATGCAAGAAGGAACTGGTGGAGGGTCAGACTAGAGAACAATAATTTTAAAAAGTAAGAGATATTCTCTGGGCCAAGGATCATAAAAATCACTTTTGCCTTTGCTTGGACAGGGAGCATCATCAGTCTGCTTTCCACCCTGCAGCTGTGTTAGCTGTTGGGATGATGCTGGAGCTGGGAGAAGGCCTTTAGTGCCTACCCTTGCAAGAGTGGCTCCCCTGGCATCAGGCAACAGCTTGACACCGGTGCTGCACGATGTGGTAACTGCCCACAGCACAGGCAGCAGCGACCTAGCAGCCTCTCACAAGTGCATGTGCTTCTTGGCTGCTCCAGGTCAGAGCTGTCTCCTCTCATTTAGCTGCTTTGCTGCACATCAGGTGTGCTGAAGAGCCAGGAAAAGATGGGGTAATTCAGGTTCGTCTATTGGTTTCCCACCTCAAATGCTCTCACCAGTCCTCAGCCATCACCGCTTTAGTGAGTGCTCTGCCGCCTCCTTGTCACTTGGCTGCCCCGGAGCTACCCAAGGGGTCGTTTTGGCTAGCAGGCCCTCCAAGTGGGCAGCAATGAGCTGAGGGCATGCTTCAGCTCTGTGTAAGCAGGAGGTGATTACAAAAAGCAGAGCCCGAGACATGGTTGTTCCAGGGCAAAGTGACCTTTGTGTTCATGCTGGCTTCTTCCAAAAGCGCTAGTGCTGCAGGAGTGCTACTGCAGCCTTTCCAGCTCAGTTTTTCAGTCCTTGAGCTGGACCTTTTCTTCATCTTTTGAAAGGCAGTTTTTTACTCTGTAGGTAACCTAATCTCACTGTAAGGATTCGGGCAAGGAGTCCTGTGGCTTAAATAGAGCTGCAAAATGATTGACTCTGTTTATCCAGTCTATTTCAGGATCTGATTTTTGCTGCTAAAAGCTAAAGGGTTACATGGACATTCACATGGCCCAGCAAAAGAAACCTCTCTCAGAATCTGGACTGGCTTTTCTGCATCTCTCAGACACAGCATTAAAGATTCTATTATGGAAAGCGTGGAAGATGTCTCTGAGCAGAGGCAAATCTGCAGGTCTAACCTGGCTGTCTCCCATGGCTTCAGTAAGGTGGAATCACTTCCCATTTCCCCAGGTTTTGACAGATTTGTGACTTTGATAGCACCTGGAAAATAAAGGAAAGCCAGAGCCAGGCCTGTGCTCACAGGCAAAGGAAGAAACAACCAGAGCTGAGTTTTAGGCAGCTCAAGGATGGGGGAGAAGGGATGAGCGGAATCAGCTGCCCTCTGCTGCAGGCCGGTATGCTCACACATGTTACTCCCTCTTCAAACTGCTGGGCGCCTGGCCTCCGTGTTTTCTCACCAGGAGAGACAAGTCCAAAGAGAGCGAAGCTCACTGAAATGCAAAATGTGGGTTTCACTAGTGGACCTGTCTTGCTGACCATGGAGACTTGCGACATGTGCTGAGTCTGGACCAGGAAGAGGGCAGACACTGAGAAGAGGGTGAGATGTCGCTGCACGAAGAACAGCATGGGGTTTGTGTTCTAGCCTCCAAGGCCTGGAGCTTTCAAGGAAGCTTAGAGTAGCAGACACTTGCATATTCATCAGAATATGTCAAACTCATGGGGCAATCACCTGGATTTCTGACTCCATCACTTCTTTTTACAAGAGGGTTTTTTTTGCTCGTGACAGTCATGCTGCATCCAGAAATGCATGTAGCGTGAGTGAGCCAGGGGCATGGTAAATGCTGGAAGAGGCAATGTGGATATGTTTGGGAAGAGCTTGAAAGGCCAGAATTGTGGACAGAGCTGGGATGCTTTGATCCAGGTGCTTCATGGAACAGCCCTTGGGGGCTGTCACACAAAACAGCACAGAGCACAGATGCATATCGAGAGCCTTTTCCAGCAATCCCTTTGTGGAAAGGCTAAAATAATAAAATACTTCCCTGTCACTGTGATCTTACAGCAAGGATTTGCTCTACACCACTTTCTTTTTGCAATGTGCTTTTTTTGTCTTCACAAAAGGCTTCCTTGGCAAAAGGGAGCTGCCAGCTGGCCAGATCTGGCCAAGGGGCTAACAGAAGTATTCAGCTCCATGCAGTTTCAACAGCAAAACTATCTATTCAAAAAGAAGTCATAGTTTTGACTCTGTTCTTTTCATCAGGATTTATTACTCTAGGACTGCTGCCAATATATTTTTTATTTTTTTTTTAGCTAAAACAAAAAAAAAATTCTAGCATGTTCAAATCATATACTTTGAAAGCATCTCTTTTCCTGATTGGTACCACTGCTGGTTCTCCTCTTTTCACCCTTTTTAGTCCAAGTGGTCACTGTCTGCTCAGTGTCACTTTCCTGCTTTCATCCCAGGAGTGAAGAGAAACAGTGACCTACTCATGTCATGGAATTCTTTTTTTAAAACAATGAAAGCATTTTAATTCCTGATGGCTTTAATAACATCCCTTCCTCTCTCTCTCTTTCCTTTTTAAAACCACCTCTAAACCTTGGGGATGGAACTGTCTGACAGGATTCCTTTAATTATCCCTGCTCCCAACGCTCATCTCTTCCATGGTGCCTTCAAGGGACACCACTATGAAAGGTGCTACACCCACACGCAGTACATCCAAATCGAAGCAGAGAACAAAACCAAAATGTCAAAAATTTCACCCATAAAGAAATTAATAACAAATACAACCAGGCGCATTTCACACGCTCCATTAGTCAGTAGTGCTCAGATACCATGGTGATGAGCCTCCTATAAATATTTCCACAGCAGCAAAACTGTCTTAAAGGGACCGCACAGCAGCTCGTCTGCACCTGGATGGAGCACTTCTCCGGAGGCACCTCTTGTCCTGTCTAATTGCATGGCTGGCACCTGAGCCACGTACCTGAGGAGCAAGCCAGCACCATCTGCTTTTCTTTTGCCTGTCACAAGCATCAACAGCCCTGGTGTTATGCCCCTAATTCTGCAATTTGACCCGAACACATTTCTGGGGACAAAGGTGGTCTACACTTTACCGTTCAGCACTCTACCAAAGCCGAGGGGCCAGGTGAATGCTGCGTTCTTTATCTGCACGTCCTCAGCATCCCCCAACCTGAGTCTTCACACAGCACAACCACAGACAGCAGCGTGAAGATACAGCTTGTATGGAGCCAGAGGTGTGCTTGTCGATCCTCCCAGAAGCAAACATTTGTGGAGCAGAATAACACCCCATCAGGTTGTTAGGTATTTAGGAGCTCCTGTTCACAGATTGTCCAGAACTAAAAAGAGCCAAGCAAGAGGGATGGGGAGGGAGGGGAAAGAAACACATGCTCAGATGTTTAGGTTGCAGCAGCCAACTTCTGCCCACGCTGCAGGAGAGCTTTGAGTTTCTTGCCCTTGATGTAACCACCACTAGAAGTTTGTTTTCACAAACCTTTCTTGTCTTGAAAGCTACAACTTGCACCTCAGTACCTCATCTGAGAAGGAATGCGTAACCCTGTTATTAAGCTGTGGGCAGCATCACCTGGAGGGTGATTCTTCACACACCTGCCACTGTTCAGAAATAGATGGGAAATTTAATATTGCAAAATAATTTCCAAAGGACAGCAGCTCCAGCAGCTCCAGCAGAATATGGGGCATTAAGAACAGAGAGAAATGATCCTGTGAAAAAAAGCTGACCTAGCCTTGATGCTGAGGGCCCAATACAAGACTGTACTGAGTGCTCACACAAAGAAGCTAGGAATCACTTGGAGCTGCTACCTTACAAACTCTCCTAGGAGAAAGGTTAGAAGAATGAAGGAAAAAATGCTATTTCCTACCTATTCCTTAGTGTGCCCCTTGCAGCAAGACTAGGAAAAGGGTGGGAACATGAGTTGATTGGTCTCGTGTCCTCTCACGACAGCTGTAGCTAATCACAAGAGAAGGCAGAGAAGGGCGATGCAAAGGCTACATATACATGCCTTGGTGCCTGCTGTGAGTTTGTTTCTGGTACAGCCCTACAGAAGCGTTTGGGATGGGGATCAAACTCTTCTGGTGAATGTACAATAGTAGCTGGTTGGACTGGCTTATAGGATGGGTGGAGATGAAAACACCTTCAGCCCTAGTAAAGGAAGCGCTGCTCACTCAGTCTACTGCTGCAGGCAAGTCTTCTCTCTCCCCTCCCCTCTCCACCATCACATCCTGCATGCTTTCTGGCTTTCTAGCCTGCTGTTTGTATGGTGGTTCCTGAGAGTGTCCTGGGTGTATTTTGTTTTGCCTATTTACACTTTTTAAATGATACCTTGAGGTCCTTAATAACTGTGGCTGTCTAGGTGCACAGGTAGTATGGAAACATAGTGCTAACCTTCAAGTGCTGGGGTATGTTGAGAAGTTATTTGTCTGCCCTATTTACATAGAGGCTAATCAGCCCTCGGTGGAGTTTCTTTTTGATCCTTTGGCCTGTCTCAAGGGAAGCACAGCACTAACCGACAAAATATGTATATTTTGGCTTTCAAAAACTATTACACTTTGCAACTGTCACCCAGACCTTGAGCTTTTTGGTTGCCAGGGAAACATCGAGGGAGATAACCTGATCACAGCTGTGAACTGCATCCCTTCCTCTCTCAGTGCTCAACCTGTGCTTCCAGAAATGCCAGCTCTTAGCTTGAGGTATTTCATCTTTAAAAAGCAGAGGCTTGAAAAATAAGGTTATTTACAGCCCAGAAAATACTTCTTTCTGAAATAAAACTATCTGGGAGGTCTTGCTCTTTGGTCTCAAAGCACGTGCAAGGCAGCAGCTCAGCGGTAGAGGGTTTTGTTGTGCTCCGATAATATCAGTGGCTGCTGGAGCAACCGCGACCTTGTCCAGATAACATGCGATGGAGTCAATGAGGGTTTTGTACAATGTCAGCTCTGTGTTTGAAATACTCAGGCTCTCTGGAGCCATCAGCTCAGAACATTGCAAGCTTGAGTCAATGCTGTACGCTCTAGATAAGATAGATGGAGCCTTCTCTCTAAGACCCACCATAAAAAGGGGTATGCTGAGTTATTCCAGAGGGCTGGCGGGGATCGTGTGCCTCCTGTTGCAGCAACAGAAGCTCGTGTAGTTTTTCTCAACAGAAACATTTCTTATTCTCCCCTTACAGATTGTATGATACGGTGTCAGGTGGAAGTGGGATGTCAGAGAATCTTACTCCGATTTTTCTCTGTACCAGACAGGGCCAAGCCAGTAAGGAGGGCAAAATCTCGTGCTGCATTGTAAGTGATAATAGCGCTAAGCATCCCTGCCTGTTTCTCCATCCCTTGAAGAGGTGCAACACCTCTGGACACTGGGGGTGATCTTTCAGTTTGAGTCAGACCAAGAAGAAACCAGACAGCCTGGGGCTGGGCAGTCGAAGAGCTAGGGGAAAGCAGGCCGTGGGTCTACCACGTGTGCCGGCAGCAGCTCTGGTGACGGAGAATAGGGGATGGGCATGTGGCCCCAGGGAAGCCAGATGTGTGTCTTCCCTTTCTGGTGTGGCAGAATGGCACTTTAAAGACATGCAACGCAGCTCTTTTTCCTGACACTCAAAGAACAGGTTGACAAGCTGCTGTCAGGGAAATGCTATTTAACTCCCTTTCCCCCAATAATTTCCCTGGTAAAACTGCAGTGTGGTGGAATCAAATGGTGACAGAAACCGAAGGGGAATAGATATGTTTTGCTTTTTTTTTTGATTTTTTTTAAGTATGCGTCTGCATTGGGAGCCATGTGCACATCAGTAAATCTCACCAGTTCAAAGAAATGTTTTGAGTGTTCAAATTCAACCTTTAGTGCTCCCCCCTCTGCTAAGAAACAACAAAGCATTGAAGATGCTCCCAGCTTGCATAGTATTAAAAAGACATCTTGGCTGAAGTGGAAAATAGCATCTTATGTTTTCCTTTGGGTTACATGTGCTGAAAGCCCTTTGCTACTGCTCTTTTTAGATGGTGCAGTGAAAAGTCCTCTCTGATGAGGAAAGGTAAACTATAGATGGCGGGAGGGGAAAAGCAGGGAGAAGAGGGCTAGAGTTATAAAACTACCTCGCAAACAGCCAGCTCATGTCCTGAATCATGCCAAAATAGCTAGGAGCAAACCTGGGAGTGGGTCCGGCAATGTTGGAGCACTGCTGTGCACTTGGGCATGAAAGTAAAGTCTGGCCCTTGATGGTTGCGTTACATTGAAACCTCCTGGGAAGCTGCTTGCCTCAGTCATTTTCTGTAGGTGGCTGATTGAGGTTCCTTGGTGGTTCCTCTCCTCATCTCTGTAAACAGGAGAGGATTTTCTGGGTGCACAAGGAGAGGGAAGGGGCAAGAAGGCTGCCACTTCCCATCAGCTCTGTGCCGTGTGGCTGGTGCCTCTCCTCGACAGGTGATGCTGGAGTGGACATGTGGCTGCGCGGCTCTTCCTGTCACACAGTACTTACACTGTCTTTCCTCTCTAAGGAAAGTTTTCTGGATTTGATTTTGTTTGAAACTTTTACCCTAGGAGTCCATATTTGCCATCCTAACTCCCGCCAGGCTTCAAAGAGGGTCCCAATAAGAGGTTTTAGAAGGGGCTTTCCCCACTTCTCCATCTTTAGTCTAAGCCCAGCAGAGCAGAGGAAGAGCTACTTTCATCCCTCAGAGCTGTAGCTATGACAGACTGGCCAACCCTTAATATTCAAAGGAGGGTGTTTTACTGTTAGGATGGATGTAAATTGTTTTAAGGCAAATCCTTGAGGTTTCATTTTGCTTTCCAAAATGTAACAGCTGCTCAGGCTACGTTTGTTCAAGAGCTGGAAACCCTCTCCATGAGTTCTGACTTGGGTCATTAAGATTAATCTAAGCAATAGCCTCGCCCTTTACTTCAAAGAGCTTAGGTTCGTTTCACTCAGAGATGAATTTTGCCCTGAAGTTTATGTATCTTCTTCTTTTGTACTTCCCATCCTCAAAAAGAAATAATCAGATGTCCTTTAGTAGAAAGGCACTGACTTTCTGCATAGAGGAAGTAAGGCAGAGGGACATAAAATACATGAAATGCTGTATTTTATTTGTTGGGTTTTTCTTTTTAAAAAAAAGCTACAACAAATTCCTTATCACTCAGTCCTTAGGAACTGCCTTGAGCTCAGTGGAAGAACTGATTGCATAAATGCCAGCTGTAACTCTTATTTTTGGTAACAAGGCATTACTAAAGGCAGATTAATTCAGTGCCACGCTCCAATGAGACCAGTGTCCTTTTGTCTGGGACTGGCTTAGGAATCCTCTGATACCTAGTTTTTGTTTTCAGTCATGTACGTGGGGAGTCTAGTCGTGCTTCAAAACACACACACTTGTATTGCAGCAAGAAGTCATGAAGGGTATGCACATACAGGTTAATTGTCAAGGGACATCGACTTCGAGTACCATCAGACTGTTTTCAAATGTAATCGTGACATCTAAGAGGATGATCTTTGAGAGATCAGAGAGAAGAAACCATTCTCTTGCTTTGCACATCTGAGTGCAGTTTGGCTACAGTCAAATTAGCTGTTTCAGCCTACATTGTCACTTTGCTCTTATCTCTCTTTCCTCTTGTTGTATTATTAATAATAATAAAAAAAAAGAGTTAAAGACAGCAGTAAAGACCTATCTGCGTGGTGCAGGTCTGGAGCCTCTGACTGCCTGTAAGGATTTGTGGATGGTGACCAGTGTTTGAGCATCCCTCAAAGGGGTCTGCTGGCCCCGGGGGAAAGCAGAAAGCTCTTTGCCACGCTGCCTGAGGGTGTTCGAAAGGCACCACTGCTGCATTTGAGCTAACTCATTTGCTTCGTCTTCCCTGCCTGCCTCCCCCTCCCTCTCTCCCCTTGCACAGCTGCATTTAGTAACGAAGCTGGCAGCATTAGAAAGTCGCTAGAAGTAACCCATCTGCCTCCGTCGGTTCAGGGGAGAACGACTTTGTAGCTGCTCTCAGTCAGTCCATTAATTGCACATAATAAGGCATTTAGTGACAGAAGGATGGTTGATGAGCCTTAGCTGAAATAACAAGGGCCTGCCAAGAGCTGCGTTTCCTTTGTCAGGGAGGAGTGAGGAGGGTCCTAGTGCTGAAGTGCCGAGTTCAAGTCGTGCAGGGACAAGAGCAGTGGGAACCCGCTGCTCCTTGATCCAGAGGGTGCACGGGTGGCCCGGCACTGAGCAAGGAAGCGCAGCCCTGCACACTGAAGCACTAGCATGGCTGAGCTGCTCTCTCTGGAGTGAGCGGATCTCTGCATTTCCAGCTCACGGGACAGTGCTCACCTGGTGAAAGCCAGGGGCAGCTCCCCTCTACCAGAGGGGCAAGTGGTGGCTGCTGGCTGCACTGCTGAGCACCTGACATGTGACACATCATTCAAAAAGGGCTGGATGTGGGCCTTCCAGCCCTTTGTGAAGGAGCAGGGCAGGTTGCATGAAAAAAACAGTGTGGACTGGGAAACTCAGTTATCGTGCTCGTCCTGTGGAGTTTGATGGGAAAGTTAGTTATGGACTGGGATGGGTGCTGGTCCCAGCTGTCAGATAGACTTTTGCTACACTGCCGGTAGCCCAGGGTGGAGGAGGAGGTGAGAGGATGCACTTGGTGGCTGTTCCTGCAGGAAGGAGTGTGAGGGACATCCTTGTGATGCAGACAGGCTTGAGTGGGGCACCTCAGCTCCCTCATTAATAAAGCAGCTGTTCCCACAGCTGCAAGCTATCTCACCAGCTTCAGCCCCCAGGGTGTTATCATGGGGCTCCCTGCACTTCATTGCCAGCTCAGATCTGTGGGGAAGCGGGTCAAAGAGCTGTCACACCAGAGCCATGCATCTCCTGTAAGTCTCAGTAGGGAAACAGCAACAGCATCCATGCTGGGAGAAACTGGTCCATGGAGGTGATCTCCAACAGCCAAGGGGCAGGCAGTGTGTTTCTGAGCACACTGACCACAGCTGCAGTGCCTGTCTTGCCTGCAGTGAGGGTCACCCTGAAAGTGAAGGTGTGTACCTCCCCAAAATAGCCAGCCAGACTTTTCAGTGGGCACGTGCAGGCAGACACAGCTGAAGCATCTGCTTTCATTTTGGTCTGTGCAGCCACCCAACCGGTTAGCACGTCCTTCACCTGTGAGGAGGTCTGTGCTAACAGTTGGCAGGAGGTGTTCTGTTGAATGAGCACTTGGGAAAGTCAACATTTCTCCAGGCTAGTTTACTGTTCTCCTTACCTATTTATTTTGGTTTAGTATCTCAGTCCTGAGCAGCGCTACTTCTAGCGGGTCTGGATGTTTCACAAAGGAACATAAATATTACTGCTACATGGAGAAACGGAAGTACAGCATGAATGGTTGGTTTGAGCACAAGTTTTCCTGTCCCAAACTTTTGCTCCATCATGCAAAGTCCAGAAGCAGCAGGAGGCAGGTCTGGCACAGAAACTCACCTGCCACTGGGAGAAAGGGCAGGCAGCATTCAGCTGCGCAGCAGTGTGAAGGGAGAAAGGGAACAATCATTTTCTGGGTCGGGCTACAGAGATGGATTTTGGCTTATGTGAAAGGTCCTGAGAAAAGAGAAGGTTTGGCAGCCTTGCTGGCCATAAGACCTGCATGGGCCTTTCATGCACCCCTTTGTAGTGGTTGAAGGGGACATTACCCAGCCTTCTGCTCAGACGGACACGTCCTGGGCGTATTGGGGCAGCTGCCCCATGAGCTGAGCGATGCCATCCGCTCTGAGGAGTGGGTATTGCTGCTACCACCTTTATTATTATTTTTAATTAACACTCTGTCATGGCTTGGCAACCTTCCTACCCACCCTGTGCCTCAGGATGTCTGTCCGAGGGCTGGCTCTCTTTCTCCTCAAAGGCATCCCTGACAGCAAACCCGGGGCTCAGAGGCAGACAGCTCCTCCATGCCACAATATCAAAGTGCACTGTTAAACAGCTGCTCCTGCCTGTGCTTGACTCTGGTGCTGGCCTTGTCCCCTTCTGTGTCTCTCCAAGGAGAGAGGCAAGGACCAGGGTGCAGCTGGCAAGTCCTGCCACTGGCAGCAAGCCTTGTGCCGATGCTTTGGCAGGGAGGAGTGGGGCAGCCTTGCTTTGTTTATTGTAAACCTGAAGTGAAGGGAGAGGCTGTGGGCTGATGGCAAGTCCTGACCACCTATTCACAGCTTTTATTTTTTGTTCTGCTTGCCTCCATCTGGGAGGATCTTTCCCTGATGGCTCTCATCTCCCTCTTCTACTCACCTAGTCTTGACAGCCTTGCTTTTATATGACTTTTTGAGGTTTTACCTAAAGCTTTTCAAAACCTGGAGACCTGAGGCATACACTGCTTATAAGAGTGGGAAGCTCTGTGGCCAGAGCCCACAGGTTTCATTTCCTTTTCTGACTGGAAATGTGTCTGCAAATCACTTCACAGCAGAAGCTCTGGGTAGATCTTAGCAGATCTTTGGTGAGTGGCATGGAAGAGGAATGTATTTATTCACAGAAAAATGGAACCTTAGCTGGCAAATTGTCTTGATTTCTTCCAAAACAAAGTGTTGCTATTGGTTTGAGGTTGGTTGGTTGTTAGAGGGGGGACATTCTTTTAAAGTTTGTGTGAAAGAGAAAGATTTGTCACACTTTGGCAGGCTAGATTTAGCAGGAAATGTTTTTGGTGCCACTTCCAATATGAGGAGGAAAAAAAAAGAAGCACCAAGGTTGGCTTCTGCTATTCTCACACTTGACCTCCTTGACATCCTGGCCTGGCTGGATGCAGCGTGGATAGAGAGACCAGTTACACATCAGCCTTGTGGTTGGAGGCTTTGATTTGGGAGGTAGCAATTCAGCCGTGGTTCAGTGAAGCTCTTGATCTCCAAACTTTGACCATGCTTCTCCAAAAAGGGAGAGCAGATGTGACTGTGAATCACAGCCACATGGGTATCATGAAAAAAACCTCTCAAAAGCAAACAAAAAAAAAATCCAACAAACAAACAAAAAGGGCAGCATCCTGCCTTGGAAACCAC
Organism: Baryphthengus martii; assembly: GCA_013396935.1. Lineage (NCBI taxonomy): Eukaryota > Metazoa > Chordata > Aves > Coraciiformes > Momotidae > Baryphthengus > Baryphthengus martii. The sequence continues at coordinate 804,194 of VWZK01007411.1, forward strand.
TCGAAAAGGGCTCTGCCATTCTTGCCCCCAGCAGCACAGACTGTGGAGCAAATGGCTGTCCTCCAGCATGCACAAGTAACCTCCTCACTCTTCTACTTCCTGAATGCCCAGGAGGCAGAGGATGAGAGCACTGCACCCTGGGCTGACACAGCTGTACGCAGCATCCTTTGCCCTGGTGTGCCAGGGCGATGTGCTCTCCCGTGCTGCTTTGTGCTCTTGTAAAGTCTGAGTTAAAGTGAACACCCGCCAGAGCAACGCTAAACACTCTGGAAATTCAGATCCTAATGCCTGTTTCTGGAGCCCAGAGGTTCCTGGTGGAAGGCCCCTTGCTGTAGGATGGGTCCATTAGAGAACAAGCTTTTGGACAGGGATCGGCGGAGTGAACTTCTCCAGGAAACAGCCATAATCCAATAAGTAGCTCTTACCTCCCGATCAATGCCAGACCTCTGCTCCCTCACAGCTGTGTTGCTGGAAACGCTATTATTCGGGCAGAAGGCAACATTGATGCTCTGATAGCTACGGTCTCAGCCGAGGCGTACGAAAGGGTGAGTAAACCTCCGGGCTTGCAGTGGCCGCACAGCCTCGGTGGCACCGAGCCGCTCTTCTGGGCAGATCTGGGGGTGCCCCCATTAACACCAGATACAGACACTGCTGACAGAGGCTTTCCTCTCAGTTGCTCATAGTATTGCCAGACCCTTGAGTGTTGCAGCTGAATATTTCCATGCCAAGTGTCTGCCCCAGGCTAAATTATTTTTTTTTCCTTTAAACAGAAGCTTCAGCAAAATTGGTTCAGTTGTTTCTCAGAGCGAGTCTAAGGAAAAATATGTTCATAAAAAGACTTGCTATGCTTGAGAAATGCAAGCGTCTCCAGCCCCCAGTCAGCCCTGCACCTACTTCATACACAGAGCCACAAAGTGATGCCCAGCTGGCCACCTCTGCTGCGTGCACTGCGTGCTCTTTTTGCACTGCATGCAAAACTGCATGTTTTGGATACTGCAAGACGCTGGGGGTCTCTTTGGGAGGAGTATGGAGCTGTCTGAGCGTATCAAGTGTTAGATAACAAAGCTCATTACCTCGGCATTTTTTACCACCAAAACTAATACATACCTCAGTGTCTCAGTCTCCTCCCTCTCTTTGCACTATTTTACAGGCTTGCAGTGAGAAATCAACTCACTGATATATGATGTGAACCCAGATACTGTAAGCATGATCTCAAGAGAGTAGCCCATGAAGAGACTGAGTCTGGGAGACTACCGGGCAGCATGTGGAAGGCAAGGGATATGGCCTCACTTTGTGAATAGTAAAATTAAAACTGTGCTTGTCAGGCAGTCCCATCCAACCCAGCACTAAGTCAGGTAGGAAACTAGGGGAGAAAAAACATGCTAATAACCCAAGTCTCTTTTTTTTTTTTTTTAATGCCTCTTGTTTCAGTTGCTATTTTCTAGTGAGTGAGAGGAATTCAAGCTATTTGTTCCTGGCTGCCAGACCTTAGCTTCTGGACTGTTGTCTCTTATTTGTTTTTAGTTGCCAGGATCCTCACAGTGATCTATTCCTTCCTGCTTATTTTCAGTATTCCATCCTATGGGCAGTTATCTCCCCCCACATGTCACCAAAATTCTGCATTTGCATACCCGTTTTTTTCTGTGCTAAAGTTGCTTAAAAAGCCCAAGAAAGCCAGCAAACCGAAAGGAGTTTCATCCTGTCCTCTTTTCAATGCTGCCCACTACCAGCTCCTTTCTTGTCGGGCTGCTAGTCATCTTCCCATGCTTGCACTAATCCTCAGCTTTGCTGGTTTAACTGTTAATTTTGTATCAGCAGACATTTTCTGTGAAGTCCAGATAGATGAGATCTATGGCTATGCCTTTGTCTAGGAAAGTATTTCACCCAAGCAATATCATCGGTGCGGAGTATGACTTATCTGTTGTAAAACCCACCTTGCATCTGATTTTTCTTCATCTTTCTCTTCCATCTAGGCCCTTCCTTTCACATGAGGTACATACAGTTTTAGCACTTATGTGCTGCCTGTGTGAACGTCCGTGTATCCATCATATGCTGTTCTTCAGCCTCCTAGTACCATACCTCTTCCTCCTCCCCTACTTGCTAGATCCTTTAGAAACCTGTTATCGGCCTCGTATTTTATTCTGACCACTCCCTCTGCATATTGGTCTGGAGCTTCTCTGGCTGTCCCCTTCGCCCAGCTAAACGCATCAGTCTTCCACTGGAAATGTCCACATTCAAGGTCTCATCCCTATCAACCTTTGCACCATTCCTCTTCTGTTTCCCATCCTCCTCCTCACTGAGAACTTGACTTGGTATTTCTTTCCTCTGAGGCCAAATCTCAAATTTCTTTTGATAAACAAAATAATTCCAGGGCTTTATGTGTCTGCTGGAAAGCTTTGGGGTTCTTCCCTCTGGAGCCTTGAGATCATTTGGCTCCTTTTTATACCCTCTTCTTCCAGGAATCTTTTCAGAGTGTTGTCACCACACCAGAGCTGGGATTTGTCTTGCTATCAAGTATCAAAGGTATATATGACTCACTCATTATTCCCAGAGTGTACATCCATTATCACCCTCTTGCCACAGCTTTTATGCTGTTTGTTCATATTCTGTCATGATCTCCAAAACCCTTTGCAGAGCCTCTGGTTTCCAGACATGGCACCCTAGGAGTCTGCCAGGCATTCCTTATTCCAGGAACAACTTTTTGCAGTAAAATGCCATTTGTTTAAGTGAGCTTTGCTTGCTGAGCTGTAGAGATTTCTTTGCATGGTTGCCCTGTGCTCCTCATTATTCATCACTTTGAATCTCTTTGTCATTTATGCACTGTAACAGCACTGAGATTTGCATGTGCTTCCCAGTGAGGAAAACGCTGGCAAGTGTCAGTCCTGAATCAGATCCCCAAAGAACCCCGATAGAAATACTCTCATCTGAAGATGATTCACCACTGACAATTACTTGTTGAGATCTGTCAGCCAGTGCTTAATCCAGTGCACATGTGGTTTATTGATATTACATACTGCTAATTTTTTAATCAGAATGTTGTACAGTCAAATGTCAAATCCCTTACAACAGTCCTCCCTAAAGTTGATTTGGAGTCAGCCTTGGAGTTAAGTGGTAGGTGTGACATGTGTCAAGTCAATATGTCATCTCATCAGAGAAGGCCCACAAAACTAGCAGAGCTGATTGTGAAACACATTCCTATCCTCTGATTTGCCATCATTTGAGACCCACCACGAAACTCTCAGGAACTGCTTTCCAGTCTCAGCAGTCTACGCCCTTTATGTCCTTTGGTGCAGAGGGAGCTTTATTGCCTTCTGAATGAAGTTTTCCCTTTTTGCAGCTTTCCCTCATGCAGCAGTAGTCTGTGGGCCATCTTCACTCAGGAAGCATTCCTGGTACTCAAGCCTGTGCAGTCCCCAGGAAAAATTGTTCATGTGGCTTATGGTCCTCAATATCCTCTGTCTCCAAAGGCAGTTGAATGTGTAATTATTTACCTAATCCCCCTGCTCCTTCTCAAGTGCACAAGGTGGAAACCTGGGCTCCAGGGGAGCAGAGAGGACACTAAGCAGCACTCGATTCTGCAGGACATGTTTACTCATCCCAGACTAAACCTCAGATTGATGTGCCTAACCAAATGTCTCCCCTTCGAAAAGACTAGGGATGCCATGTCCTTCCCTGGGCTATGGTCTAGCCTGAAGAGACCATGTTCTGGGTGGCTCCAGGGGTGCAGAGGTGGCTAGATATCAGACAATGTTCTGGAGGCCCATCACCTCTCTGCACCACCATCGGACTTGTAATTACAATGCACTTGGCTTAAGTCAGCTGGTAATCACATACTCTGATAAATAATAAGAGACAGGAGTTTGTCACAAATAAATGAACCTCAACTAACCTCATTTCCTTTTTTGATAGGATAACAAGCTTAGAGGATAAATTCTACTCTGCTAGAGTTTGTTTCTTTGATGCCAGCCACCTCAGCAATTAGTGAAACCCCTTCCTTCCTCTTTTCCTAACTTTCAGGCTGTTTAAAGGAAAGGTAGGTTCAAACCACCCTCCTCAAGTGCTGAATTCAATTTCACAAGCTTTTTTTTTGTCCTGCAGGCTGGTGTAGTGGTTCCCTATCCTCCCACTCTCTCTCCTGGATATGCTAGAGCCTCCCCACCACTGCAGCTGCCAGAAGCACTGGGCTCCTGTGCTGTCAGGTATGTTGGGCTCTTGTACTCATCACTGGGCTGGCTGGGCATACGTAATGTAAACTCAGCCTGAAGCATGCAATCTGTCAGATCTCTCTCTGGGCACTGTAGGGTAAGGTGGAGAAGTTGAACTGAGTGGCCCTGCTAGGGAGGGGACTGCCCAAACCTTGCTCGGGGAAGGCTGCAGCAAAGGAGGAGGTCAGGCAGTCATGCTTCCAACCCGGGTGGCAATGACCTGCTTCAGCTGCGGGCCAACTGCTACCACTCCTTGTGGACATTTGGTAATGCCTCTGCAAGGGTGCTTTGTCCCATAACTGCGGCTGCAATTTTTGGCCACACGCTCCTGCCATAGCTTAACCAAGGGGACAGCCCAAAGTTCCTCCAACCCTCTCTAGCGTCTTCCTGATAGCCAGAACTGCCTATACCAGTATAAGAGCTCCAACGGGGACAGAGCTGGGAGCAGATCCAGCAGGACCTCTTTTTCTTCCCAGGGACAAAAGAGTTCTTGAGAACTGAGCCCAGGTCACCAATGGCATGAGGAGCCACACACCCTCAGTCAAAGCTTTGCATTTCACATCCTCTGCTGTGCCTAGCCCGGTGCTCAGAGATATTTCAAGGGATGTTTTATGCTGGGCCAGAAGCAGGCAGTTGTTCAGTATGGTACACAGCTCCAGAGTCACATTGCCACTCCTGGCAGCAGCTTCTTGCAGGGAGAGCAAGCACAGGGAAGCCCCTCACTGTCAGCTAAAACTGACAAATGCTGCCTTAGCACCAGGAAAAGCTGTTTGGATTTCAACAAGGAACATAGGAGGGTTCTGAGGCAATTTCAGGGCAGGACAACATGAAGTCCATGTTTACCTGAGACCCCATGGCACAACTCCTGCCTGCTGAGCGAAGAAAACCAGTGGGGTATATCAGCAGCAAGGAGGCTTTTTCTTATGAACCCTTGTAAGATGTCTGAAGAGATTGCTCTCTGGAACCTCAGCAGTACTGCTCAGTAAATTAGTGAGAGAATGATGGTTCTTGAGATCTTCATGTGTCTGTTGGATGTTGCTTAGTTTTGAGACAGCTTGTTGGTGTTGGACACTTTGGAAGTATATCTCCTACCCCTCTAGAAGCCACAAAGGCTCTCTGTGTCTGCTGTGTCTCTTGTAAAGGGAGCTTTCTCTCAGCAGAACTTAGGAGACTATCAAAAGTCCAGAAACATTTAATGTACTTAGCAAGAGAGGTCAGGTTTGCAGAAATCTGGGAAGACCTCTTGGTAGCTAAGAAGTTCAGAATACTTTGCCTGTGACTCAGAGAGGTTTTGGAGTGCTCTGGTTATCTGGCACCTCTAAAAAATCTGGCCATGGGACACAGACAAGCAGATGCACCAGTATAATGCTCCGGTAACATGTTGTTTAGCAGTAGCCCAAAAGGACATTCTCCTCCAGGCTTGAGGTGCTGGGCATGATGCTCATCATCTCCGGTGGCCCTTTTTTCAGTACCAATAAGAACTTGTGTAACTAAGAGCTTGGACCCTTACCTCCTCTTATGTGAAAGCATTGTGTAAGAGGACGTATTTAAATAATTTAAAAGTGCTTTTCTCCTTTTGTCATGTCCTTGCTGAGCACCGTTACGTGTGCAGTGCTGAACGGAGCCCTTTGCCAATTTCTCCCAGTTGTTCAAGGGCTTGAAGAGTGAAATCAGCAGCATTCAAAATGAAGCAAAATTCTGCTGGCATTAGGTTTTGTTACAAATTCAAATTTGTCCACGGTTCATTTAGAGGATTTGTTAAGGTGCGCAACCTGGGCCCAGATCCAAGCAGTGCTGGCAGAATGAAAATCTTCCCTGTACCACCAAGGCATATGTTTCTGGGGCACTATTTGCAATGTCGTGGTCCCTCTGAGCAAGGAAAATAGCTGGCCATTTCAATGTAGGCTGACCTACTGCCTGCTTAGAGACTTAGAAGGCCTGCCAGTCTTTCTCCAGAAGTGCTGAGCATGTACGATTCCCACTGACTCCTTCACGGACAAGCCGCGGGTTTGACAGGTTAGATCCATAGTTTGGGGGATTTTTATCACGTTTAGTGACAGCTGGGAAATGGCAGATTAAAATACAGTTCAGTCTTAACCCTATCTGCAAATTAGCATTTTAACCAAGTTCCCACTGCGCTGGATGAACTGCATAGGAGCGCCTTTCCTTATAAGAAACTACCGCTTGAGTGCAAATCTGATGCAAGAGCAGATCAATCTGCCCCTTTAGATTGTGGTTGCTCTGAAGTTTTGGACTTGTTCTGAATACAGAATTCAAAACAAAGCTTAAGAGCCTGAAAACCTGCACAGACTGAGAATAAGGTTTGTGCAAACCCCTGCCAAGTGATAAGGCAGCTCCCCCTGGCTCTGAGAACTGAACTTTCCTCCCCGGCGATGCTCAGGTGTGAGGGGAAGATGGTGCTTCTGTGAAAATGCTCAGTCCTGCAGCTCTAGGTTAAGTGGAGGCCCTTTCAAAAGCAGTTTCCTGAGTATCTTTCACCTGTGGTTCACCAGTGGGAGGAGAGGCAAAGCAACAATTTGCTCAAGAAAATATCTTTACAGTTCAGCACATCGGTTATCAAATGTGTAACTAAATGATGCCGCCTCCACTGATTGACAGGTATCTGGGTTTTGCATATCTTGGTTTGCATTCCGGCTCCACAGACGCAATTTGGTTTTCCCAAAGCTTCTCCCTGCTGCGTGTTTGCCTCAGGCTTAGATGGGTCACTAGGGCTTTGGATTGCAAAAATCAGATCGGATGCTCCTACCTTTGTTTTCAAAAACAGGGACAAACTTTGCCCTTTGCAGTGCCTGCAGGGCAGCAAGTAATGGATGTTTATGGGAATATGGGTTAGCTCTGATAATAACCTGCCCGACCTTGCTGGGGAGAATCCCTTCTGCCCTTGCAAGGCAGAAGTGAGTCTCCATCTCCATAGCTGAGAGTCGCCTGCTTCAAGGCCGTTCACAGCAGAGGGCACGGGGAGGTGGTGCAGGCAGGGAGGCTCTTCCCTGCCTCCCTGCTCTGAGGGTATATAGGTGCAAGCTCTGGTGGCCTTACTTGCTGATCACGTACTGCTGTGAGTATAGAGATGACCTGTTAGCCGTGCAAAAGTTTACCTTAGACCAGGTACATTTCCCTGTACAGCTGGGAAAAAGTTGTGCTCTACCCTGCTGTACCACTACCCAAGCTACCTGTTTCCAAACGTGCTTTTCCTAGCTGGCGCCTATTTTGTTGCTCCTCCTGCTCCCCTCTTGTCAACCCTGCAAACAGGGAATGCAAGGCTCTTAGCTTCTGGGCACAGGCTCTCCACCGTGGGTCGGAGGGACTGAGGACAGCCCAGCTCCTGCCTCCATATTCACTCGGCTTGCCAAAGGCTTTTTCTGCAGAAGGAGTGGGGAAAGCCACAGGTGACTGTCAAGGTAGCTCAGGCTTCGCTAGTATTGCAAGGAGCATAGCACCTGCTAGGAGACGAGAAATCCAGTGTGTGCTTCCTATTCACGTCTCAAAGCAGGACTGCCATCCTATCACCTCTGCTACCTCTCTGCCTCTTTCATGTTTTGCGCTAAGTGCCTCTATGCTCACACGATGGGCACTTCAGCGTATCTCCATGTCTTCAGAGGCTCTTGGGAGGTTCCCATGGGAGGGGTTTGTACCCAGAGCCCAGTTGCTCATCCTGAGCCAGCTCCTGCTGGCAGAGAAGATAGGAACTGCTTTCACAGACTGCATGTATTCATTTCCCACTAGCCCCTGGGATTTAATTTTAGAATTTTCAGGTGCCTTGCTCTCCCTGCCCATCCTCACAGGACAATGTTACACTGCCCCAGTCGCTAAGGCAAGATCTCTGACAATAGGCGACAGGGCTGGTGATTTCCCTCGTGGAGTCCCAGCCACTGGGCTACCACAAAGAAGTTAATCGGATAATCGTAGCTGACACATGAACAAAATATTACCCTCCAAAAGTTCTCCCCTTGTCATCTTCCTGCACATCTCAGTGTTCTTTGTGGTTTTCTGCCATCATGCACTGCTTGTGGCCAGCACTTGTATAGTTGAGTACACTTCTGGTATGGTTTGACCTTCTCTATTTTTTAGCTTAGCCTTCCTTCATTGAATCTGACTGACTGTGAGGCCATTGATTTCAAATAAGGTCTGGAGGAAAGGTCTGATAGGTTTTGCTCTGGTTTTACGCATCAGGCTTTGGGTTCTGGTTGGGAGCCATTGAGCACTGCTGCTCTATTAAATGATGGCCAGTGATAGGAATGCAGTCACTGCTTAATACCCCAAATTGCTGCTTTTAAGTGGGCAGGGTTTGGCCTTTGTCCAGATCTCTGTGCTCCTGGCAGAATTATTCATTACCTTGTTCTAGTAAATGTATTTTCATCTGCTAGTTTAAATCTGATTTCTAGTACTCTGTGTAGTTCTCACAGCTAAGGAATTTCCTGCCCTTTATCCGCCTCTTTTCTTCCAATCTAGGCTAAAATCAATACACTTAAATAAATAAAGCCATTGGGCTTGCGAGTACCTCCTGCTGTGTCGGTGGCAGAAGTAAAGCTGAGTGGCCGAAGATTAGTTAAGCCATTTTCTTCTTCTTTAAGTAAATTTGCTGCTGTTGAAGCACACCAGTCTGGCCTGGGAGATGGCAGTTCTCTGCTTGACTACAGCAGAGAGAGTTTACCAGCTGGCGTATCTGAAAGCATGCCTCCGCTTCCCGTCGGTGGCAGCTGTCTCTGCGTGAAAGGGTTCCTGTCCTGGTCTGTTGCCACCACTACTCCTTAGGGTTTGATTTAGGCATGGTTTTCTGCCATGGACGCTTTGCAATGGGGATGTTCTGCCACCGAGTTCAAAATGATGGAGGCCACACACAGAGGGCATCTCCATCCTTAAAGCACTTCCCAGGAGTCGCTTTTATTTTTGTTCTTCCCTGGCAGACATGCTTTTCAGGTCTGCTTCTTCTGAGAGGGTTATACAGTGTGTGGCAGCTCTTGTCCGTTCTGCAGAGGGGAAAGCCGACAGGAGCATCCTCCAACATGATGCACACATCCCTTTCTTCTGGGGCCAGAGGAAAAGGTGAGGGTAGTATGAAATGAGGTCTTCTCTTTTCTTCTGTAATGACAGAAGTTATCCCCCCAAGCACTTAGTTGAAGAAGCAAGAAACAGATCTAGGATTTCTAGACCAAGCCTTAGGGTTTCTGCACCCCACTTCTTTGGTGAGCAATGGGGTATATTCCCTGCCCTGGATTCAGTGTACTGCCACGGCACAGGCAGGGCGGACCTCAGTGCAGGGAAAGACAAATCCTCTCCTGCCTTTCTGAGCAGAGCCCCCAGTTCTCCACAGAGCCCAGCAAATCAGCTTTGCATTCATATGAAGAGCAGCAATGGTGCTCTTGGGCCTCTGTCTGGTACCAATTTCCAAATCACAGTGTTAGCCCTGTTCCAAAAGTCCCCCCTTGACTCAGGGCAATCATTCAGAGATGCCTCTGTGCAGTAGCTGTGATAACACGTTTAGGGATGGAAAGAAACTTCCTTTCTAACATCTTTTTGTTCATGCTGCGTTTCACAGGTTTGGTTTGGGATTATTTTGAACTAAATTTAAAACGTTAGTGACAAACATCAAACTTGTTTATTACTCCCCCCACCATTTGCTGCTTAGTTTTGTGAGGAAAAACTGTTTCACAAAAAACACATCCCACTTTTTCTTCTCTTATCGTCTACCCAGCTCTGGCTGCAACTCACTCTGTGGGAGCAAGTAGGATGTGTTACAACCCAGCAGTTCAGCACAGGCAGGGGAATGAAAGCGCAACGTCTTCCCTCCCTCCTTGCCAATAATTGCAGGGCCGGGAGATGAAAGCGATGGGGCGTGCGGCATCAGGCTCTTGGCGCAGGGGTAAGCGGGATGCCACATCACCGCTTCAACCTTGCAATTCCCAACTGGGACGGTGGGTGAGATTTCCAGAGCCCGTCATCCCTCTGTCTCTCTAGGCTGGGTTGGGATGCCCTCAGATTCCTGGAGAGGTGAGGACAAGGAGTCACACTGTCTTTGGCAAGACTACCCCAGGAGTTCCTCTGAAGGTGAGTAAGGGTATCGCAAGCTGTGCCCCGAGCTGGAGAGACGCAACCGAGCGGAAAGGAGACGGGCTTTGTTTATACACAGATACCTGTGCAGCCAGCAGCGTTAGTGAGAGAAAACAGAAAAGGACATGACAGTTACACTGGGTTTTCATTAAATATTAAATGGAGTGAAGTTTTCCAGAGTGTGCCTGGGCTGTTTTCAATTGTCTGTCTGACAGCAAGAGAGAGAAGCCAAGTGGGTGAACCCTGAGTCTGGACGTGCAGGGCTTCCCACTCAGGAGCCGTGATGACAGGCATCATTGTATGCTGGGATGCCCGCACACCTCCTCTTGTTTCACCCAGAGCAGCAAGCGTCTCCACCAGCTGTCCCACCACTGGTACGGCCAAAGAGAAGAGTTAACTCTCACAGGTGTCTCCAGTGGAAGATGAGGGATGGGAGACAACTGAGGTCCCAGAGCATTGCTGGGCCAGGCTGGAGCAGTGACTGCAAGCAGCAGACACCTTCCTGGTTGCCAGCTGGGGTATTAACTGCTCGGGTACCCCTTTTTGCCAGGTTTAATGTAGAGGAAATTTCCTGTGCGTAGGGTATACTAAACAACTGCTGGAGCCCCTTTCGTGCGCTTCCTTTCCTCTGCTTTTCCCCTGCCACAGGAGCTGCGCAGCCATGACCCAGCCTGGGCACAGCCCTCCCATTTCCACTGCTCCCCACCATGTAGCCTTGCCTTTCCTTGTGCAGGGGCTTAGTGGGGCAGCAAGAGGAATTCTCCTAACTTGGATTGGGTTAATAAGTTAAAATGCAGAGCCTTAATCCCTTCTGCTAAATCAGAATGTAATTCAGCTTATAACCACAGTCCAATCCATGTGAATTACAATCACTTTAAATACAGCCAGGGCCAGCCGGGATTTAACATCCTCCCAAGAGATCCTGAAAATGAAAACTGGGACACAGCTCTGCTCTGGGTGAACCTGCCGTTAGAGGGAGCCGAGGCAGTGGGGCAGAGGGATTTTGTTACCTCCCAGGTCCCCTGGAGAGGGGGAACCCTTGGGTACAACCCTTGGTCAGGGCACACAGCGGAAGGATATGTGAGAGACTCGGGCAGGAGCTTATCTTCAGGGAGGGGAAGAGATGCTGCTGGCAAACCCAAAGCACTTTTATCTTTAATTTAGGATGTTTATCTCAAGAGATTCTTTGAGCTTTAAAACAAATGTAAGGAGATCTTTGTTTGCCTGGCAGCATCTGGCTTCTGAAAGCAGGCACATACAGCCTGGCAGCAGGGCTGGTAGTGAGGGCTTCTTCACTGCCTCCTTCCTCCCAACTTTAACCTCTCTTCAGGTGAACCTTGTTCTCCTTCTACCTGCTCCAAGAAACCACTAGAGAAAATGGATCTTCCCACAGCTTTAATCAACAGTGGGTGTCTGGCAAGTGGTCCCATAGGTGCCTAGGAAAATCTCTTACGGCTTTCACTGTTAGATTATTCAGTCCTGGCTTTCACAGCTTCATTATTCAGTCCCAATGGGGAAAGAACAATTGTTTATTGTTTCCTTGCGCTTGCCTCAGTCTGGGCGAGCAGGGGTTTGGGAGCCTGCATGGGAGCAGCCCAGCCGTTCTGCCGCCACTGACCCACAAGCCTTCCCAGGGAGCCTTGGGCAGTGTCTGGAAGCACGTAAATTCAAAGGCTCCACAGCAATTGAGGATCTCGATGGATGCTCTTCCAAGCATTGAACTGGAAAGTCCTTGTGGGAACAAGGCATTACTCCTGTGGGCTGCCAGGCACAGATACAGAGTTCAAGGAGTCCAAATTACTACATCAGTGGAGGGAGGTTAGAAAATATGATCTTCTTCCCAGACTGGTGCCTTTGTTTGAACCTTTTTAGGAACATTCTGATTTCTTTTTTTCATGTGACTACTTTTTTTTTTTTTTTTTTTTNTTTTTTTTTTTTTTTTTTTTTTTTTGTGGTTTCCTTTTTCCAATGGTGAAAGGCTATTGGTGTTGTGGTAATACCGAACCAAAATGAGAGTTTACAGCAATTTCTCAAAGCCTGGCATGTAAAGTGCCTGATGTACTGGGCTAGAGAGCTTGTGAGTTTTCTGTGGGTGTGATGAGGGAATGGAAAAGATCTGAGCTCTTGGGTGCTTTCCCAAACCCAAGCTAGCCAGTTTTCTATGTTTAGATATGGTTTACTTAGCAGCATTGGTAGAGTGGAGAGGAGGGTAGAGGGTTTTCAGGCGCTGGCAGAGTGTAACTAGAGTATTGCAGGCTGGGATAGATCAGCAGTGCTACAGCAAGAACCTCAGGGCCTCCTCTGAGTGGCCACAGGAGCTTGCTGAGAGGTGAAAGGAGTGATGGAAAGGGCTTTGAATGGACCTCAGGGGGTGCAGCTCTTCCTACCTCAAGAGAAGCAGCATACCCTGAGGACACTGGGAGTGCCCCAGGCCTTTTTTTCAAAGCTCCCAGTTAAAGGAGCTCCTGAATCCTTCCTTCCGTGCCATCAAGGAGGGCAGCAAACCAGGGGTGATCTGGGCATGACAGAAGTCACAGAAGTGCTGAGATACCAGGATCGGTGTATGGACACCAGAGAGAGGGGTCATAGAGATATGGATGATGGAGCTGAGATGCACCTCCATTCACCTGACCTGCCCAAACAAGCAGTGGTGTGAGAGGGGCCATAATATAGGGGTGGCCAGAACAGAGTACAGACCAGGGCAGGTGTGAAGAGCTGCAGTGTCCACTCTCCAGAAAGCATCATCTCCCAGTGGAAGTTGTCTGCAGCCGCCTGCCTGACTATGTCTTAGCACACACCCATCCCAAGAACTGAAACATGGATCTAAGGTCAGCTTCCTCCCAGACACTGAGATTTTTGGGGTCTTGGGGAAATGAGGCTTGCCGGTGCAGCCCAAGACTGCTTCTGTCCCAGTCCAGCACTGTGGTCCTGGGCTAGAAGAGAGTGAACTTCCCATCTCCTCAGGTAAACCATGCATATGGCTCCCACCTAAATGGCTCTTGGCTCCTTACAGAAATAGATGGTCAGCTGATGAGTTTCTTGCCAGGCAGTTGCGCCAGCTCGACGCCACAGCTGCTGTTCTGACATCCTCCCTGTGTCCACTGAGATGTCCATGTGCATCACAGCTGTTGCCCCTCCCAGCAGCAGGCTGGGTGTTAACCAGTCATAGAGGTAAAGGCTTTTTTTTTTCTTTTGCTAAAGTCATCACAATATTTTGAATTTTTGCAGGGCTTTACAATCACATTGTTAGTTTCCCCAGAGCTTTTAGAGAGTGCTGTGAGCAATGCTTCCCCTTTCTTTTGCCAGTCTGACTATAAAAAGGAAAGAGAGTCTCATTCAAGCAAGGCCAGGATAGCACTGCCTTCATTCCTGAGGCAGGGGATCACAGCACTTGCTGCTGGGTCCGCTGAGCCATGCGCACTGCATGTCTGAAAGGAAGATCTCAACTCTCTATGGGTGAAGCACCAAATGTACTTTGGAATGAGGGCGGTCCCAGGACATCGTGCTGTATGAACAGGCCCATCTCACCCTGAACCTGGATACGTTTGGCCCACGGTGTTCTCATTTTTTTACACTGCTTTTATCAGCAGGTGTGTCTGTGGCAGGGCAGGAGGTATGACAAAGTCCCATATGGCAGGCTGATCCATGTGGCCATCTGCCATCATCTCTCTGTGCGATGGCTCAGGGCAGGGGGATGTGATCTCTGTGCTGGTAGCGGAGCAGGCACTGGGTAGCTTGAACCGACCACACACACTTCCCGGATGTGAGTTGGCTGCTGTGTTGGGTGTCCATGGCAAGTAGGGTAGAGCACTTCCCCACCTCCAACGAGGAAGCTGTCTTCCCCTGGATCCATCCCAGCATGCAAAGTTCACACAGCCAAGCCAGGAAGCATAGCTGTTTCTACCTTCCAGGCCAGGATGAGAGGGCATGCTCAGTCCTCCAGGGGAACGGTGATATCTCTACATCAATCAAAGCATTTGCTTTTAATGGGCATGCCGCCCTGGCTGGAGGTTTGTGCTTCCTGGGGAGATCCCAATACAGGCCCTAGCAATTATTTCTCTAGGAGACTGCTGCTTCTATGCGTGCCCAAAGATGCCTGGCTGGAGAACAGGCTACAGCGGCCAAAGGGCAGGGGCTTTTCCTTTGTTTGTTTGTTTGTTTGTTTGTTAACGGGCTGCTTTGCTAGGTTGCTCACTTTAAAGTCTGTTCTTACTAGGCTTCCTCTCTGGGTAAATCTTAAAGGGCACCTTTTCCACCACAAGGCTGCCCAGTCCCACCAGCAGCAGAACTCAGAGGGTGGCAGCAGGCAGGCTAGCCTTACAGAGGGCATGGTACAGCATTCCTATTACACAGCATGGAATTATCCCTTATCCCATGTGCTGCTGCACACAAGTGGGTAATGACAAAATAAGACCTCCAACCAATTCTAACGGAATTACACTATTCTATCCTTCATGCACACTGCAATACTGGGAGGACTAAGCTCTTTCATGTGAGAGCCTGGCTCCAGCTGCAGTTTCTCCTATGTTGGCCTTTATAGCTTATAAAGGCCACAACAAAGGCTCCGGGGAGATGCTCCTAAAAGAGGAGGAGGTCAGAGATAGCAGGACAACCATGCACTCATCCCTTCTCCCTGCAGTGGCATGACTGGAGTAGAGGGTAATGTTAGTCCAGACTGAACTCCTGCTCTTGCTTTCCCTAAAGATGACCTGACCAGAACTCTCTCATCAGCAATCACACTGGTCCCTACTGACGCTGGAACATGGGTAGGTCCGAGATTGGCACCAGGCTAGCTTTGCTGTCCTCTGTTCTGAATCGACCTCTCAACTCTGTCACCATTCAACACTGAGATGCTATTTGAGAATAATAATAAATAACCAAAATGCTTTGTCAGCGTGGAGGCCCATCACGCCAGCAGAGGCTTCGTTTGAAATAGAGAAGCAGTGCAGTTTCTGCTGAGGAACTCCCCCAGAGACAAGCAGCTCCTACATTATTAACAACAGTGCTGATGAATCCCTGTTAATGAGACACGCTCGCTCAGCCAGCCAGCAAAGTGGCCGTGGCCCTGGTGCTCTCAGCCCCACACCGCAGCAAGCGCATTGGAGAGCAAGAGATGATTGCTCTGGGGAGAAACTCGCAATGCTGTGCTGTAAAATTTAGCTACTTTCCTTGAAATTTGCTCATGTCCTGCCACATTTGAGCTAGGTATGCATGGAAATCCAGCACTGGTTTTCTGGCGCCTGTGAAAAGGGAAATAAAAGGCTGTCTTCTCAATTATACGGGCTTGTGGCTAAAGGAAAAGATCTGTTCCTTGGTATGTACTCCCTGATCTGCTCCAGGGAGTAACGTAGGCTGTGTCCTCTAGTCTACTCTTAAATGACTCAACCAGGGGAATTCCTGCTTTTATGGCTCAACAGATTTTGCTGTTAGGGACTTTACCTGTTTGGTGTTGTTTGGTTTTTTTGCTGCTGTTTTTTTTAACTCAAGTTCGTCTTGCTCCATTTATCAATTCTCATTTTGGTTTCTGAAAGCAATTACTCTCCCACTGTGGCCATTAGACCTCCTAGGATACTTGTGGAATAGGATCTTAGGCACCCTTAGCTGACATCTGGCCAGGAAAGATGTCTTAAACTCTTCCGGCTTTTGCTAAGTCAAACCTCCCCTGAGCCTTCCTAGCAGTATAATACTTTTCAGATACTATAGCACACTGGATGCTATTTATCAGCCTATGTGGACACAGAAAGACTGTTCATCCTTCAGTGCATTTTCTAATGCCTCCACAGTACAGCACGCCATCGCCCATGGTGCTAACACATTGCAAGCAGCATAATTCCCCCATCAGTGCTGCCAGGCTGCTTCGTTCTGCACTGCAGACACTCTGATGCTTTCCAGATGTCACAAATGATGTCAAAATTCTGATGTCATTGCCTTATACAGAATGAAACTGATAATCTAACTCTTCTAACGTGAACTATGTCAACCTCCAATGTTTGTGCAAGCAGAGGGCAAAGCAAACCCTGCAGGAGCGAAGAGGGTAGGTTAAGTTTGCATAAAAGTAATTGCAGTAGCTTTTTTGTGTTTTTTAAAGAACTTCTTGCAAATCTTCTGAGCAGTCTCTGGAGTAAAAATATAGTCAGGGTAATGAAATGAGTGAGGCAATGCTGCAAGGGCACAAAATCTCCTGCTAAGGAATTTTGTCCCTAAAAATTATTGGTAAATTGAAAAGACTTAAGTTACCTCTCCTATACTTTCTGTTTTTAGGAATGTGACTAGAAGGAATACTACAGTAACCTTGAGGCCCTGATTTTAGCAGCAGAGTTTCATAGAAGTCACTTTGAGCTCAAGAAACTTGATCAAGAAACTCCGACAAGACATTGGAGCAGATCTTGGCGATGCCTGCAGCACTGAGGATCAAATCCAGAGGTGCTTAGGACCGAACCAGAAGGAGGTGAGAGGGTTTGGTTTGGCATTAAGAAAGGTAGAGCTGAACTTTTGGGAAGGATGTCATGAGAAGAGGTGCAGCAAACGGGCTATCCGCCACCTTGGGTGCAAAGTCTTCATGTGAAGTGGTGCAGCCTCAGATAGAATGTTACTAGTGTAGGAGTTGAATAGATCAGAAGAAGTGTAGTAACTTAATGCAGAAGCGGCATTGCTAATGCTCAGACTGCGAGAACAGTGCTGCACAGATCCTCCTGTTCTTGCCCCCACTGTGTTGCTTGTCTCTCAAGCAGTGGTGAGAGCATCCTCAGAGAAGCCCTGGGTCAGAAAGGGACAGTCTCCTCATAGCATGGGGGCAACAGAGACTGAAAAGAAGTGTGGAAGTTCCCAAGTCTGGGATGGGGAGATGAGGGAGGAGAGAGAATATTCCCTCCCAGGCAGAAGACCAGCTTTCCTCTTTGCTTGTAGATATTGTACCTGTAATTATAGTCCATGCCATGGATTGAGAGTCCTCTGCAGAATGGAAATATCTTGTTAATTGGTAGCAGCAGGTTACGCTATCTAAATTTTGCAAGCCTACTGACTGCACATTAATCATCCTAAAAATGGAATAGGTTAAAGTAAGATGAGGCCTAATGCTGATCCCTGCAGTGCCCCACCAGACACCTCCTCCAGTACCCTGGCTTTTTAATTACCACCCATGCTGTAGTCATCCTGCCAGCTTTTTGTCAGTGTGGCAAAGTTTTTGAGAAGTCCCACTGAACTCATCTCAAAACCACCGTTTCACCAGAGGGAGTGTGAGAGTGGGGCCATGCTCAGGAGGAGCTGCGTCTACTCCCAGCTTGGCGGCTGACCACCTAGTTAACCCAGGACACAGACGTCACCTCTGTAATTTAGACGTTGCTATCCACAGCCTTGTGCATCTTGTGCAATGGGGCCACTGCCAGCCAAGGGGTCACTGTCCCTCCATTATCCTCCCTTTCTTTTGTCCTTATTCCCCAGGCTTTGCACTATGATGGTCCTTCTTATTAGGCCAGGTCATGTTCTGAGCAAGCAACTCTGGTCCCAAATACATTATCTGTGAGAGATGCTGTGAGGCCACCGGGGCTGCAAAGCGGTTTTGGGGGCCGGGAGCCCTGCCGACGCCGTTGCAACTCGCCGGCGAGTGAACTCCGGTTGCGTCTTGCCAGCAACGACCACAAGCCTGCCGAAGCAAACCTTGAAGTGACAGTGCGGAGCCCCTGTTTTCAATTAGCGTTGCTATTTTGGAAGAGAATATCTGCGGTGCAGAGGTAACCCATGGCAACCATCTGCCGAACTGCCATTCCCACTGCTGGGGCTGGTTGGGGAGGGGGAGCGCGGGTGAGATGGGGGCCGGGGGTGATGCGAGGGGGAACCTCGCAAGTATTGGGAAGGCAACATCTCCTTCCTCCAGGTCCCTCTCCTGCCCTCTCTAGTGCAGGAGCAGCAGGCGGTGTTCGTGAGCCCCTCCACATACCACACAGCTGGATAATTTATGGGCAGCAGCAGCTCCTCACCATCCTCGCTTTGTTTGCTATTTGCCTCTAAATATAGCTGCACTTTAAAGGAGGGAGGCGAGCTCCTGCCCACCCGTCTGCCCACCTCTCCTACTCACTAACAAGGGGTGTCTCCTTGCCAAGGACAGAAGGGGCGACACAGACAGTGTCGGCGCCCACGTGGCGGCACCTTCTCCATCCCACGTCCCCATGTGCCCTGCCTCGCTGGAAAAGAGTGGTGATGAGACCTGAGTCTCTTCGGCTGGTGGTTAAATCCCAGACTAGCCTGGTGACCGTGTCCTGCCCAGATGCCTGTGCTAAGCCCAACCCCTTCCCAGAGAATCAGCTTTCGTGGGAGGACTTTTTTCCCCTCCCCTTTTTTTTATTTTGAGCAAAAAGTGCACTCGTTGCATTAGTTCTAACAGAAGTGCAACATCAAGACTAGTGCAAAAGATTGCCTGTGGATGTCACTTCAGCTAGTTAACATGATAACAAAAAAATACGCTCTCGTTTATCCTCCCTGTTTCAGATGCCAGCTTCAACAGGGAACACGGTGTGGCCCAGGACACCCACCATGGGCAGGGGTACAGGCTGTGGAGCATCCAGTGGGGACAGCAGGGTGGGCACCTCCCAGCCCTGGGACAGGGCTCCCTGCAGCATCCATGGGGCCAGGTAAGAAAGTCCAGCCAGGCACTCCTCATCTGCGCTTGTGCAGGTAAATGCAGCGATCACCTTTTCAGGTTACAAGCTACCCTGACTCTTGCAATGCAGGTGGTGGAGTTGCAAGCTGCAGTTTTGACCAGGGCTAGCACACCAAGGGTTGACCCCAAATCCGAGGCTGACGGGAAAGGAAGGGCACTGAAGTGCTGACAAAGCATTATAATAAGTAACGAGCAGAAATAAGAACCTACTTATGTTTTAAACATAACATTAATTAATAAAGAAAAGGGTACGCTGTAGATACTACAAGCCTTCAGACACTGAGGAGAAAAAAAAAATCTTTTTCTCCTATAATTTAGAAACTGCCAGACATGGTTCCCTAGACCTGGATAACAGCAACTGCGTGTCACATCTGGGAAGAAGACACCTCTGCAGTGGCACACAGACCAGCTCTGCCCCACAGGAGAAGAACTTTCAGCAAATAGTGTGAGGATAAAAGGAAAAGGTCATTTTCAGACCACACCACTCCATCACATCAACATTAATTCATGTTGGTCCTTTACTTTGGATGTAACCGAATGCAATGAAAAATTACTCCGGCCCAATCTGGCAGTACACTTCAGCAAACCTATCTAATAGGTTTATTACAGTTTATTGAGCAAGTGTTAGCCCAGAGTAGATCCGAACAAATGCCAAAATGCTAAATGGCCTCAGGAATGATGGCATTTTGGAAAGAATTATTGTGGCAGGATGGGTAACTCAGTGTCTAGGGCCCCATGCTACCTCCGTCCCTGCCAGAAGAAATAATGGCCAAATTTCCTTCTAACCCTCATGGCCCATTGGGCTAATATATAGGGGCCAGTCTGTCCAGCACATACAGTACCTTTCTACCCCAGCCTGGAGGATCCTTTGCAGTCACTTTTTACAAGCAAGTTATTCCCAGCATCAGAAACCATGCTCCTGCCTCTCCTGCTACACACCAAAGGAAATTCCCTTATTCCAGTGCAGCAATGAATGTTACTGGGCCCCAACCCTTGCAGGAAGATGTAAAACTTGTGTTCGGCCTCTTGAGAATTCCACAGTTAGCTCTGGCTGGGAAAGACTTGAAAAATATTTTACTCTTCCTGAAAAAAAAGATCTCTGAGCCCTGTAAAAAAAAACAGGGACTTGCAAATCTGCTTTATAGAGACACCACATTTTATTACCAGTCAGAATTAATAGCAAAGCTAGTTTACTATGCCAAAATAAAAAGTTAAACATCCAGTTACTATCTCTGGAAACACAGCTAGAGAAAGACAAAATAGCAGAAGGCTCCACCAACATCTGCCTGCAACCTTAACTCCATCCTGCCTGCCAGATCCAGATTTTTTTCATTCAATACCCAAACTGAGGGTTTATTCTAGCAACACTGTCTCTGGCAGAGAGAAGTTTCTAGAAGCCACCCCTCCTTTCCTTACAGTCCATTATTTATGTTCCTTTCTTTTCAGGAGCATTGTAGAGTGGAAATAGAGTGCTGAAGGGTATCGCTGGAGATTTTACAGGGACTCATGATGTTTCAGTGTAGGTCTTCAGAATTCCCTTCTTTTATGCTAATTTAGGGTCTCTCTATAAAGAGTGGCATTGCCTCAGCCACCTGGCATTTGTGAGACTACTAATGGAGTACTTACTACTTGCAAGCTTATTTGAAAACAGTTAGCTCTTCTGAGAAGAGGGACTCTTCAGCTTCTGCTTCCATCTCTTCTAAAAGTCAGTCAGTTCAAGGGTACTCAAACTTCCACTGAGCCATTCTCCAAATTACTCACTATGTGAGTTCTTCAGCATCTTTCAACCGTTTCTCTTTTGGATCCTCTGTTTCTCAGCAGAATGACTTGCAACGTGCTATCTTAAGTGATTTCATAACAACCTGCAGAAAAACCTATACTTTTTTTTTCTGATTACAATTCCCTCTCCCCCATAATTAATACACAATTTCTGACTCCCACAACCTGAGTTACCCTATGGCACTCCCACAGAAACTGCACTAGAAGAGTTAATGATGCCTCTGACTGATTCAGCTTCGGGCATAGGACCACCTCTTTCTGTTGTCAGGTTATAAGGAACAAAAGTTTTCCTCGTATTGTGTTGATGGACTAGCTGTGAGCATCATCCTGGAGCGAGCTTTACACTCACAGTCCCCTTCTGTGGCTGACTCCCTTTCAAGAAAGTTCTCTCTAGTGTTGTCCCACCCTTCCCTCTCCCCTCAGGTCCCATCTTTCTCCCAGCCTTTTCACAGCTCACAGCCATGTCCCAAGTCCTCTCTAGCAAAGCATTGTCACATTCAGTTTTCTCAAACTTAGGTGTTGTACCCTTCTCCTTGCTCTCACCCCAGCACCAACACAGCTCCTTTCTACAGCACACATTACAAACACTGCCACTCTGCACCATAGCTCCCACACACCCTGTGTGGCATCCTGGCCCCTAACAACATGCAATGCCACCATGATGTCAAATAGGACCATGAAATACTCACCTTCAGCAGGCAACCAATGTGTGTTGGTCCAGAGGACAGAGACAATGTTGGCACAAGGCCGATATGGATCTTTCATCAACTGAATACCTGTGCATTTGAGAAATTTCTCCCTGACTCTCCCAGTAGCAGGAACACAGTGTGCATGTGCTACCCAGGAGGATATCTCTCTGTCCCAAGAAGTTTCCACTTGCAATACATCAAGATCAGACATAAATGTACACTAGAAGAAATGCAGGGTATGATAGCAGTACATGCACAGCCCTATAAAAACCTCAGGACAAACTCAAATGAGATTTGTGTTCAATGATATTTCTAAGGAGGCCTGCTCCTGCTATTTGCAGAATTGGGGGTGCCACCAAGGAATGTAACTGAAGTGGAAGTCTCTGCTTGGCGTGCCAGACCTTGGTGAGTTATTTCAGAGAGGTGAAGGAGAGGGAAGAAGGCCAGAAGAAATCAAATGTGACCACTCTTTTTCCATATATGAATACAATCGTTAATGTTACTTGAGTGATCTGTTGATAGCACAGAGTCTGATGACTTCTAGTGCAACTCTGTGTTAACAATTAAATTAAAGACCTTCCAGCCTTATCTCATTATCCCTCATGTTAGCAGCTAAGGGTCTCCTTTCCCTCATCTCCATTTTTCTTCCTCTGGGTAAGCAAAAGAATTGCTTTTTCACCTTGTTTTAATTACAGGAGCTGTGTGACCCTTCCTGGAGCAGCTGTCAGAGACCATACAACTGAAATACCACCAGGCCAGCAAGCTCGCAGAAAATATGTAAGTAGGTTAGATGGGGGTGGGCAATACCATTAAACACAGTAGGACCCACTTAACAGAGCACCTGTTAGAGGAACAGAAAGTGGTAAGAAGATGAATTGGGTGGGTAGAGCAATAACTGTGTGGCTTTACTCTTTCTAACAAACCTCGGCAAGGCTCAAAGAGAAGCACGCGAAGCTGGGCAGTGAGGGAGGTGGTGAGTGAAAGGAGCTGAAGATTCTTTGATGCTCGCTGAGGCTAGTGCTGCTAACAGCTGCTTACCAAATAAATAAATCAGAGAGCTCAAATGTGCTCCTACAGTTA
This sequence comes from Baryphthengus martii, assembly GCA_013396935.1. Classification (NCBI taxonomy): domain Eukaryota; kingdom Metazoa; phylum Chordata; class Aves; order Coraciiformes; family Momotidae; genus Baryphthengus; species Baryphthengus martii. Next base: position 826,672 of record VWZK01007411.1, read on the forward strand.
TTGCTCCTACAGTCATGGCTGGCTGGAGGGCTCACACAGCTAATACCTTTTCTGTTGTTGGTGGAAAGTCTTCACTCTGCTCCCAGAGAGCGTGGAACAGCTTGTCCCCAACGCCATCCTTTCTGTGTGCAGAGGAATGCTGTGCCTAGCTGGCTCCTGCAGCCTTCAAATGTTGGGGCAGAGGAACCTTGCCCCTACATTCTGCTCCTGCAGATGGAGAGTGGCAGTGGGTATTCTCACCTCCTGGCTGGGCCTGGTCCTTGCAGCCCCAACCACGCTCTGGTCTCTGCACTGTCTCAGCATTTCCACTGCTGTGGCCAAACCAATCGACTTCTTCAAACAGCCCCACCTGTGCACTATGCCCAGGGCCACTGCCTGCTCTGTTCTTTGCTGCAGCCACAGCAGGGGTCAGGGCTATATACCCACCAGCTCTCCTTCCTCAAATCTCACCAAGAGCACCCTTCCAAGCAGACGCTCACCTGGTGGCTAAACCAGCTTAATGCTGCTGAAAAAAATGCTGCTTGGGCCTTTAATCTGGCAGGTAAAGATCTCTCAAAAAGCAAGTGGACATTTCCCTGGGTGTTTGTCCATGTCGTTGTGCCTGCTTGGAGGAGAGTGTCCCCAGGGCAGGGGACAGTGGCAGCAAGGGAGGAACAACACACTGGTTCTAGATCTAGTCTTCTTTGTGAAGGCTTTTGGGGAGTTTAGGCAGATTTAATCTTTCCTCATAAAATATATTTGAATTCCAAGTTATTAAGGATGGTATTTTGACATTGTTCTCAACAGATTAAGGACTGCCTCATCTTTTGGAGAGAGGTCCCTCTGGCCACCTGGGGAGAACCTCCAGTATCTGACTAGCTGGGTAAGGTTTTCTTTTTTTGACCAGGGGTAAAACTGCAGTGGGTTATATTTCAGTATGAGGATATTTTTTTCATCAAACCTTGTATTTATATAATCTGTCTGCTGACAGATATATCCAAATCAAACATCTAAATAGGATTAATGCAGGCAGCTTATTACTGGCTCTTGAGGAGGACCGGGAATTATGGTTATCAACCGTAACAGTGAAGCTGGGGTGTCTGACCCCTACAATTTATCCTTGAAAAATACTATACAAATAACTTTCTGATCCAGTGAAAAGTAATTTCATATTCACTGAATAATAGAGAAAAGCACAAACTAAAATAGCCAGATCTGAATATCAGAATATATTTTGGGTTCTTTCTTGGTGACAGGAAGACAAACATAATCATAAGTAAAATAAGTGCCGAGCCATATTTAACCCTTTCAGCGCTCCAACAAGACCAAATGTAACTCTTTCAAGCTTTCTAAGCACAAAAAATCTGCCTTGCCACAGAAAGCAATATACTCTGTTCAGTTTTGTGTCCACTACCTTTATTGCAAGAGAAATATTCAGTGATATCTTCTGTCCTTGGATGGGATTTAGCTCCAAAGCCCAGTGAGTCCTGTGGAAAAGCTACCTAGATGGTGACTTCTGGCTTCGCAAGAGGCAGGTGGGGTGATGTGTCCAGGACTCTCCAAATGAGAGTTATGGCTGGATGTGATGGTCCTGTACAATTTTGTTCTGGGGAATGTAAGTAAGGCAAGGTAAGGTAACAGGGCATGGTAACAGGTATACATTTTTCCACTCCAGATGGCTAATTCAAATCAATCCTATCGAGACAGTGACTGAAAATACAGTTCTTACTTCCTGGTGGTTACCAGCGGCCTGTTTGAACATTGTTGATGAGTCCCAGTGGTGTTCTTGATGGGCAATGTCTCCATCTTTTAAAATCATCCTTACAGACAGGTGATTAGTTCCCTTACTGGCACTCTCACCCCCAGAAATGAGAACTGAATGCGCTGGATGATCATTTTGCACAGTAATTTATGCATGCAGTCCAATATAGCTCATATTGAGGATCTATTCCCCTCTCATAATTGAGGCAAATTCCATCTCTAGAAGCTCTTCTTCCAAGAGGGGATGAATTATCTAAGCCGTCACCTGTCTAACACCATTCAGCTGCTATTTATTTCTGACATGTTCATGTCAGTAGAAGGCTTTCCAACCTCACAGAGATATTGGGAGGTTTCATTTATATAATCCTGTGAGATTGTCTGATCAAAGGCATACAAGTGGAAATCATTACTGTTATTTTCAGACAAGTTTTTCGTCATAGACTCTCCCTATTCATTGCAATCATTGCAATTGTAAGTCAGCAGTGGGTTCCCTCACCACCTGGCCACTTTTTACTCTTCTACTCTCTGCCTGTTGCCTGTACAGCAAGTTTTCTCCTCCATCCCACCTCCACCTCTCTGTGACGCAAACATTCACTAAAATTTGCTATGATAGCTTCACTTTATGTGGATTTGTTACTTCAAACAGAGATGATATTGAACTTTCTGATTTTCTCCCACTAGAAAATGAGGATAATACTTGGAGCTGTCAGTGCAGGGACCATTCATGGCGCCTGACAACCTTGCTGAAATGACTGGGTTATATTCCTATCAGCAGAAAGTATGCAATGAGTTACAGGTATTTAAACAAGGGAATAGAGGAATTTGTACTTCTAACTACAGAAAGGAACAAGCTTGTTAATGCCCTGTCTTCTTGACAATGTACATCTTTTTTTTTGTCTGATCTTGCACTAGGTCCCAGTGCTGTAGTAGCTTCAGGCCAGAAGAACCGAGGTGTCTGCTTTCTGTTGTTTTTATGGGATTTGGGCACCTGATATCATGAGAAAGCTGGTCTATAGTCTCTCCCCAAACCAATGTACATGTCTTTTTTTTCTCTCATCTCTCTTTCATCTGTAAATACTTTGGAAAGTGTGGTGAGTGAAAGTGGAAAACCTGCAGGAGGGCCTGTGTGAAGGAGGCCCACTAGACTAATCTGAGATCTCTGCCTGGGATCCTAGATCCACTAGGGCCAAGGAAGCCCTCCTACTGCACCCTTGGGTTTTGTTTCAGAGACTGGATCTTTTATTCCCAAAAGGTTACAAGTACACAGGATGGAATGGCTCAGGTCAATTAAGGTTAAGAATGTCAATGGAAATCTGGTTGGGTTTTGAGCATAGTGATTTTGAGTCCTGGAAACCATGAGAGTGCCTAGAAAATGTTGATGCCTCAAGTGACAGCAAAACTCGTACAGTCTGACCAAAGTGGTGCCTTCATCCCAGCAGCTGCAGGTAGTGACTCTGTTTCCACATGTTTCTCTCGTTTGGCTTAAGTACCCTGTGCAGTAGCTGTTGGTGCTTTTGTAAAGACTAAGGTGTTTCCCAACTCCCACGCCAGGGGATCAGTGGCTCGGGAGGACAGCAATGGGAGGTGGAGCCTGTCCACCTGAAATCACAAATTCTAGTCTGGGCCCAGGTCATCTGAATGTTTTCGTCACCTAGAATTTCAATCTACTTATATTTGCCCTGCATGATTAAATATTCATGCCAGGATATTTTGCCATGCACGATGAGAATACACAATGTAACCTCACTGGAAAGACTATGTTGAAGATGTAATCAATGTCCTGCTGCTTTCTGAAATGAACTCTGCATTTGTCAGTTGTCCAGCTTCCCTCTGATGGACATCAGTCTAGTCCCAGATAGCCACATGATCATTCCATGCCTAGAGACCGATTTTTTTTTTTACATACATGGAAACACAAAACAGCCCTTCGTACCTTGCCTGATAAAGCAAAAGGCATAACATGTTATATAACCTTCTCACTCCCAGAAGTGGGTGATCCATCTGAGAACCAAGAGACTGCTGGGGAGCAAACCCTTTGCTAAGGATCACAGCAGAACAGCTTCTAGTGCAACTAGCTGATGGCTAATTTGCCTGGGGCTGGCAGCCTGGTGCTTTCAACAGCCTGAACTTCACTTAAAAAAATTATAGTGATTAAGTAAACACAGCTATAATGGAAATCTTTACTCTGCATATTACAAACCAAAATGGCCATGAAGGGAGCAATTATGAAATCTCAGGACTGTGGTGAGGGGAGAAATCAGTTGAGTTGTGCTGTTGTTTGTTTTTGTTCATCATTTATTTCCCCTGGGAATCCTGGCTCTGAAGCAGTCTCTGCTGTATTGAGAGATTCTTTACATTTTTGTTAACCCAGTTTTCCAACTAGTCTTGAGCAAGATGGAAAGGAATACAAGGGGTTTACCTAAAGTCACAGAACATGATGGGCTACCTTGGGAAAGGATTCCTACATCCAGTTTCCAGTTGTGATTATAAGCCCACAACACAAGTTGCACATCGATTGCTCTCTCTCTTTCTCTGTTAGCCTTCAGTGACATGACTGATTTTATAAAGACTTGAGAGAGTGGTGAAGATAATGCAGGAGTAGCAATGTTAAAACTGTAGTAATGGGAACTGCAATGATGGTTTAGAGACAGTGGTCGTCTTCACTTTCTGGAGATGTACAATTGGTCCTAGCGGATCTTTGGGACTTGCCTGATTCAGGAAAATTATAGTGTAAAGCAACACCAGGCTTTCAGCTTCAGATGATTTTTGCTGATCTTTGTTCAAGGCCAGAGGGAAATTAGCTGGTGGACTGGTCAGCTGTTAGTAGAAAATTGACTGAGAAACAGAGAACGCAGCAGAGAAACAGTTGGTGAATGATGGGATGAGTGGTAATTCCTAGGTAGCAAAAAGATTGATGCTTTCCAAAAACCCAATATACTTCCCAAATGTATATAATAATGCAAGTTCAGGAGCTGCTTCAAGGGCAGAAACCAACTTGGAGACCTTTTCCTTGACTGAACAAGCTTAGCTAAAGAAAGAGAGTCTAGCATTTCCTTCGGAGTCCTGCTAAAGCTGCAGATTTATCAGCACAGACACTCAATACTAGAGCCAAGTGATATATAGACACGATATCTGTGCAAAGCAACTGGCTACCAAATGATGATTGCTCAAGATCTCCGTACGAGGACAAACATTTCTGCTAATGGCCTAGTGTGTTTTAGGAATGGAGAGCAACCCACATAGACTTGAACAAAGGAAACAGAAACATATGGCAATTCCTATCACATGAAGGTATATTAGCTAAGGAAAAAAAACTGCCCTGATAACCACCCAGACTTTGCCCTGGTGCCATGGTGAGCACATCCCAAAGAGATGCTCTGGGAAAGAGAGAACAAACTTTTTCCTTCCCAGGCAAAACACACTCAGTTCAGGTAGAAGGCCTCAGAGCTGAGCTAGCTGGCTACTGCCAAGGCAGTCTGGAAGAGCAGCAAAGTGGGCGGTGTCTAGGGAAGAAGGGACTGAATTTGGAGGAAAAGGGACTGAGGGCTGAAAGAAAAGGGCTGAGTTTGGAGGGATAGGAATAAGTGCAGCAGGGTTTTGACAGCAGGCTACAGTTATTGCCTCGGCAAGCCAACCAAAGCAAGGGAACCTCTGCACGTGCACACAAAAGGAGTCGTTAGTATTACTCCTATTCCAGGGTGATAAACATATACCTGCAGCTTGGGCTGAAACCACCCCCTCATTCATCCTCACTTCAATTAAATCCTTCCCAAAGCGATGCTACATGAAACAGAGGCTTTTCTGAGACTGCTAATGGTTGTCACCCCAACAATAATAATAATGAATCACACTTGGGCTCCCGTTGAGCTCATATTTTCAAAGAGATGTTGGTTCTCGATCCATTCATTAATATTAATTATCACGGAGTCACATTTCATTTCCCATTTATGTGTCCAACCTGCAGTATCCTTGTGTGTCCTGTGCTAACGAACCAGATGCCATTTACGGCTGGCACAAAATAATTAGCTAATAGTTGAGGAATACGTATCTCAAGTTAGTTAAATATTTATGCCAGACTTTTTCCATTTTGGCTCCCAGCCCTCATCTGGGGGTTGCATTGCAATTTAGAGAGGATATGAGAAAGTTTTCACAGTTTTATGCAGCAGGCTTTAATTATACATTGTCCGTATGGATGCAAATGCTTGATGTTATACAGATGTTGGCAATGAATTGACCACCAAGTACCAGAGTAGAAATAGCAATCTTCAGCAAGCAGATCAAAATCTAATTCCCTTGTTGTGACTGGATGCTGCATAATGCAACAGTCACTCTTTCGCTTCTGATCCAGCCTCTTTCGCTCAGACAGAGACCTTAGCTGCAAAACACTTCTAGGCCAATGAATTTTAGAAATGGGCAGGGCTGGAAAGAGAGGAAGTAACTGGATGTCACATCCTGCATCTTCCCTAGAGCTGATTTCTGGCAGTGGTAGAGGTGTCTGCCTTTCTGAGTCTTTCGATTTTGTTTATAACATCCCCAGGGATCCCCAGATCTTTTGCTTCGTCTCCTGGGAGCCCTTTCACGCAGCCCTGTGCTGTAACGTGCAAGAGCCAGGACTATGAGCCAGGACCGCGAGCCAGAACCACATTATGAAAAGCAGAATAGCCATGCTTAGGGATGAGATGATACCTCCGAGCTGTTGTGTGGTGTGTTTCTGCCAAGTTGATTTTGTACGGTAGGTGTTGGGTATTGTGCTGCATGAAGCCGCTGGGCAAAGAAGCATGCTGCACTGGAAATTAGCTCCAGCAGAGGCATTCACCACCCTGCTCCTGCTGGCCACTGAAGGAGGCTGGGACCACAGAGACCTTATCAGGAAGGGTACAGACATCCAGTGCTCCTCTGTGTCCCATGGAAGTTGAGACTCCGGGTCTTGTGCAAAACTGAGGAGCATAGTTCTCCTTCTGACTCGTGGTCTCATGCAAAGATGTGTTTGTGTGTAATTTCTGGTGCATCTCTCATTGAAGGAGCAGAGAATGAAGCTGGCATGCAGGGATGGTGGATATCTCCTTGAGGATATGAACAGAACATCTACTTTATTTCCTGCTTTATAGATGAATGACATTGATATATGAGGTCCTGCTTGAAGGCAGATTTTTGCTTAACTAACCTACCTCTCTAGTGTTCTGACCTTCCACTCTTAGCAGTATAGAGAGGGCTTGCTTTTGCCTGCTCAGAACTCCCAAATTATCTGTACTGTCGAGCACATCATTATATTGAGCTAATCCCTGTGATACCTAGGCACTTTCACCTTATGGTGTTCTCAGTCAGCTACAGCCCCTGAACCAGCTTTGATGGGGATACAGTTCTGCTGAAGCTTTGATTTTCTATGGCAGAGAAAGAGTCGGGGGAAGGGGCTGTGTTGGTTAATGCCTATGTTAGAAATAATACAAGGAGAAAAAGTGCTTGTGATCATTTCTCACATAAGTATCCTACCCTCTAATCAGGTAAGGTGAGATGGCTGCCTTGTGAGCTGCATCTCAGTCACGCAAAGGAGCAGCGACCCACACCTTTTCTATTTTACCTGCAACCCTTGTGCTCCTGCCTTTGAGCTTGCCCAGTTTCACAAGTAAGCAGAAATGGACTTACTCACTAGGTAGATGAAAAGACTTCTAAGAAATATGTGAGTGCTCTAGTAGATAGTGTTGTACTTCACTAAACAGAGCCCTTCCCTTTGAGTCAGCCTGTGCTTTGGCGATCCAGCTTTTACAGGCAGGCTTTTTTTTTGGGGGGGGGGGCTAAATTATAAAAACCATGAAGGATTTCTCAAGGTTCCAGTTAAATTGCAATTTTTGCCATTCCAATCTGCTATTCCATCTCTGCAGGCAAAAACAACTGCATTTTCCCTGCCACTCCTTCTGTGCTGTGAAATAGCTGTCATGCTCTACCCCAGAGTTAGCTGCATTGTTGCGGGGGAAGAAATGTTTTTTCTGTCCATGCACGAAAGTGAATAGATAAATCTCTTGAGATGAAGAGGCAGTTATTTTGTCCTAAAGAGTGGGAAGTGGATGGAGGAAACTGAGAGGTGTCTACAGTGAGCTATAGCTTAAGAATCAGTGCAAGATATTTATTTCTTGCTGAGGCAAAAGCGAGCAGGCCCACAATCTTTCTTCTCCTCGGTCAGGAACACAAGAGTGACACCACAGTAACTCACTCCTTCCCTCTTGAGAGATGGCTGTAAAGGCAGTGGTTCTAACTTATGGTATTTAATAAGGAGGTGAGAGACAATAAAGCAACAAAATGAAACTTCGGCCCACAACATAGCAGGAATGGGAAAAAGGTTACACAAAAGTCCAAATGCCAAGCCTGAAAAGTGGAAAGCAGGAGTGTACTGATTAGAAAGCACTTACTCCACAGAGCTAGCCCTGAACATGACAGATGCACTCTCTCTTTGGTTACCTACAGCCAACATCTCTCCCATTCAAGTTTTCTGCCGTGGCAAAAGAGCGCTGCTCTTTGCATTGTAATGCAGAACTGCTGGTATTAGGAAGGAGGAAACCAAAGTAGTCTTGGCTCAGAGTGAGATAGTACTGCAAAATTTAGTTCTTCAGGACCTGAGTTGTACACTTTAATACATCCAGAAGTAATTTGCACGGCCTTTCTTGAAAGGATGCTTGTGCTGGAGCACTCACCAGGGCAGAGAAGTGATGCACAGGAAGGAGTCCTTGGGCTTCGAGAGCTATTCTCTTGATAAGGAGGAAGTTAAAGAGTAGGGAGTGGGAAAACCTGGGAATGCTGCTATGGTAGCTACTTGCTTTTCCACTGCTCTATAAACTTTCATAAAGGTACAATATAGGCATTAGCCACACTGCCTACGGGATAAGGGGACAGGTTCTCATTTGCACTGAGGCTGACTGGAGGCCTGTGCACATTTCTGCTATCTGGGCTCCGTGCTCAAGGGCAGCATAGCTGATCTGCAGACCCAGGATGCCAACGAAGAGCTAGGTGGAGGGGTTTAGTGGGGTGTTTGCCTTTCCTTCTCTTCTGGAGAGTGTCTCCGCTACTCTTTGCTATGTTGGAAAGAAGAAAGCATGGAGGGCCAAAAAAAGTAAGTAAGCAAGCAGCTCTGTAGCAAAAGTTCCTAAGTAAAGAAAAAATCCTCTCTTGCAGTCTGGTGAGAATAACACACAGTGTTCTAGTTACTGGGGGCACGGGTGAAGGGAGCTAGTGAGGATGCCAGAAAAAGAGTGCAGCAAGCGTCATTGCATGGTGGTGATCTACTTTTAAGTGATACCAGAAAAACCTATTAAATAAATAACCTCAGCACCCAGAAAAATGTGTTAAGAGGTTTATTCATGTAGGAAAAGCTTCATCTTATAAATATAGATAAGGGCTTCTTTTTTTCCTTCTTCTTCTTTTGGATTTCCTATACAGAAAACGTATTTGGACTGTAATTTCCTTTCTGGGAAGCTCTACCTAAGTTATGCTGCTTTCTGTCTGGCGGTACTGCGAGGTCCATGCTGCAAATGGGATAGCTCAGTGTGATGAGTCCTTCCTGACACATAACCCACTACATCCTGTTCCAAGCCCCTTCTTGAAAAACTTTATGCATATGCTGCCCTGCAAGAGGGCTGCTAGTTTCACTGAGCAGATATAGGATCACTGTGGGCTGAAGGTGCAGGATAGCTGCTGTTCTTTTTTAATATCTTCATCAGTGTCATAGACAGTGGGATCGAGTGCATCCTCAGCAAGTTTGTAGATGACACCAAGCTGAATGGTGCAGTTGACATGTCTGAGGAATGGGATGGCATCCAGAGAGACCTGGACAAGTCTGAGAAGCGGGCGCGTGTGAACCTGAAGAGACTCAACAAGGCCAAGTACAAGGCCCTGCACCTGGGTTGGAGCAATCCCCAGTATCAATACAGGCTGAGGGATGGAGTTGGTAGTACTGGTGGATGAAAAGCGGGACATGAGGCAGCAATGTGTGCTCTCAGCCCAGAAGGCCAACTGTATCCTGGTCTGCACCAAAAGAAGTGTGGCCAGCAGGTTGAGCGAGGTGATTCTGCTCTCTGTTCTACTCTGGTGAGACCCCACCTGGAGTTCTGTGTCCACCTTTGGAGTCTTCAGTACAAGAAAGACATGAACCTGACAGAGTAGGTCCAGTGGAGGGCAACAAAAATGATCAGAGGGCTGGAACACCTCTCCTATGGAAAAAGGCTGAGTGAGTTGGCCTTGTTCAGCCTGGAGAAGAGAAGGCTTTGAGGGGACCTTAGTGTGGCCTTTCAATACTTAAACAGGGTCTATTAGAAATATAAGGACAATCATTTTAGCAAGGCCTGTTGCGACAGAACAAGGGGTAATGGTTTAAACCTAAAAGAAGGTAGATTTAGATGAGACCTAAGGAAGACATTTTTTACAATGAGGGTGGTAAGACACTGGAACAGGTTGCCCAGACAGGAGGTAGAATCCCCATCGCTGGAAACATTCAAGGTCAGGTTGGACAGGGCTCTGAGCAATTTGATCTAGTGAAAGATGCCCCCATTCATTTCTAAGGGTTGGACTAGATGACCTTTAAATGTCCCTTCCAACCCAAAGCATTCTAAGGTTCTGTGATGCTGTGATTCTTTTTAGGATGTGCCTGCTGTGGGGCTACTGTGGACTAACATGTATGAGAGAGAAAGATAAACAAAATATGGGGCCACAGATCTCACTCTTTTCCTTCTCTCTCTCAATATAGGCGCTTCCATTTCAGGCCCTGCAGAGCACCTCAGGTGGAAATACTGTTGTGCAGATTAAGTAAACCTGCTATCCTTCAGGTTGCCACCTTCTTTCCTCAATGCCTCTCTTGCCTCTTAGAGAGGGTAGAAAAAGACCTGTCTCAGCTCCCCAGCTTCATCTACTAAGAAAAGTCCAACCATTACCTTCATGTTGAACACAAGTCAACCTGTGCCTCATCTTTACATCCATCTTCTTTAGTACAAATTAAAATTTAATTCTGTTTCTTTGTTGTATCTGTATGGATGACGGTCAAAAGCTCAAGCTCAGCGATAGTTACACCAGACTGTTCTTGCCCACAGTCCTCCCCAGTGATGCCTTCCATGGACTCCCCACACCACACCACACGGCCCATACTCAGGGCCACTGTGCACCTGGTCCTTGCTGTTTTCCCATCTACACAACCTTGTATTATGTTGCTGATGTGCAGTCTTCCCTAGCCATCTGCACAATAAAACACTCATCCAGACTCTTGACATCCTATAACAGCCAGTGCCCTTTCCTCCATCCTCAACAGGGGAGCTCTGAAGACACCCCTCAGAATAAGGCTGAACTGGTTCATCCCCCTCGTGCTTGGCTTTTTGGCTCCCTCTTCTTTGCTTTGACTTCTCGTGCCTTTATTACTCTTCAGTTGTTCCTGGGCTGCCCTTTTTCAAATTACTTGGGAAATATGAAGGCCTGTGCCAGCCTTTCCTTCACAGTTCTTCAAACATTATTGCATTGTCCATTCTTGCCAGGGCAGAGCCTGCTGTGGCCATCCACAATACTTTATTGTCATCACTTTTCACATCTCCTCTATGTTCCTCTTGTGCGTGTCTACAAACAAGTAAACTAAATAACTGCAAATGTAGACACTCTTGTGGCTTAATCATGATGACTAACATTGCCTCATGGCTTCTTTATGCTCCTCTGTCCACATTCATCTGTTGCTGCTTTAACCTTGATTCAGGGCATTTCTTCTACTCCTCTCAGCCCTGACTGCATGGGGGCCCCAGGCAATGACTGTTGCTCCACGAGCTATGACAACTTCCAAACCCACCCAAAATCTCCAGAGATGGGGCAACTCACACCCTGTTTGTACAAGGAAGCTTCCTGTTATGAATGTTAAGGACCATCCCATCCGTGCAAGTTGTGAAATAACATGACACCACGCTTGTGTTATAATTCCGTTGTATTTGACTGCTGAGGAGAAAGTGGAGCTAATTTATAACCAGGCTGCATAGCTCCTGCCTTGCTCCTTCTCAGGTGCTGTTGCTGGTTTGTGACACACTTGCAAAAATTCCATCTTCCTGTATTTCTATCAGAGTGCTTGGGTTATTTTTTCAGATTTGGTTTTGGTTTTGGGTTTTTTTTTGTCTCAGGAGTATGGTGATAACCAAATCTGGTCTTTCTTGGCTTTGTTGAGACCTCTGAGATGAGATCTGTTCCTGCATCCATGCAGCCCAGTCCAAGTGCTAGTGCACATACTGGCAGCTCTTCCTCTTCTGGCAGGCTGCTTACTAGAAAATTCATGAAACACTGCAGTGAGCGTTACTTTGCCTCTGTTTCCACACCAACAGGAAAAAAAGAGGGGTGCAGCAGCTAGCTGATTATCCTAAAGCAAGTCAGGAGGAAAGCTGAGGTTAGAGTGCAGAGGTCAGGCCGGCCTCTTCCCTGCTGCCACGGTGAGCTGCTGCCCTTTCGGTTGTCCCCCCTGGCACATGGGCTGGCGCTAGAGGACAGACAGTAGATGACATCCCTTCCTCGGCTCCAGCTGCCCATTGCAGCGTTAGCTCCAGCTTGAAACTCCCGTCTGCAGAGGAATTCAAACAATACTTGAATGAAAACAAAGCAGAGCAAACGGCTCTTTTTGAAAAGCAGATGGTGAACTCCACCGGCTGGAGCCAAAAGCCTTTATAGGGCAAGTGGTGGTTCCCCTGGGGAAGAAGGCTCTGTTACAGCTTATCTGTCAAGGGAGGGCAGCAAGAGAATCTGGCATATGTTTTACTGAAGCAACGTTTCAGATTTTCCGTTTGTAGCCCTGCTCTAAATCACATTTCCATGTGGGCAGGATGATCTGGACAGCTCCAGCGCCACAGACAAAAGCCTGTCCAATGCTGGTTCACCAGGGTGATTTGGCCAATAACGAATCAAAGCCGGCATCCCCTCGGTGTTTGTGAGGGGGCCACGACCAGGTGCTGCCTTAGGAGACCTCATGACCTTAGTTCGCTCCTGCTCTGTCCCTTGAGCTGTCTTTTCCGTTGGTGTAAAGTGGGAGTAAGATAATATCCCTAGGATTTGGTAACCATCTGTATCAGGGCCAGCTTTAGTCACAGCAGTTTCTTTCAGGCAGCAAATTGCTGAGGACAGCAAATCATCTTGGCAATAAGCACCCTGCAAACCTGTTGCCTCTTCTCCCAGATTCACCCTGTGCCCGTCTTGTCTCCAGCAATGCAGCCACTGCCAGGGCAGGAGGCAGAGCATGGTGAGGATGGCAGCAGAAGGCTGCTTGGGCTCCCCCCTCCCCATGGCCAGGGCCTCTATGAAGAAGTGACAGGGTGCAGGAGGGGGATGACAGCAAACAAGCTTTCAGACAAGGGAAGTTATTTTTTCCTCATGCGTGAGTAGGAAATACCATGTGACCCATGTGGCAGAGGAGCTCTTCTCGGAACGCAAGCCAACAGCACTGGGAAGTAAAGAATCAGCACAAAACCATGCTGGCTGGTGATGTCTTATGGGCATGCAGCTGGCAGGCTCAGCCAAGAGGCATGAGAAAGCCCTGGAGCAGGATGGCTACTTTGCCTCCACCAGCCATGATGCTTCTGTGGGTGCAAGACTTTGTTGGGTGGGCAAGATGGAGAGTGGTGAGCCAAGGTCACCCCTGCTCCATACTGAAACTGGTGGCTTTGTCCCCAACACAGTTTCTTGTTTGCACAGAATTTAGGGGTTGATGGTAAAAAGTAAAGGAGAGAGGTATTACTGGTTCTCTGGAAAGGGCTTTTGACTCTATTTTGTTCTTGGGGTGTAGATTAGCTTTTCCATTTGCCAGCCTGCCTGCTCTATTGTTGTAAGGGTGGTGCAGGAATGCTTGGGCAAGCTCCTACCTACAGCTCACTGCAAGGACATGGGGCAGTGTTTGCTCTGCCAGTGCACTAATTTAAAACACCTGGCTGCAGCACTAATGCACAAAACCTGTTGCCTCCCTTGGGAGACTCTGGGAACTGAAAAGTTGGTGTTGATGAGTCATTTGCAGCGTAGTAGAGAAGCCATTCATTGCCTGCTCGTGCTGTGTGCTTTCAGTTTGGGTTAGAAGCAAGATAGCAAAGCTTGCTGTGTTTGGGAATGGTGACTCCATGGAGGTGTGCTCCTTGGAGTGGGAGAAGAAACGCTGAGGGAGAAAGAGAACAAGCTGGTGGAGGAGATGACCATGGGAGCAAGTCTCATAATTTAATGTTCAGGAACCTCGGCAGAAGGTGAGACTCCTGGGCTTTCGTTCCTGATGTCATGAATATTTTAGGGTTTATGTAATGTTTCTTAAATGTAAAAAGCAAAACAATCCTGGGAGTCAGGCCATGGCATCCTGGACTTCCACCTCCTCGATGAGTCCCAAATCATTCAGTTATTACATAAAGGTGACCAACGCCCACAGCAAAATGCAAGCAGAATTGCTGTCATCTTCCAACAGCAGCTGCTATCTTGCTGTCAGGCCAGTACTGAGAGACATATGAATTGGCTTCAATCACAGAAATGAAGGTGTGGACTCTGAAACCTAATGATTACATACTTCTTCCAGAGTAACAGTCAAAGTGCTTATCACAGCTAACTGGATGAAAGAAAAGTTTTAAGACACATGACAGAAGCTGAGAGTCTGCTTTTATTTATGTTTTTTTTTTTTTTTGTAGAGTTGCCCAGGACTGTTTAGAAAGAATTCAGACACACCCAGAGTCTCACATTGTGAGAACAGGCCAGGAAATAGATTTTCTTTCCTCAAAATGATTCTGTGGAAAAAAAAATGTGATGTGAAGCTCCAGGAAGAAGCTGAAAGTCTTGTGGGATGGGGGAAGGCTAAAAGGTGATTATTTATCACTGTACAAAGGTGATTATTTTTTAAATTATTTTTACTGCTGAAACACTGTTTTTTTTCTTTCTGTTACTTTTCCTTCTAGGGGGTAAAGGAAACAAAGATAAACTGCTGCTCCGTCAGCAGTCATGAGGTTTGGAGTCAACCTTTTACTCACTTGCCTTATTCCAGCACACACTCAATCCATTGGGAGATCCGAATTAAGTGACAAAACATCACAAAACTGGGATTTGAGCTTGATTTTTGGTAGGTAGGATTAGAAAGCAGAAAAACAATGTGTCCTTTCCTCTGTGTACTTCAGGCAGAGCCTAAGGAAACTTGGAAGGTCCCAGCAGCAGCTGTAGGTCTGGCTGGCCACAGAGCAGAACCTACAGCAGCCTGGCCGAGGAGCACCTGGGGCCTTGCCTCTGTCATCCGTGCTTAATGAGCCCAGACCTCTTGGCAACAAAGGGCTCTCTGCCCCTGTAATTTGTGCATGCCCATGTCAGGACCAAGACATTGTAGCACTGCAGTACAGAAGAACAGTTTTCTGCCTGCCCCTGCTGAACTCCACAAAACACAGCACTTGAACAAATGAAGTTTTTCTAACTCTGCTCTTGCAGATCCTGAAGTGCCTACTAAATGCCTACCCGTCACATTCTGGACAGGACATGCAGGAGGACTTCAGCAGCTCTCTGGCAGGGCTTTGGAGCCAGCAGCACCGGTCCCCTTCCCTGCACTGGTTTTGCCCAGCAGAGGAGCCAGCTGGCAACCAACAGGGGTGTCAGAGAAGGTGGGAGCACTGAAGATATCAAGCCAGGTATCCATCTCACCTCTGGCCACCTTCATCTTCAGGCAACATCTTTCACTCTGCACATACTCCAAATCTTGAGGCTGCTGCATGTTTCTCAGCAAGATGTTTTCCTAATGTCATTTCCCAAGCTGGTAGTGTAATGTTTTTCCTCGCAGATAGATCATGACCACAGGTGGAGTGCAACTTTAGAGATGAGGACATTTATGAAAAAATTGGCACACTCTTCTGTCAAGCAACAGTTAAAAGAAAATCTGCAAAGGGATTAGCTGACATGTACTCTGGGGCTTGCTGACAGATGTCCTGAAAATCTGGAAATGTGTCGATCTATCTTTACGCAGGGTGGGTTTTTTTTGTTCTCCTTCCTTCTCCTCTTCTCATCCCTCTGTCCAGGGCACAAAAATGGAAATTCCTTCACCGCCACAGTGCTGCCTGGGAATTGCCTTGATGCCATCCACAGCCCAGCACACTGGTCCTGGGGTGCAATCTAGGCTGAGCTAGACCCAAAATCTCAGTCTAGTTACAGATGTCAGCTTCCCTGCAATAGCAGCACTGCTGCTTTGTGCCAGGGCAGTTAGGATTTTTCTCTGTTCCAACTGCAACCTCTCAGCTTATTTTAAAGGAGCTTAAATGTTGGCCATTAAATATAAATACCTTCTTTTTCCTCTGGGTGAAACTGATGTTCGAAACTTCACAGTGTAAATAAGGTCTGGAGAAAATGTTTTAGGCAGCATTTCAGTCAAGCTAAATGGCTCTGGCCATTCCACCCCACTTTAGCCTGGAGCTATAGGTAGTCTCCTCTCACTTTCATAATGTGGCAGAGGAGCTTTGTCCTGATTGTGACCTTCCCCCAAGCACATCTTCAGGTTTGGAGTAGCCAGAAGACCCCGAGTTCTGAGGATTGTGTTGCGTGATCTTGGGCAAATCACATAGGACTTTTTTAAAGTGCTTTCTGTTTCTGGATGGTTTGATTCTGATTGCTCAATTTGAAATGCTCAGGTGGCCTCTGAGAGGAGGGGTATGTGGACACTCACCCCTCCTTCTTTGAGCAATACAGTCTTTTAAACTGTGCTCCAGCTCTGACCGAGAGTCACTGACTGCAGGGAGGGAGTCACTCCTGCGACTGCAATTAAAACTCCCCCTCCTCTTTTTCCCCATATCTCTTTTTCTCCCATCCAGGAAGGAAATCACTCCTCCTGCCTTGCAGAGGAGTCCAGAACCTCCTGCTTCTTGGAAAACAAGACGAGGGCCTGACTTGCTTGGTTGAGCCCCGTTCTCTTTCTGCTGTGTACTCTGTTACCATTAGCCAAGCAGGTAGCAGCATGCCTGCTCCAAAATCTAAAGGTTGCAAATTTCTCTTGTGCTTTGTTGCCTCCTCTGCCTGCTGATCAGAGGAGTGGGGTAAATACTCACTGAGTCCAGTACTTCAGGGTGTGCAATATTTTGTCCTGAAGAAGGACCAGCATTCTTATTTCATAACGTACGGATGTTGCATTTCTGCCAAGCCTCTTTTCTCCAAGGGAGAGGCAATAGAATAACTTCACTCTTCATCTGTGGGTCACGGGAAGCCTGTGGACATCGGATGAATAGCGTATTTGGAGTCTAGATGTTGATGTCACTTTGTTTCCCTAGGGCAAAGGATGCAGCTCTCAGTCACAGCTGTTGTATTACGGCACCTTCTGGTAGCCCAGAGGTTTGGGAGACATCCACCCTGATGGCCCTCAGCCACACAGAAGCCGCCCAGTCTTGCCTCTCGCCCGAGCTGCAGGCACGCGTTGTTCGTGCTTCTGCTAGAAAAGACAAGGCTTATGGGAAGCGTCTCTGACTTGGGATGAGCGTGGAGCAGCTCAGCAAACGGCAGCATGCGAGATTGTTTCTCCTTTGCCTCAGGAGTGAGTTCCTGCTGCTTGGCCTCTACCCTTGCCCGCCGAGGCGAGCAGTGGGGAAGCAAGCCCGAGCAGACTGCTGGCAGTGACCGAGCAACAAGAAAGACGGCGGTGCGGGTTGCGACCTAATGTGTATATCATCAGCATCACTTGAGTCACACCCGTCTGCCTCCAGCTATTACAACGATCCTGCTGCCAAAGAGCAACCACATGGCCCAACCGAAATGATCTGGCTTCTGTTGAGGACGACGCTCCTGAATGACTCAGTTGTGCTGGGAGTACAAGGCAGCCCAGATCTGTCTTCCTGGAGAGCTGCTTCACAATAACCTTGTGCTTGAAATGGTTTTCTTTGAGGTGACTGTGGCGTTTGTTCTCATTTAGGCACATGAGTAAACCACGAGGATGGAGAGATGTCCACAGCGAGTCAGAGCCCCGCTGCAGGAGCTCAAAACAACAGAGCCAAGTCCGAGAGAGGGCTGGTTGCCTCCCTAGGTTTGAGAAAGCTGCCCTGCCCCAGCCTCAGTTTCCTCACTGATGCAGGAGCGAGGCTGATGTTTTCCTCAAAAGACCAAAGTGTTTGTGAAGTCCTCTGAAGAAGGGCGCTCTTGTGAATGCCAAGCTATTTTTATTATTGGGGTCAGGGAGGAGAACACGCACAAAGGTGATGAAGCTTTTGAAACACAGGTTCCCATTAATAGTCTTTAGCACACACAGTTCTTATTATAATCTAATTTGACTGGAATTGGATTAATCTTATAATGCTATAATGTCATTTCCATGGTCTTTTTATATTTTTATTGTTACTATGCATTAATGCAATACCCTGCAAGAGCTCTGAGAAGAGGATGTGAATGTTTAGTGACTCTGATAACATTTTTGCAGGGCATTTTCATGCTCCTGTTAGGCTCGTACACTGTAAAGTCACACAGTGCCTGGAAATAGCAAGAACGCACCCAAATTCCTCCTGAATCACCTTGCAATGGCCTCCCTTGGTGAAAGCAATGTATTCTGAGCCAAGAAATGAGGGGACTGCTCCTGGCTTGTCACTGACCTGTGCCAGGACCTCACCTGAATCATGCCAGTATTTTCTTCCCTGTCTTTTCATCTGGAGGTGGAAATAATTTATCCATCTAGGAATGTAGTCGGTTTGTGGTCTATACGCCTTGCCATCTAGAAAACCTTTCTTGTATCACTGAGCTTTAATGCTTCCTTTTTATTGAGTATATCCTGAAAAAAACGCTTCTTCCTGCCTATGCCCTGTGTTTTTAATTTGCCCTTTTTTTTTTTCTTTTGCTGTTGTTTCTCTAGTTATACATCTTTTGAAGTATTGATGATCTTTATCCTGCATCCATTTAAAGATGCTGGAAGTTTACTTCAAAGTAGACCCATAGTGGTTGCTCTAAATACTCATGGGCTTGTCTGTGAGGACTTATAGGAGACCGCATGTGAAAAGTATTGAGCAAGCTGAGCAATATTACACTGGATGACGTTTCACCCCCCAAATCACCTAAGAGAACAGGTAAATAGACTGGTATTTTCTATCAACTCTTATCATCACCTCTGTTCCTTTTCCAAGTCTCACTTGAAGGCAGTCTTGATGTAATTAAAGCTTAAGAGCCAAAGCGTGAGTTTCATTTTCAGTGCAAATACAAAGCTAACCCTTTCTCTCCCATATGTCTCTGATTGTTCTGTTCTCCAGTTCCTCCGTTCAGAGAGCATGAGAAAGCTGCAGATTAAACCTCCCACTCTGAAAACAGCACGGTTTAACATTATTAGCCTGCAGAAACAGAATTTGCTGGGTCATGAGGAGCTGGCTACCAAGGCATCTGCCACAACAGCCACATTGGGAAGCAAGTCCATATGGCAATACAGACAGCTTCTGACTTCTGCTGGGTACAGTTTCTAAGGACTTGGCAACTTTTATTAGATGACTCGGGATTGCGCTGCTTTCTGCCTTTCTGTGGCACAGAACAGTTGAGTTCCTTTATTTGCATCACCAAGACTTAATTGGGTACTCTGTAGGCAGAAGGATCTCTTGCAAAGGGTCCTTGCAGGATCAAAGCACTAGGAGGGTACCTCATTCTGCTATTGCTGTCACTCCTGGCCTCTTCTTAATTTTGTGAGCAAACAAGCAACTGGGGGTTTTGTTTGTGAGGACATATGAACATCTGCACCCTTGAGAAGGGCTTTCTCATTATCTTTTATTTACAAACAATATGAAACCCAGTCCACAGTGTTGCCATATTTATGCATTTCAGTGTTTCCTGGGCGTGCTTTTGATGCATTTCTCCCATTATCACATAGCAGTGTTGATTGCCTGAGCAGCGTCCCAAGTACAGCAGTGCCTGCACATGGGGAGAGCTCACATCTGGCAACCTGGCATTAATACCAGCCCTGAATTTGGGTCTCGGTAACAGCGCATCACAGCAGGACCGTCACGAGTTGGTTGGAAACTTCGAACGCCCGCCTGTTATTTTTGGTTTGCATGGGAACAAAAGAGAGCATTGATGCCATTTCTGAAGAAGCTGGGTTTCCGAGAGGCGCCCAAGGACTCTCTTTTTT
>VWZK01007411.1:847027-889967 GCA_013396935.1 Baryphthengus martii
GGGTAAAACGAATCAGGGTTTCCTCTCCACCTGCGATACCCCTGTGCCCATCCTGGCCGAGCCCCAGGGCGCGGCGTGAGGTCCGGCCAGAGCGGGCTGCCGAGGCGTGGGAGCGGTAGGAGCGGAGGGGACCGGCACCTCCTCCACGCCGGGCTCCGGCAGCAACTTGGGCAGGCGACCGGCCGGCCGGCCAGGGGCTCCTCCGCGTTGGGGTCAGGGGACGCCTCAGAGGGGAGTCGTAAGGGTGGGGAGTTAGGGGTCGGTGTTGAGCTTGCACAATGAAAGCGGAGAAAACGCCTGAGGTAAGGTAGAGCTGCAGAAACGGAGTGCTGCTCTTGGCTTTCGAAGGGTACGTTGAAATGTAGAGGACAAGCAGTCCCTGCTGTCGTAAAATGCAATTTGATTGCTTTGTGCCGTCTCTTCAAACTTCTCCTGTAGTCCCTTCTCTTTCTGCCTGCATTTTGTACCTCTGTGAACCGTTAAACGTGTGGTTTTTGTCTCATCCCACAAGTGCCTGCCCAGGGGCTGACTGTACCCAGGTCTGTAAAGTCCTTTGGGATCCCACAGCTGGGCGAGAGATACTGTGGCAGTGCAAGATCCCTTCCTACAAATGTGGGGAAAGGCAGAACGCAAGACAATGAAAATGCCTCTTCTGTTTTTTTTGCGTCAGCCCATGTGCCTGGCTTAGTACCGATGAGTCGATAGGAGCGTTTGTGGAAAATACAGTACAGCACCCTCACGCTGCTTTCTGCCTGTGTGTGTACAGAGCACCCTCAGAGATGTTTTGATTTGCCTTTTCACTGCTAGGATTTTCTGCTGGCATTAATGCTATCGAGAGAAGAAGCAGCAAGGCTGGCAATTTTACTGTCTTGAGAATTGTCACATACCTGCTCTGCCAATTTGGAAACAACGTTTTTACTTGAATTACAGCTGTGCTTCCGTGTCTCTCATTTGCCAGCGAGCGTGTGGTTTTTCATGCTGTCTGTCTTTAGAAAAGAGAGAGATGACTCTCTCAAATGGTTTTGGAGAAGGTTCAAACTTCCCTTAACCAGTAGCTTTCTCCCTTGGGTTCCCTGAAAACAAGCCCTGGTAAAGCTAAGTTTATCCAGGGTGACTTTGCTCTCCGAGTACAGGCGGTGTCGTAGCCCGCAAGATGGGTGTAGGCGAACGGCAGTTGCTTGCTGCCTTGGCTTCACACGCTCAGTCTCTCCCGTTGAAGAACAATAACACCATTCTGGATTAACTCTTCCTAATATGGAGCGAGCGGTCGGTCGGTTGGTTGCCTGCGCGGCGCTCCGAAGCGCGCTGGGCTGCTGCGGCGACGTAGCAGCAGAGGGCATCGCCTTGCTGGAGGCTTCCCACAGCTGTACAGCAGTGGGACCTGCCAGCCTGCACCGTACACCTCGTGTCAGGGCTCACCCCACACCTGGCGGGCTGCCCGGAGTCTCTGAGCACAGGAACTGCCATTCTGGGTTTGACCTCAAACTGACTCTAACGTGCCTTTGTCCTCTCCAGGGGATGGGCTGCAAGGTGTCTTCTGTCACTTGGGGAATCGGTTGCTTTTCAGTCGTCCTCGAATCCCATAGACATACCTAGTTTGTAAAAAAACATTGTGCTGGCCTCCTTAGCATTAATAGTAGGAAGCATACCACGTGCATGCTTGGAGTTTTGGTTTTAGTCACCTGCCTCACCGTAGGCAGTTGATCTGCCTTTGCCCAGCTGCTGGGTTTAGCAAAACTGGAGATCTGTGACCATGCCTGAAAGCCTCGAGTTGCACAGAAATGCTTTAGGTTGCTGTGTGTAAATCTGAGGCATCATTTGACTTAGCAGTGAAGAGGCAGGAGTAAAAAGCCTTATTTAGTAACATAAATCTCTTGACTGGCTAGTAAAGAACTGTTGCTTTCCAAACAAGTAACGTTAATGCTGGAATATATGGATGGGTACTATGGGTTGAGTATGCAGAAAAAGAAATGCAACTCAGTTTCTCCTTATTCTTTTGCAAACTCATTAGAATAGTTGAAGGAGGAATTGTGGTTATGGAGAGAGCCGGTGGATGATTTAATATAATATATCAAGCATTAACTATCAGCCAGAATCCAAGTAACTGCAAAACCAAGGGTTTGAAAACCCACATCTGGCACGTGGGTGTAACATTTGTAGATCTCTGCTGTTTTTTCCCCCTCTCGCTGCAGTGTTTGTTACAGGGTTCTTTAAACAAGTGGCACTTCATCACAGCGAGTACAAAATAGGAAAATAGAGCAAGTGCTGTAAATAATCCTCATGCAGCGATGAGACCATTAATACTTGTGCCAGTCTGTGCTAATCCTATGTGTAGTTGCAAGATTTACCTTCTTTTTTTTGCAGGGATGCAAAGTCTGATACTCCTCATATTTATAGTGTAATATATAGGAAACACAATAGGCTTCTGGGGAATGCTGAATTCATTCATGTCGGTGACTGGTTTATGAATAGTTCTGCTTTCGAGTCTCCTGCAGTCTCCAGAATACCACCTGTGAATGCAATTTACAGCTCTTTGTGTTCAAACATTGCATATGTATATATGTACATAGACTCATTACCCTCTTCCTCTCTCTATTCATGCATAGTAATTGGTGATTTATTTGCGATTCCTAGAGGGGAGTAGAGCCTGCGTAAGGTCTCGAAACTGCATCTCACTTGTAAATGGCATGTCGGAGTGAAATAGCGATGCAGAGGCGACTCTTGGAGAAAGAAGGGATGGTCTCAAAGGCCCGTCTCCCAGAGGGGAAGAGGTGCTGGCTGGGAAGCAGCAGCGTGCAGTTGGCTGTCGCTCAAGTGTTCTGCGCTCGCACTCTCCTGCTCTTCTGCTGCCTGCCCTGATGCAAAGGTTGAGGGAGTCAGTGGCTGACACACGGATCTAGACGCAATAGAGCTGAAGACTTCTTGGCTGGAGGGAAACACGGGGGGGAAATGGCAGAGTGGGTGTTTGCACACACAGGGTTTGGGGTTGTTTTTGTTTACCAAACCTAGCGGCCCAAGAATGTTGCTGGCGCCTCATCTGCTCTTCCACGCGCTGTTAGCAACAGTGGCCAAGATTGTGCTTTCTCCATCTGCGTCTGCCCAAAATCCTCTGCCGCAAGCTTTGTTTTGTGAGCTGCTTGGGCCGCCCTTAGCCCTGTGTTTGCTGTCTCTAGATCGCTATGGCATGCGGTGCCAGACTTGGACCAATCCCGAGTGTGTCGGGATGGGCTGTGGTGCTGCTTCTTTTGGGGAATGTGTTGAACCTGAGCTCTGCAGGTGGGCCTGGCTGTTGCCTCATTTCTGCATGCGGTTCAGCCAGCTTTCTGAGTTTCCTAAGTGTGGTGGGAGACTGCCACGGCTGTTGGTGCCAGGCTGACAGGCTCCGCTCTTGCACATCCCCCAGTGTAATTCTTCCTGGGGAGATTCTCTCCCTGCAGTCTTGGCCAGACTGCCTGACATCCTGAGGCTCCTGCAAATCCTGTTAATTTACACAGGAGGTTTTGGTTTATGCGAATTGTTATCTTTTAGTTGACCTTCCGTCAAGTTAGATGTCTTTATTAAAGCAGTTTTTATTGTAAATCGAATATGTACTTGGAACACTTTTACCAGACCCATTATATAAAGTGAAAGACAGAATAAACAGTGCTGCAGACCACAGGGCAGGAGGTGGGAGAGAGAGGGTCATAGGGACAGCATTGCATCTCTGTCGGGAGGCTTATTGAATTTTTTTGGACCAGGAAACATTGTTAAGTTGTTGTTTTGGTTTTTGTTTTTTTTTCTAATTTTCCATTGAAGTTCCTCTTTTTGGTCTCTCTTGGCTTCTTTCTTAGCCCTACGAAGTCAGTCATGGATTCAGCCAGTGATCTAAGATTTGCATAGTTTTGTATGAAGCCAGAGGTGTTTTAATTGGTTTAACTCTCAGCTGTGTGCTGTCTGATAGTTAGCAATCCCCAGACACTGCCCAGAAACTTCGAGCACCAGGAAAATTGCCTGAAAGAAAGGGGGAAGCTTTTCAAGCACAGTTGCACAGTCTTGTTGCTAGGGTTCCTCTGCTCATAGTTTTACTTGTCTACCGGTATCAAGGACGTTTAGGGCCTCCAGCCAGTATCAGGAATACTGCGGTACTGTGAGTTGCCTCTGGCTTTTAAGTTGGTAAATACACCTTAATGATAACCTGCTAAATTGGTTTTGACTCCATTTTTATACAGACATTTCTTTCCTAGTCATATAAATTCCTCTTAAAGAATAGTTCTCTGGTTAAATGTTAGGAGACGTTTAGCATCTGTTTCTTATCAGCTATGGAGAGGCAAAAATGGAGCCTTTCCTGACAAGGTGGAGTTTGATCACATTGCAGGGCAAAGGAGTTGGGTCTGCAGCTGTCTTCTGTGGGTCTAGGATGTCTGCGTGCCAATGTATGTCATTTCCAGCTGTAACCTGTTGCTGACCCTGTCTCCATCAGTGTACCAAGAACGCGTTTCCAGTGATGTATGTTAGTAGGCTTTTGTTGTTAGGAGGTTTAATTAGCGAACGACAATAAAACAGGAGGAAATCTTGCCTTTCTAGCTGCTGCTAAAGTCCCGTTTCAGTAGTTGAACATCAGCACAAAATCAGACCATCTCAGCTAAGTGATGAGATGCTTTTCTTGCAAAGGTAGAGGCTTTGACATTCAGGACTTGTACTGTTACTGCACAGTACCTGCACTAATGCTAAAAAGCAGGACTCCTCCTGAAAAGAGTTGTTCCAGGCTGGTTCCGACCCAGTGTGGGGAGGCGAAGGTATGGACCAGGGTGCTCATGTGAGGAGCTGGTTGGAGGTACTTGCTTGGTCCAAAAATTGTTGGCAAAAGCAGTCAATACGTAGAGGGATTGGGGGGTGGGCTGGGCGTGTCTGCCTTGAAAGTAGATCCATTTTTCACCTGGTCCTGTAGCTGTTTTTTGGGAAAGGGGAGCACTGCAGGGACAGGTGGCTGGAGGGCATTTGGCTAGTTACCCTGGATTGTTGTTCACGCATCAGGGCCTCGGTACCATGGGTCTGGGACATGCAACCAGTTGCTTAGTCCTACTGGTTGGGTGAGGTGAGCCCAGTGTTTGATTGCAGCTGCTCTATTAACTGTTACAGGCTTCTGACAGAGGCTGCCAGCTCTGCCCTGCGTAGTCTTTAATCTGCAGTTTCTAGTTGATACCACCACCTATACCCTCCTGTGGCTTTTTTGATTTTTTTTTTCTCCGCTGCTGATGGTTCATTGGTGTTTCCAGGTCCAGCTCCGGCTCTTGTTGAACGATGGTCCACAGGGAAGGAAGAGGTGGCCCGCTGTTAAGCGAAGGAGTAGAGAAAAGATGAGCCAAGGGAAAGCACTAGGAGGAAAAGGAAGATGAAGGACATGAATGATAAGAACAGGCTCTGTAGGATGGATCTTACCAAATGCTGAGCCTTCCACCACACCCCTAGCTTTTAAAGCATCAGACTCCTGAGTACAAAAGAAATGGAGATGTTAAGGATCCATTCATATTTGTTCTCTTGTTCCTGAACAGAACTTACCACCCCTCTTGGCTGACTTATGCTTTCAAGCTATTGATTCCATTTGGGCCTTGAAAAACCACCTAGCACTTCTCCTGTCTCTTCCGATCTTGGCAGCCATAAGACTTTGCTGGTCAGGAAGGTCTGAGGCTACAGCTAAAGTGCAGGATTAAGGAGATTCCTGTGTAGTTTCTTGCAACAAGGTTGGCCCCGTCAAGTCGGCCCCATCCCACCAGGATCCCGAGCATATGCTGCAGAGCAGCATGTGAGGCACAGCCATTAGCATTGATGAACATTATGTTAATGCCCGTTGTTTGGTTTGGTGTCCTAGGTTTTGTTTTTCTTGCCCTTGCAAAACTGCTCATCGGAGTCTGACGTGGTTGGGGGTGATTTTGATGTACAGCTGTTGTGGCACTGCTAAGCTTTCTTTTGTTTTAACTAGTAACACGAGTCTGGAGTCTGTGTCGTTCCCCTGCTGTTCTCTACTCCACGCACAAAAGCAGATAACTTTGCTTCCCAGCAAATGCGTTCCCCTCTGAAGTCATTGTGATTACAGGGGAGTAGAAGGGAATGGGTGATGCATCTGGGATTTGGGGGGATTTTTTTTGTTTACTTTCTTGGTGATTGTTTTACCCTCACCCTCCGCTGCATCACTGATCTCTCTGCCTGAGGCACACTGTCACTTTTATGGCTTTTGGGCTTTGTATGGAAGTTGATGAGCTGGGAGCATGAGGTGGGGTAGATGCATTTTTCTGTGGATTCTGTAGTACTAAATGTCAGCTCTGTGTTTGAGAGGATTTCTGCACTGACCCAGGCTGCTGTGTGAAATGGATGGTTTCTGAAGCCTTTAGAGAAATGGAGGCTTGAAGATGAGATACTGAGCCCCCAAAAAGCAAAGATAGTTTCTCTTTGCCTCTGAGGAAAAGAAGGCTCTGATCTCTCATTACAGCATGGGTATCAAGATTTGGCTGATTAGATAAATTGAGATTTTGACTTATTGGATGAATATTTCTGTCTCCATTCAGCATCATCAGCAGGAACATAGGAATCTTCCCAGGTTCCTCAAATCTCTCTGAAAGTGGAGCTGGACCTTGAGTAACAGCCACAGTAAGTGGCAGGTGCTTGCTGCCAGAAGTCGTGCAGAAGTTCTTTACTCCGGAAAACCGTACTGCTGGAATCTGGCACTTATTAACTCAAGTTACCCAGTACCTAAGATCTAGCCAAAGGGCCGTGGCTCGCTGCCAGGCTGAAATTACCAACCTGGGTGTCAGGCCTTGTCAGTTCTTTCTTGCTAGCTTGAAATAGAAGCTCCCAACAAGCACGTGTGCCAGCCCTTCTTCTAGTCATGTTTCTTCTTAAAGCTTTGTAAAGTGTTCAAGGTAATTATAGTACTTACTAATATTTATTCCCTTCTAAGCAATTATCTGAATGCGTTTATCTCCGGTGTGCTTTCAAAGTACTCTGCCCCCTCTCACCATATAATTTCATCTACCTGGCTCAGTGCTGTCTGCTCCCTCCCTTCTCTGCTCCCTCCCTTCTCTTACAATCCTTGGTCCTCAGCTTCCTCCACTTCCTGGATGCTCTGTCAAGCTTTCCTTTCCTCTCTTGGAGGTTCCCATGCCCCGTCTTCCTACTCTGCTGTCTAATCCCGTTATGGAGGAGGGATGTTTGCTCTGTCTTGCAGGGGATAATTGCTTAACCACCCTGCCAGGTGCTAAGGCGCTTTGCAATGAAGGGCATGGATACCAAGAGAAACTAGGCTGGCATCGTGCCATCTCCCAGCTTTCTGCTGACTGGTTGTGGCCTGCAGAGAATATCTTAAGAGCTCCTGCTGAAGGGTTTGACCTTTATGCCTGCAGTGTTATCCGGCGCCTACAGCAGGAGTCACAGCATGCAAATTCCAGTGCTTTCTTCTGGCTTGATATAATTGTAGGCAAGTTGCTCTGTCTCTGTTGTTGGCTCCTTGGAAGTAGAGAGAGTGACTGAAAAGGTGTCATGGGATTTTTCTGGAGGAAAGCACAGTATTAGAGCTGAGATTTTGCTTGCTGTTGTTAAGCAAGCAGGCTGCTTTTTTTCTTATACATGTTGGGAGCGTAGCATGGAAGAGATTGTTATGCCTTGATTGATTTCACTCTTGGTGTTAGGTAAAGAAGAAAATTGATTTGTACTTTGAGCTCTGTGGTGTTACTTACCTGCACAAACTCGCACTTATCCTGTGTGAGTGGGACCAGCCTCTCCTTGCCTCCCCATTACCCTCATGGGCCACTGCCCACGTGACTGTAACTTGGAGCTGCTGTGATTCGTTCCAGCCATCAGTGTTACTACAGCAGCACAGTTAATCTATGGGTCACTGGCGTGTAAGGAGCTGTTACGTCTAATCAGTCCCATGCTATGAGCTAGTTGGCAGTTAAATCTAATCCAGAGTGTGCAGCTGCCAAATACTTTAAATTGCCAAGTACTTGCTCCTTTCTGCTGTAAATAAGGAAGACTTGAACAAGACCAGCTTCAGGTGCCCTGCCTGCAAGCAGGGATCAGAGTTCAGCCTCAGGTGCCTGTGTTGCAGAGGGGCAGAGTTTGTCCAGAGTCTGAAGGGCTGCAAGGTGGGTATAAATCTACCTGCTTGTCTTCATATGTAGATATCAAAACACTTTCCTTTTTTCTCATTTCACATTGCTTTCCCCCCACCCCACACCTTTCCCTTGTTAAATTTAAGGAGAGGTGCTTTCAGAGGTGGCACCTCCTGTACTGCTGTCATTAGAGTGTAGAGAGACACTGCGTTCTTGCATGCGTTTAAGTCTTGCCTCAGATGCCTAGTTTTGTTTTGTTCTTTCCTGTTCCTGCTCCTCTTACATCCCATCCGCTGCTCTTGCACCCCATCCACTCCTCTTGAATTTTCCACCTTGTGCCAGCAGGGTCCCTCTGCAGCCACAGGTTATCCTCTTTCCTCTCCAAGGTGAGAGCTCTCCCATGTTGTACTTGGAAGTACACCTCTTTCCACTGCTAAAGTTGGAAGAGGTGAGGCTGAAATTCTTACTTCCACTGCAGCTTCCCCTTGCCTTTGTAGGGCAAGTCGTGGGAGATCATCCCGTTTATCTTTTAAATGGAATATCTTTGCAAAAGTAAAGGATGAAGAGTGCCAGTTGCTATGTGCCAGGAGCTGCTGTCTGCTTTTGCTTGGCAGGGGACCTTCACTGCCCTGTGGCTACCATGAGAAGAAGGGGCAGCGCGTACTGCAGTGGTTGTTTGGATTTGTGGCTGGCCCTGGTGCTCAGGATAACTTTTTTTCAGCCTTTGCAGGGGAGAAGGTGGCAGCAAATATGTGGTGGGAAGGAGATTGGTTTCCTCCTGGCAGAGAGAGGGAAGCCATCTGAGCTGTGTGGGGTGGCGTAATGAGTGGCGGGGGTTCTATCTCAGAGAGGTCTCTCACCTCCTCTGAGGCCTGCCTGTGCTGGGCTGGTGCCACACTTCTGTCTCTCACCTGGATTGCAACGCTGTGTAATTCAGCCAGTCCCTGTTTTTTGGCTGGCTAGTTTTGGGAGAGATGAATTGAGAGGGGTGAGTGTGAGGGAAGGTATACCGTGTGTCAAAAGATCTCATTGCTGCTCTAGCAGATCCACAGGGATATGTTACTAAAAGCATCCTAATGACCTTGATGTAATGGGTTTGAGCCTTGGAAACATGCTTGCTGGGAAGAGGAGCCCAGGGCTTTGTGCTTGGCTCCTGGAGGAGCAGAGCTGGGTTCCCAGCAGCGGTCAGGGCAGGCAGCAGGAGCTAGCTCTTTGGGGTGCCAGCAGGTACCTATCCCTCTCTGAGAAGGAGCCAAAGGCTTTGGTGTGGCAGAGGAATGACTTGGGAGGCTTGGCCAAGCACCAACTACTGCTGTTGCCTAGGAAATGTAGATCGCCAGCGATTGCAGCTGTGTGGAGGCAAGCTAAGTCCCTAAAGAGATGTAATCTGAGGAGAGGGTAATTTTCTTTATGGAGACATCTGGGTGTTGGTCGAAGACAGAGAGATGCACAGAGGAGTGTGACCATAGCTGAAGTCAGCAGCCTCTAAGCTTGGCCGCTGGCAGCACGTGCAGGAGGGAGAGATGCTGAGGGATGTGCCTTCCACTCCAGTTACAGGAGCAGCTGTGGCTCCCACCCTGGCTCTGCTGCTTCCATTTCTTCTAAACACTGCTATTCCTCAGGTGGCAACATCTAGCCTTCTCCTCTGGGCACTGGTGGTGGCCTGGAAAAGAGATGGGTTGTTCCTCGCCTGCAGAAACGGTATAAGGAAGGGTCACATGAGAAGGGGGGTTCATCAGTCCTGAAAGATGCCAGTGGAGCCGTGAAGACCCCTGAGATAGGTGAGGGTGATGAGAAAGGGGTAGAAAGGAGGGTGAGAGACAGCAGAAATTTAATTTTTCAGTGGATGGATGTATGAAAAAGAAACACATGTATGTGATCCTAAAATTGCTGCAGTGGAGGTTCTCTGTAGTTGCTGGGGTGATCAGCATCATGTTCTAAATTGTTCTCCATACGTGCATGCGAGTCTTGAGTGTGGGCAGGGTGAAGCGAGGCTTCTGGGGAAGTGTGCTAGCGGGAGGCCAAAAATAAATTATCAAACGAAAGAATTGAGAAATTAACAAAACTAAACGGATGTATACAGCTCCAAGAAAAGGGTGTTGTATTTGAAAGCATATTTTAAACAATCCATTTGCTTAGTCATCTTCCAGATAACTTCGCTATTTTTACCTTCTTTGCTCTGATGACACTTCGCTGTCTATATAATGGGTTTAGCATCCACATTCTTTTTAGTGTACCAGGAAAATGTGTCTGCTAATTTTGAGTTAGCTTTGTAGAATTGCTATACCTCTTGGCTGTGAAATAAGTACAATACTGTTCTTGAAACTAGTTTAAAGCGGCATAGCTGGCATTATTTCCTTTCTAAACCCTCTTTTTTTTTTTTTTTTTTTTACCCCATTTCCTATGTCTGCAATTGAATTTGAATAGAGAATATAGTCCCTTGCCGTTTCAAGTGTAATAAGGACGGTGTACTCAAGTCCCCCAGAACAGCAAAGTAGTAACGTTTGGGTTGAGCACAGTAATCTACTGGGGAATGAATGCAAGATCAAGGGCATTTGCAGATTTTTATTTCTGTGTTATTGCAGGGACTGTGGCATTGCTAGAAGGTTGCTCGTGAATGGTGGCTTGGATTACCTCTCTTGCAGGCAGCAAGATTTGCATCTTGCCATTCCTTTTTGATCTGCAAGTGGTGATGAGAGCTATATACTCGAATTCAGATGTTCTGAGTAGCAGTCTGCAGTCATTAGGGCAGTGCTTAGACCCCAGAGGCTTTTTCTGTGTTTTCATCCTGTTTCAGTAACTGTGTCTCTTGTTATCTTGTTCCTGAATATTTTCTCTTGTAAGAGGAGACTGTTTGTTGCAGCTGTTAAACCTCAAATGTCTTGAATCTCCCTTAGGGAAGGGGAGGAAGAGTTCCTGAGGTTTCTGTGTAGGTATTTCTACAGTCTACTTACGTGTCTTTCCCAAGTATAACAGCCAGAATTATTATTGGTGCTGTCCTAACCAGCTGATGGATTCTGTCTGGTATAGCCTGCAATTCCTCCTTCTTGCTCTCTGTGTTGAAAGGGCTTAGTAAGGAGCTGTAGTTTTTTTTTTTTTTTCTTTGGCATGTAATGGTACTGGATGCCTCTGGTTGCTTTTGTCAGAGCACTGTAGCAAGGAGATGTCAAAGGAAATTATGGATGTTTGTTTGGTCTCCTGGCTGGATATAACCATGCGGGTTTTAGTAAAATGTGCATTGGATAAACATTGGGTAAATCTCCTAGCACGAGCACTGCCTGGAAACGGGTGTTGGGAGCCACACTTAATCTTCACAGCAGGACTTTAAACAAAAATGTCCGTATGAGAAGAGTTTTTCACCCTGTGCGGGTTTCCCATCGGTTCAATGTTTATAATGTCCTACTTGTGTTCCCTTTAAAGCCAGCCGGCCAACTTGAGGAGAGGATTATCTCGGTAAAATTATCCAAAGCCTGTATTGCCATCAGAGTTCCTTCTTTCCTTCTCTTTCATGGTGTCAGTGGCTAACCCGGGCCCAGTCATGACCCATTGCTGTACTAACATACTGAGGTCAAACCTACAGCCTCCTGAAGCCCCTCGATCTTGCCCTGGGAGGTGAGTTGGGCTGCATTGGTTCCGTTTGGCTGACAGTGGGCGAACTATGCCAACCCCAACCTTTGCTGCGAGGCCAGAGGCCATCAGAAAGGATGGCAGCTGCATCAGAACTGCCAATGCCCTCATCATCAGCCCTGTCCCAGGTGGAGACAATGATGCCTTCTCCCTTGGGGCCTGGCCCAAGACAGGAGTCTGAGGCAGTGCAGTCCCCTTGCTCCTGCTGCCCTCTCCGTTTGTCCTCCCTTTGCATGGGGAGATGTAAAGCACATCCTAGTGGCAAGAAGCCTTGGCAGGAGCAAGTGCTGTGTTCCCCAGGACCTGTCGGGTAGCAGGAGGCTGTGGTGGGCCCAAGGGCATCCTCCCCAGCTCAGGACATCTGTGGCCTTGGACGCCAGGGGCGGCTTTGGAGTGCTTTGGGATACTTACAAAGAGCAGCCATGTGGCAGTGGTGCCCTGGCCTTGCCTTGTGAGCTTGTGCAGGCCATTTAGTTTTTGCGTCCATGTCTAGAAGTGGTATGTCATAGCTCACAAAGCTGTGCTAGTGGGTGCTTAAATGCAGCCGGTGTCAACCCTCACCTCTTGCAGTCCACTGCAGTAAACTGAGGAGAAGAGATGACATCAGAAGCTTCTTCAGGCTCTTCCCAGCTCCCTGGCTCTGCCTCCCTCTCCCTCCCTCCCTCTCTTCTCCCTGTCTCTGCACTGTTCTCCTCCAGCTCTGTCAGTCCCCAACAGGTCTGGAGCCTGTGTGGTGTTTTGGTGTGGTTGCTGTATCTGTTCAACTTGCATCAGTTAGTCACTGTTAAGCCTTATAATCAGTGTAAAATCTCTGGGGCGCAGCTATTTACAGAAAAAAACCCCACCCTTCCAGACTTGCATCAAACAAGAGTTTTATTCTCATTAATTGAATTCCTCTAGAGTCTGATAACTTGGGCATGTTGAAATCAGATAAATAAAAAGCCTCCCTCCCTGGTAGCTGTGTAAGCCTTTCCTTAACTCCCTGATCAGAGGGGACTAGGCTCTGCTAAGTCAGTAGCTGAAGATCAAAACTTCTACATATGTCTTCTCATTGGGGTGTGTAGGGAAGAGGACACTCAGTGTGGTGTATCAGCAGAGGAAGGGTTCTTGCACACACACCTCCCCCCCCCTTTTTTTTTCTCAGTTGATTGGGAAGGATTTTTTTGTGCAATGACAAATTCTGTTTAGTCACCCTCAGACACATAGTCAGTGTCTAGAAGCTGGGCCTGTGCTTTCCTCCAGACTTTCAGATAAACTTGCAACCCTACAAAGGGACAAGTCTGCTCCTGTTGAAGTTGGGGTTTGTCACCTTTGGAGGATCTCTCAGGCCACACTGCCCCATCTCATCATGTGGGTGCTGAGATGCGTTGCTCTGGGAAGCAGGAGGGCATTTGGACTTGTGCCCGAGGTGTGGTGTTGCTGAGCTGTTGCTGTAATCTTGAAAAAATCCAGCTTGCAGCTTTTTCGAGACTCCATGCATCAAGTGAGACTTGGCGGTAGTTAAGGTCAAGTCCCTTTTTCCAGTGCATCTCTTGTATGTAGATCTTGTCTTGGTGCCAAAGGCTGGGGCCCCTCTTGTTGAGCAAGCGCCGTTGGTCAGTCCCATGCTGTAAACGAGGTACTTGGTTTGCCAGCCAAGCTTTCACTTGTCTTGGTTTCCAGCCAACACCACTCTCCTCCTTCAGAGTCTTTTTGCTTTCCCCCTCCCCTGCCACCTCTGGTGCCACCCTTCTATTTGCACCCTGGGCTTGGATTCCCCCTGCCTTCTTTTGTTGGTATTTGCGTCCCATAGCTGTTTACACCACCGACGCAGTGGCATCTGCCCCCACCCCCCGAGACACTTTTTCCGCCCCCTCTCCCATCTCCCAGCCTCACCATCTGCTGCCTCTGCTCCTGCTGTCGTGCAGCAGCATGAAGCCAGCGTGAGTCCCCTGACCGCGCCGACCTCCCCATCTCAGCACTTGGCTCTCTCCCTCTGCTTTTTCCCCTCATAAACGCTTTAACTTCTCCTGATTCACTGAATGCTGCTAATCATACTCACCCCCCAGTCAGGATAGCCCCTTCTCCACCCTCAGACTTGCTCCTCAAACCTTAGAGACTTTAGAAAGAGGACTAAGCATATAAATAAGGGCCTGTCTTTAACGGGGAGTTTGCCCTGTACTCCTCTCCTCTATGCTTTTCACAAAGGTAGATGTTCTCACCATTTTTGCTTGTCTTAAAGGGTCCAAGCTCATTTTCCCTTGTCTCGGTCATTTGCTTTGCTACTCGCAGCCTCTCTCCCTCAATGCAAAGCTGCTTTATCCCCTCCTCCTTCAGCAGCTGCTCTGTCCTCCGCAAGCCCCATGGGATGCTCTGTCTGGAGCTCTTGCCTCCCAGCTCCCTCCCAGTTTAGTCTGTCTCTGTGATTTACTTTGCCAGGGTTTACTTAATAGTCCCCACTGCTCTACATCTCAGTTGTGATCCAGCATTACCTTCCTTGACTTTGGTTATTGCCAGAGCAGTCACTGTTTCGGTCTCTTTCTGGAATAATTTCCTCCAATTCCTGTTGTCTTTGTCTTCTCCTGCCTCTCTGACAAAGCTTTTCGTATGTCCTCGGGTGTATACACTGCCCAACTTCAAGGTTTGGTGTTTTGTGGCTATAAGGAGCCTGTTCTCTGCTGCTGTCCACCTCTTCCTACAGTCCCTGCCTCTCAGTAATTTTATCCGCTAATCAAGATTGGACTGGCCTCTCTTTGCAGATATTACAAGTTCATATTTCTCTTCAAATTAAAATCTTGACCTCTGTCTCTGGCACTTCTGTGCGCGTGCGTGCAGCTGAGTCTTTCTGCTTAAGAAGTGTAAGCTGTACCATTTCCTATCCATCTCTGCCTCTGAAATTTGTTCAGGTTTTTTTTGCGGTCTGCTCATGCCCCTGAACTCTCAAATTAGTTCCTCCTCCTCTGCCTTGCCAAATGCAAGATTCTTGTCTTCCTTTTAAAAGCCCTTCTTAACCTTGTTCTACCTTGTCTTTTCTAGCACTTCTTCCCTCTCTGTGGTTTTCGATTCCCAGCCTCTGCCTCTCGTTGGGTTTCCTCAGGCTGAGTTCTCAGAGAAAGATGGCTTATCTGATCATGCTGTCTTGACTGCTACCCCTTCCTGGATAACCTGGCAGCCCTTTGGCCAATTTCACGCAAATTTGACCAGAGTAGAGAGCTTGAAGATAAACGAGTTCCTGCAAGCCTTATGAAGAGTAGAGAGCTGAGTTGGGGTGTAGCTGGGTGGCAGGGGACTGAAGGAGACCATTTTCTTCCAGGGATCTAGCAGTGCCTCCAAGTGACTGTGCCAGCTGTAGGAGAAGCTCCAGCTGAAGCTTGCAGTCAATTCATCAGTCTTGGAGACAGCCTCCCTCTTGAAGGCATAGGAAGCTAGGCTTCATTAAGTCTCCTGCTCTTAGGGTTGTTTGCTAAAAATGGTGGCTCAGAGCACCTCTTATTTTCTTCTGTGTGATTGGGAATAACCTGCAGCAAGCACCTGCACCTTCACCTGATGCCTTGCCGCAAGGCCTGTTAGAGACCTGCTATCAAGGGGGGTTCTTCCAGTAGAGAGAGAGACCGTGGCAGTTCCTCACACACTGCCTCACTCCTTCCTGCTCCCTGGCCTCTCTTGACCCATCTGCTGCCTGTCTGAAGGTGCTGCTTCACAGTATGGCAGAGCAGGTGGAATATCCCAGCAGCTGATAAGAAGGATTGTTTTCCCCTGTCTCCAAAATCCAAAGGAGAAATTGTTCTTGCTGTCTTGGTTGAAACAAGTAACTCACTCCTTGGGTAGTTCTTCTTTCAGCTCTTCATGGGAGTCAAGCATGGGGAGAGGACTGTGTATGTTGCTAGAATTAAAATGAGTGAGAAACCAAGACTGCTTGCTTGCTTGTTTGTTTTCCTTCCCGTGGCAACTGATCCCTAGATCAGCTTAAACTCCATTGTTAAACCACATTTCTAAACTGAATTTCTTGGGATG
Organism: Baryphthengus martii; assembly: GCA_013396935.1. Classification (NCBI taxonomy): domain Eukaryota; kingdom Metazoa; phylum Chordata; class Aves; order Coraciiformes; family Momotidae; genus Baryphthengus; species Baryphthengus martii. The sequence continues at coordinate 862,732 of VWZK01007411.1, forward strand.
AGGATGTTTCTGCTGCTGTTTTCTCTGTGAAGGAAGCTGGCACAGTGAGGCTGCTCTGAATAGGTGCTTGCTGCTGAGATAAGGTAAAGAAAAGCCTACAGCAGTGGTGCATGGAGTGCCCTTCACAGGATGATAGAGGTTGGAAGGGACCTTTGGAGGTCATCTGGTCCAACCCCCCTGCTCGAGGGGGACCACCTAATGCAGGTTGCTCAGGATCATGTCCAGACAGCTTTTGAGTATCTTCAGGGATGGAGACTCCACAACCTCTTTGGGCAAATGGGCACATTAAAAAGAATGTGAACAGCAGGTTGAGGGAGGCTGTTTTCCCCCCTCTACTCCGCCCTAGTGAAGTCACATCTGGAGTATTGTGTCCAGTTCTGGGCTCCCCAGTTCAAGAGAGACAGGGAACTGGAGAGTCCAGCAGAGGGCTGTGAAGATGCTAAGATGAAGACGCATCGCTCTTACGAGGAAAGGCTGAGAAACTTGGGGCTGTTTGTCCCGGAGGAGAGAAGAATGACGGGGGATCTTATCAATACTTATTATCTGAAGGATGAGGGTTAAGAGGATGGGGGCGATATCTCTTCAGTGGTGCCCAATCATAGGACAGGGGCCAATGAACACAAACTAGAACGCAGGAAGTTTCATCTAAACATCAGGAAACCTTATTTACTGTAAGGGTGACAGAGCAGTGGAACAGGGTGTCCAGAGAAGTTGTGGAGTCTCCTTCTCTGGAGACTATCAAAACCTGCTTGAATGTGTTCCTGTGCAACCTGCTCTCGGCAGACCTGCTTTTAGCAGCAAGGGTTGGACTAGATGATCTCCTGAGGTCCCTTCCAACCCTTATTGTTCTGTGATTCTGTAGCCTGTGCTAATGCATAGTCACTCCTCACAGGATTTTTGAAGCAAGTGTTTTCTTGTACTTTGCTGCTGTTCGGTGTCCCCTGGTATGTGGATCTGTTCCTCTCTGCGGAGGAGCATCGCATCTGATTGTCCTTATTCATTGGTAATAGTATCGTGTTATGAATGTGCACAGAGAGAATGATTGTACCTTTCTCCCTCCCAGACTGGAAGCAATAGTAATGTAAGTGCTTCTGAGTGTCTCTCTTTTTTTTTTCTTTTTTTTTTTTTTTTTTTTTTTTTTTCTGTTTTCCTTTCCAAATACCAGAAGCACCTGTCCTCCCATTTGAAATTAGAGCCTTGGTATTTTGGTGACAAGTGCTGATAGTCTCTGTAGCATGTCAAACTAATAAATTACAGTGTAAGGAGATGAAGAGTTCTGACATCTTAATTAGCAATAAGAGGCAGCAGGTAGCTGAAGAATCTCCCCGGATCTGTGTCTCTTTTTGGGGATGATGTCTAATTGAATCACAGAAGTTTTGTGAGGCAGCATCTTGCTGGTGCTTAGTGAACGAAGAAACCAGAAGAATTTAGGGGGGAAATGGAAACTCTCTGCTCTTGTACTGCCGTGCTTTGTATTCTTGTGATCCTTTATGGTGGAGTGGGAAACCTATTTGGGAGAAATGCATGTTTTTAACCAATACACTTGACTTTGGGGATAACTTAGAGCTTTCAGGTAAACAGTAAGCTTTTCTGCTGAAGAAGAGGTACAAGATGGCAGCTTTGCCTTGCAAATTGGATGTTCTCTCATGTTAATAGCTATGAGGGATGGGCACAAATGTTTCTTAAGTGTGCCAGAGGGAAGTAGAAGAGATTGTTCGTGGCTGCATTCATTTCTAGATATTACACTTCATAACTTTTTGCAGTGCCACTTCTTCAGAGCTTCATACTTAAACGGAGGTGGGGAGCAGATACAGAGCTCATGCCAAAGGATACGGCTAGGGTGCTGGAGGAACAGTGTGATTTGGGGAGGGAGGTAGGGAGGGATGTCCAGCAGGGCAGTTTGTGATCAGTTCTTTAAAACTCTTGATATCTGACAGACTGTTGTTAAGTCTCCTTCTTTAGAAAGCAAATTATTTGGGGTTAAGCAATTCATAAATGCGTGCTTGTGGGTGCCGATTTGGAGATTGAAAAGGAGATGCTCTGGCCCTGCCCTGAACAGGGGTGCAAGTAAAGGTCCAAAGTCAGGGTGCTGAACTCCTAAATGCCATCCTTACCAAAGTAAGGGAAGACCTGGAGTCAGTTGGAGCAAGAGGAGGGCAAGGAAGCCAAGCAAGCAATTTCCAGGAGTATAGAAAGATGAGCCAAAACACTAAAGTTTCTCCTTAGAGGTAAAAGGAGGAACTTGTGTGTACTCCCTCCCTCCATTTGTTTCAAATGAAGAAAGTAAGAAGCTTTGCTCTTCTTCAGGAAAAGCCAATTTGAGTTAAGGTCGGGAACCAAGCTTTCCATAGATCAGAAGTATTTTGAGACACTTTTTCATGAAAGGGAGGGAATTCCTCTAATGAAAGGCTGGGTGTAGTAAATACTGTTTCCTTTTGGCAAGAATAATGTGAAGGTGAGATTTGGGACTCTACACTCTCCTCTCCTGGGAAAGCATTTTAAGCATCTGGCATGTTATGAGGTGAATTGCAGCAATAATAAGAGCGTTCCGGTGCTTAATATTGGGAGGGATTGCAGAGCATTCAGGAGAGTGAAAAAAAGAAGCAACTTTAAAACATTATTGACTGTGAAACAAAATGAAGTTTCATATTGTCTGAGAGTGAGTGATCGAGCAGGGAATAATGTTTGACAAGTCTAAGAGTGACCCTGGCTGTTGAACATGTAGGACCTGAAGACTAAAGAACGATAATAAAAAGCAATACAGAGGCTGCAGGGCATAATGAACTATGTCAGAAATTTCCTGCCTAGCTTTGTCGCTCGAACAATTTAATTTCCCCTCCTACTCTTGATAGGTTGGGAACGCATCGCGGCTAAGAGTTCAGCAGTCTGAAATGTGTGTTGATGCTTCATAGCTTTGGTGCTAGCATGACAATGGTGAATGTTTTTTAGAGGTCTGGGAGCAGTACTAGAGACACCAGGGTAAATGGTGTGTCCTTAAGTGTATTTTAAGAGCTAAAAGAACAGAAGAAAAAACACATACATGAATCTTGGGAGACTTCGCTTTTTGTGCAGGTCTGCACTAAATCTTGGAGGAGTACCTGTGGTTACAGCTTCAAAGTTCAGTCTGGGAAGGCAGTAATGAAGCCATCACTGCTTTTCTGTAGAAAATACCGAAGTGGACTTTGCCTTGAGCATTCCAGCAGGCCACTGTAAATGCTGCTGTGTATTGTAGTGCTTAACCAGACCTGGAACCAGCAGTAGTAATATAAGGCACTAGAGCGAGTATGCAGTGGGCTGTAGGAAAGAAGGATAAGACAGAAGGAGCAGTGCATGTGCAAACCAATGCTTCCTGCCTGCGTATTACCAGTGCAAGTATAATCTGCCACAGAGCTTCTGCTTGCGTATCTTTCCCATCATGATAAGGGTAATGATGGTATGGTATATGAAGAACATGCTGACCTGACAGTTGCAAAAGGGCTCTGAAGGTTCTGTTCTGCTCTTAGAGGAAGAGAAATTGTTGATTAGATTCATGGGATGGGCTCTACCTTGTACAGAAAAGAGCCTGTAGTGCTACTGAAGCTTTCTGCTGATGTGTGGGGTTCATCAAAACTGGAATCTCCTTTGGGGAATACAAGGATTGCAGATTATAGGGGACTCTTTTTCTCAGCATTTTTAGAGGAAAATAGTCAAACTATAGTAAGTCATAGGTGTATGGCACAAAGACATTTGAGCCGTCAACAGTCGTTTACCATTATGAATGTGAACCAGCAGGACAGTCAGCTCAGTCTTGCCCTCATACATCATCTTGTATTGTTATTCACCTTTTACATCAGGCACACCTTGACCAACCAGCTTCTTCAAAGCCGGTGTGAAGTAAGGAGGCTGAACACTACGAGCTGCCGAGCTCAGGGGCCTGTGTGCAGAATGGCTACCCTGCCACTCTCCTTCCTTATGTTAATATGAGGTATCTATATTGACGCCTGACCCCAGGTGTGGCTGGCTGGCTTCTGGACGCTTGGCTCTGACTTTCCAAAGTAAAGCTATACTAGATTAAAGAGTAGTTTCAGACTTTAACGCGGCCAAATAACTTTACGTATACCTTCTGATGGGATGATTGAGAATGATAGGACTGTAAGAGCACAGAGATTTCGTGTCTGGCATCCCATGGGGCAGGTTCATTTTCACCTATGGCGTTCCTGAAGAAGGTAAATGTCTATCAGAGAGATCTGTAGTGTGAGAGACTTTAGTCTCAAAAAGCAGTCTCTCTGCTACCTTGCTTCCTTTGCTTCTGGGAAGTTAAAAATGTACCTAGCCCCCATGTCCAGCTTGAATCTCTGCTGTTCCAAGTTCAAGCCTATTGCTTCTTTTCTTTTCAGTGTCCAATGTTGATAATGAATTATTTCTTCTTTCTTCCAGCATTTTTAGAAGTTTAAAGGTTGTAGTAATAGGCATGATCTGTGGCTCAGTAATATGTCATTTCAAGGCAATGTTAAAACTAGGATATTTTAACATGCCTAATTGTAGACACAGAGAAGAAGCAGTTAGAGGAATGTGACATCCATATAGTATGAGGTTTGCTTAAAAAAAAAAAAAGACACAAGGGCAGATCGCATTTAACACTGTGCAGCTGTAGAATACCAATGCCGTACTGGGGAAAGTAAGGAAGTCGTCTGTCAATATAAGGACCAGATCTGAGAAGAACCAAAGGATGAAAAATGTCTCTGATCTTGGCAAGGGGGTTGGATGTCTGACTGGATGCATAATAATTATAGTGGAGGTACAAGACCTCTTTTGCAGTCAGAACCTGGGAAGCTAGTCACAGGCCAGAATAATCTATAGTGATTAAAAGAAATGTCACCTCTTTCATATTTATTGAAAACATTTTTCTTAAGAGACAGTAAACATCTGCTGTAGAAGTGAGCGGCTGTGAGACGGAGCAGCTAGCAGAGATGAGTGAGAGCAGTTGTGTTGGAAGAACAAAGAGCTTCATTGGCGGCTCCTGTCTCGTTTGCCTGGGCTTTGATATTTCCCCACTGATTGTGATATTTCCATACCAATTATTGTATAAATTGTTCCTGGCTGACCTCTCTACTTAGCCATCCTTAGTTGGCTCAGCAGTGGGAGGAATTTGAATGAGGAATGAAGAGCTTTTTGAGTCAGTTCAGGAAGGACAGTCCATGTGCTGGGAGTGATGGGATGGTGGCAGGGGTGGAGGAGAAGGATAGGGGATCGGGCACCCTTGGTAGCACGATTCAAATATCAAAGCAAAAAGGTGGAGGATAGGGACAGTGTTGTTCTGCAGGTGGATCCAGCCAGCCTTTCAGTACAGTGAACTCTCTTGGCATGACAAAAAATGCAAGCAGCAAAATACTGTATTTTCTCAGAATGAGGCTTTACAGTAATAAGGAGGGGGTTACCACGTGTTTTCTTCTGATAGCATTGTGTTTTTTCCATCTGGCAGCAGGTTGCAGCGTACAGAGATTGTCCCTGCTGTGACTCATTTACGCAAAAATTAAGCCGGAACCTAATTTTTATTTGTGCATGTTAACAGGAGAATTCACAGAGTAGCAGGTGCATGTTCCTAGAAGATTGTCTCTTCTGGTGTTGCCTGTTGGGGCAAAGTCTCCCACAGAGATTATGTTAGTCTTCAGCCGATGAAAAATAAGACAGCCACTTGGGGAAGTGTTCTCAGTGGTTGGACGGCAGTGAGCGTGGAAGAGCCTTCTTGAAATGAAACACTGCTTTGTGGATATCAGCCCCTACTTTTTCTCTCAACTCCACGCCAGGGCTAAGTAACAGTCAGGTGTTGGCATGAGCTGTCGGCGTCTTCCCTGGGGGACAGAAGAGAGGGAGGAAGGTCTGTCCACTGAGAAGCGTCGTACCTAAGGGAGACTGAAAAATTAATCTGAATTAAGATGAAACATGAGCCTGAAGGATGTTGACTATCCCTGAGCAGGCCTCTAGAAGCAAAGGCCTGAACAGGGCATGATGCTCCTGATTTGGAGTAGGGGAATGGAAACTGAAGAGGAGCGAGTTGCAGGGGAGCTCTGCTTGCTGGTCTACAATTAACCACCTGCACCCTGCTAGTTTGTGAAAGTGACCAACACAAAAACTGCTGCAGCTTGAAGGCTGCCTCTGCCTCCCCTGCAATTCCCCATAGCCTGCTCTCTGTGAGCTGCAGGCTGTGGCACTGCCCTGCCATGCTGCTGTCCTCCTTTGTGGTGGGCTGCCAGTGTAGGGGAGGCAGGGGGAAAGCGACAAACTAACAACACCGGCTAATAAAGCAACAGTGCCCTTGTACTGGATGAAAACAATTTCCTTGTTACGAGCACAGCATCCTTTTCTCCTCCCACGGTCGGAGCAGGGTGCAGGTATGCCTGCTGCCTCCTGTGGCCGTGGGCCAGGGCCGAAGGTGCCAAGCACAGTCAGAGGAAGAGTCTGCTGGCACTCACCTCTCCTCAAACCATGCCGTGCCACATGTTGAAGAGTAAGGGCCAGCTGGATGACGAGCCTGGGCTCCTGCACCGCTCTCGCCTGAGCGAGCCCCAGACCTGCGGGTGGGCAGCAGTTGCCACAGACTGTGCTGCACTTGGCGCTTGCACCTGCTCTGGGGTTGTGCGTGCCCACAGCATCTCTCAAGCTAGGAAGTAGACGCTTTAGCATAACTGTTCTTTAGCACTTGTGTCTGAATTGTCTTCATTACCAAGGACTTTTTGCCAGATCCTGTGGTCTACTGCAAATGCTGATTTGTCATAGCCAAATAGGATTTATACACGCTCCCCTTCCCTTCCCTGCACATGAGCACAGGCTCCCACTTCGGTTCTGAGGGTGTTTTGGGGAAACCAGTTCAGTTGGTCATGTTCAGAGCAGAGATAGCCATGCTTCTAGAGAAAAAGCTGAAATTGTGCCTTTTTTAGCTTCTGTTGTAGTATAGCCAGTGTGTAGTCTGCCGAACAGATGTGCCTTATATAGCTGAAGAGTATAGCCTGCAGTGACAGGGCAGTTGTGAAGGGGCACACGGACAGCTGGACCAGTTTGGACTGAGGGTCCTCCACCTAGTGGAATATCTGGTTTCAAAAAGCTGTAGGCAGACAGCTGTGCTATCGTAGCTTGTTTTGGGAGCCTCCTGAACCTGATGTGATCTACCTGTTCAGTAACCCTCTTTCAAGTACGCATCCCATCCATATTTCAATCCTTGTAAACTTTCCATATCCACATCATCCTTTGTCAAGGGCGTCCCCAAATCTGCTATATGCAGCTGCAGGAACTGCCTCACTTATTATAAAACTCAATCTGACCAGTTTCAGTTGATGGCTCTTGTTTTTTTTTAAAGTGAAAGATGATAAATAGTCAATTCTTGACCAACTTCTCCGTGCATATTTGTACATACCAGATCTTCTTGAAGTCATCTTTTTTCTGGGCCAGGGTCCTGACCTGCTCCATTATTTCTTATGCAGAAGCCATTCCCCAGTGGTTATTGTTGTTCTTGCTCTTCTCTGACACTTTTTCAGGAGCACTTATAAATTGACTAAACTATGGCAATGAAAACAAAAACACAAAATAAATGTGCATTGTGTGTTTGCACAAAGGATGGGGCGAGGAGCGAGAGAGATTTCTTTGGAAATGTTTTCTGTCGAATAGTTGTAGTCAAAGGCACAAAGTAATTTTAAAAGGAAATTTAGGATTAACATTATCAGTTATTGAGAAATACTGCTTTAGAGCTCCTAATTGAAGGAAACTGCTGTAAAACTGCCAGGGTAGAAACATCCCCTCAAGCTACGTAATCCATTCAGTGTTCAGCACTGTCAGCCCTATGCTTCTGGAAGATATGGAAAATAAAAAGACTACTTTTTTTTTTTTTGTTCTTTTTCTTTTTTTTTAATTGCTCTCTAATGATTAGAGACCTAGGATAATACTCCTTCCAAGAGCTCAAGTTTCTCTCTTAGATAAAAGATCTGTTGACGGTGACTATTATCTAAGGTACCTTGATAGAACTTGCTGTGATGCTTTTGGGTGTGGTGCAGACATAACCCACACTCTGAGACGGAAGAGAGTGTTTGTTCAAGAGATTCCTAGTCTTTCTGCCCCTAATTTTTATTTATTTTGGTGTGTGAATGTTGTGGCAGAGTTTCTGTGTGCACAGAAATCCTTTCTTTTATTACCTATACCTTGTGATAAGCCTCGATTTAATAGTGTACTCGGATACCATTTTGAACGCCTATTCTTCTGAAAGGAACCTGAAGGTCCACCTCCTTCCCAGGGAGTAAGTGTTTGGCACTTTCTGAAATGGAGCATCTTCACAGTATTTCAAATTAGGCACGTGAAATGACCAGACATGTCTAGAAAATCTGAGCTTTGAGCTCTGCATGCCTCCCTGTGAAAGGTCAGGTCTTGCCATGGCCAGCTGATGTTTCTGGGAAGGTGCAGATTTTGCAAAGACAAAGCCTACTCAGAAGCCGAACTACAGCGCTTCTGGGTGAGGTGCCTGGCTGGCCGGGGTGTTTAACACTCCTTTCTTGCCCGTAGGTTGAATGGAGAGGCATTGAAGTCCTGGCTGTGTTATCACAAGGGACACACGAAAGGCTGGGTGACTCTGGCATTGCATTTCTCCTTTGTCTCTCATCTGCCTTTCAGTGGTGCTTGGTGTGACATTGGCTGTGGCCCTGGAGCCTTCTGGGCAAAGTGGCGTAGGGGAGGCACTGGGACCAGACATCTGCTGGTGCCTGAATCTTGCATGGTCCCCTTGCTGCATGACCTTGGGTTTAATTGCCTAGCTGCACCATCCCCTCTTGCCACTGCCACCTCTTCTTTTCTTCATGCACCTCCTGTCTCCCAGACAGGCCCTGGGAGATTGTTAAGTCAGCAGAAGTGTTGAGAGCTGCCTGGCTGTTGTTTGGCTTGTTCTTAGCTCAGAAGGCCAGGAACAATAGCCCTCATCTGTAGGGGATAAGGATCAGGGAACACTTCCTCCTTATGGGGGATTTGCTGCCTTTTGGAAAAAAACAGATGCTCAAACCTATCATTTCTTATTAATTTTAAAGTAGCTCTTGGCTCACTACCTCCTCTGTATCAGGCCCTGCATTGTCAGTAAATGGTATTGGATTTGCAATTAAAAGCCAGCTGTGCCAGTGAAGTGCCAGCCAAATGCCACCATAAGTATCTCCTGGGCGTCCTAGGGGAGGTGTGAAGCACACAGCTCCTCCTCCAGTGAGCTCTTCTGTCACTTCGAGAGGGAAAGATAAGAGTTTAAAATGGGATCTCAGGCACGTTGTTTGTGTTAATCAGAACGCTTGCTCGCTAAGAAATGCAGTTCTTCTCTTGATACTGTGTGTTCATGGATATAGCAATTCCCAGCGCTTGAAAACTGCCAAACACCCTTCACCGTGCAAGAAGTTAACTATTTGAGGAGAAAACTTGTAGTGGTGAATGACTGTCTCAGGCTGATTGTTTTTTTTCCTTCCCTTTCTCAGTCAAAATGATTTGTTGGAGAATTGTCTCTGCTTCTGCTCTGTGAATTGTTGGGGTTTTTTTAGTTATTGAAAAGCATTTATGCCTATTTGTGTCGGAGCAGGAGTTTGTGGCCAGGCAGGTGGAAGAGCACTGTGGACGTTCTGCTCCTTGCCCCTCTGGAGATCCACCTGGTTCAACCAACTGCTGAGCCTTTGTCTCTCCTCTCGGAGTCTGAAAGCAGCCTGCTGCAAGTTGTAGCAAAACCCCGACTCTTTTGTCTTAGTTCCATGCTAGAACTGGGTAGGGCTTTTCCTGCACCTCAACTGCTTCAGCTCCTGGAGCTAGAATGGAAAGCAAGAGCTCTTCAGTTCTTAACTTTCTCGCTTTTGGTTGAATTACTGGAAGTTGCAGGAATCCAGTACGAGGGAATAGGAGAGGAGGAGTGCAGAAAGTGAGTCTCTTCCAAACCTGGAGCAAGACTCCAGGTTGTAGGGTTACAAGCAAGGTCCCAGAAACCACTGACAAGAGAAGGAGGAAGCTCACATTAGCGCTGGCCATGAGGGTGGTGAGATTTGTCTTCTACCAAAAGACTGCAGGCATCAAGGTGGAAAGATTTGTGCTACGGGTCCCTGAATTTGTGATCTTGCCAATGAGGTTTGAAAGGGCCAATATGTGTCTCTAATAAAATGATATCTTTCAACTGAATAATTGGAAAAATCCTCAAAGAATTCTTATGTAAAAAAAAACCCAGCACTGCTTTAAAAGCCTGTGAACAAGGTAGCACACTCAGCTGAGAAATACCTAAATGAGGTTTTAATTCCAACCACTGCATGTTTGCCTTGTGATGCAATTTTAATTGTGCCATTGCATGCAGAGTATCTGTGTGCTGTAGCAAGGCTACATGTGCATGCAAAAACTGCATCATGAGCTGTCTCTAGGTGTGCAGTAAAGATTCTACCCTTCCTGCTACTTTTAAATCAGTTCACTTCAAAGGCTGTAGTATTTGCTTTGTCCTTTATCCTTTATGGGGTGAGAGAAGAGGCAGGTTGCACCTTAGATGTGCTAGTTGTCTCTAGCGGTATCTTTCCCGAAGATGGAGAGATTGGTACAACAAACAGTGGGGGAGTGTTTGCCTCCGTTGTTCCTCTCCCCATTTGGTTTGAACATGCTAGCTGTCCCCGTCCTCCCCTTAAATCACGTTATTTCATAAAGAGTAAAAAGAAACATAATTTGGAGCAGCAGCGAGCTGAGCCCAAGTTAATAGTTTGAATTGCACTCCATCTGTTCAGCTGCATGGCCTGATGGAAGTGCTGAACCCATTTTTCACAATTTGTTTTAAGCTGGTAAGAACCATCTCTCCTGGCTCTGATCCAGGCTGACTGTGGAGAAGAACTTCGTAACTGGACATCCATGTCCAGAGGGCGGGATTGAGTCAGTAATCCCCAGATGCCGGGCTACTTCTTCCACCTGCAAGTTAACTAGTTTTTGAAAGGTTAAATTCTTCTCTGGACTTGAACATTGTTGTTGAAAATTAGAGAGGGAGGGAAGAAACCTCCACATACACACGCGCGCACAGTGGATGAAATTTGCAAACGTGATTATGCAGGACCCGCTTTAAATCGGCTTATTGCTGGTTTACGATGGCAAGCAAGCAGTCACAGAAGCCAGGGTGATTGGCCTCGGCATGTGTGCATGCTGCTGGTAACTCAATAACCGATGAACACCCACCGTGGTCTCCAGACCTCAAGCCTTTGATGTAGCAACAAACAAGATAGATTGCTGTAATTTATCTGGCCCCTGGAGGGCCGTGCTGGTAATGTGCCATGAGCCCAAGGGCCAGCCATCCATAATCTGTGTAAAAATACAGCAGATCGCGGTCGCCGTGCTGCGGGATTGTCTTTGTTCCGTGCCGCAAGAGTTTGCGTGTGTACAATGCACAGCACTGGGTCTCGATTTCAAGCAGCCAGGGGCGGTAAGTCTTAGTGTTATGTGCCCACTCCCTTCGTTAACTTCAATTGTTTTTGTTGTGTACTAAATATACTCCTTTCAAATAGACATGGAAAGGCAGTGCTGGAAATATGGTATTTCCTTGTATTCCTTTAGAAGCATAACAGAGACTGGAGAAGGGAGTAAAAAGGATGGGGTTTCGTACTAGCAGGTTTGCTGTTGGAGGCACGAGCATTTGTGCTGTTGCTGTCGGGTGGCCCAGACACCCGAGGAGGGGGAACGTAGCCTCCTGGCTTGCGTGTGGGCCTCTCTCCTAGTGGAAGACAGTCCTGTTCGGGCTGTACCAGGAGAAGCAGTTGCTGCTGAACTAGGGAGCCCCACCAGTGGCACTGGGGTGCTGCAAAGTGGCCGTGTCTCACCTCCTAGTGCGCTCCAGCAGCAACTTGTGCCTGGGGTTGCAGGGTGATGGAGTTGAAAAATAAGTAGTAATACTGAAAACAAAGCCCTTTCAGCTTGAGTTTCTTGTTTGCTGCCATGTGGTACTGTACATTTTCATGTCTGGGTTCTTACTGCTACCAAAGAAGTGCTTTGTTACCTCAACACTTCTTTTTTCATGAGGTGTTTTAAGAAAACCCTTCCATTGAGTCAGCAAGAAAGCTGCAACATGGCTGGGGGGCTGCTGCGCCAGAGCCCTGTGTGCCAGCTTTAAAATGGGACATGAGGGCTTACCTTGCCAAGCACTACCACAAAAGGGGTAGGAGGGGTACATCTCAGGGGGAAGCGTGGGGGCTGCCTACTGAGAAGTAACCTTGGTCTCCCCTTCTCCTGCAGGCATGGCCTTGGCCCAGCGGCAAGTGGCGGTGCAGGAAGGACCCCTCTACCGCACGGAGGGGTCCCACATCACACTGTGGTGCAAGGTGAGCGGCTACCAGGGCCCGTCAGAGCAGAACTTCCAGTGGTCCATCTACCTGCCCTCGGCCCCCGAGCGGGAGGTGCAGATCGTCAGCACCGTCGACCCCTCCTTCCCCTATGCCATCTACACCCAGCGCGTGCGCAGCCGGGGGATCTACGTGGAGCGGGTGCAGGGGGACGCCGTCCTGCTGCACATCACCGAGCTGCAGGACCGGGATGCCGGGGAGTACGAGTGCCACACGCCCAACACCGACGAGAGGTACTTTGGGAGTTACAGCGCCAAGATGAACCTCGTGGGTAAGCTATCCTGCTAATGGTATGGTTGGGGCAGCGGGTTGTCTCCCAACCAGCATGTGGCGCAAACTTGTGAACCCCTCCATGCACAATGTAGTCCACGTAAACTGTCAGAGAAAACACCAGTGAGGGAGGCTGTGCAGGTGGCACCGTGGTGTGAATTGCAGAAAATCACTGTATAGAGACACAGGAGATAGCAAGCTTTCTCTAGTAATAAGGCCTTCATAAAGAAGAGACGCCAGGCAGCATAGCCGGGGAGAGGAATGCTTGAAGCTGTGGCTGAAAGGAAGAGGGACGTGGAACTGATTTACGCAGAGAGAGGTTGGGAGGCTACTCCAGATGGTATGAGCTGCAGAGGAGAGAGCTGTGTACCAAAGGTGGTGAAATAGCAGAGCTGGGAAGAGAGGAGCGATAATGAGCAAGCATCTAAAGGAAACAGGAAAGGTGGTTGTCTTCAGGCTCTTAACAGTGCTGGATGTGTCCTGAAACCAAAAGATCAAATTGAGCTATCTGTAGATGAATGTGGGGAAGTTGGTTTGGGTTGATATATTTTTATTATTTTTTTTTCATCTGCATTAGAAAAATCAAAACCAAGTTCTTTAAAATCTGGTGTATTTCCATGGTGTGCCTCTGATTAGCTGATTTGAGCTTTTCAAGCTTCAACTTGCTTTCTCTGTCTCAAAATGGGATTGGATTTGAAGTCTCTGACTTATTTAACAGCAGTCAAATAGCTTCCATCATACTTTTTGGCTGGAGAACTCCTAAAAGAGCTCCTCTGCAGGAGAGAGACCCCTCTAGCAAATTTAAGCCCACAGACAGTAGGCTTGCTTTCCTTAGGAGACATTCATGAGTCTGCAGCTCTCTGGTTTGGAAACCACTTTGGCATTATCCAGACACACTAGCCAGTCAGGGTGTTGCTGGTTCAGGCCATGTTGACACAGGAAACCCGTTGTGAAAAGAGCCCAGGTGTGAATTTGAATCACAATAGCCCTCTTTTGGGTTCTGCTTCTTGCCTCCAACTTGTGTGCACTTTGGCTCCTTCTTTTCAGAGGTGCCACTCCAGGGACTCTACCGGGCAAAGCCCTATGACCTGGATGCAGGCACTTATTTAGGTGCCTGCTTTCCCATCTGTTGTCCATCAGCAGTTGGAAGGTAGACACCTGAATGTTCTTTTCTATTGTGTTGTGTTGGTTTGTTGTTTTTTTTTTTGTAATTCTGTGATTTGATTCATATGTCCAGGTTTGTGGTTCCCCCTTTAGTTTAAACAAGACTGAGTCAGCACTGCCGCTGTAAAGCCACCTCAGGGAGTGAAGCCCATTGAAAACCAACACCCAGTGAAAAAAATTTCCTGGGGGCAGGGTGAGGTTACGGCAGTCAGAGTTTGCAGCTGGGTTGTTCTGCCAGGGAGCTACACCCAGTGAAAAGCAGCCGGTGATCCTGGACGTGTTCCTGTGTGACGTGCTCTAGGTGATCCCGCTCTGGCGTGGGGTTTGGACTAGATGATCTGTCAAGGTCCCTTTCAAACCCTACCATTCTGTGATTCTATGAAAGCTGTTAGACCAAGTGGGAATATCTGTGTTAGCTGCTGGCGTGGGGCAGCAGGGGACAGGGCTGTGGGTGAGCACAACCGGTGTGTCCGATGGCTGAGAAGCAGGGAGCTCCTCTGCCGCTCCCCTCAGCGTCTGGGGAGCCAGTGCCCTCCTGGTTTTAGCTGCAGCTTAGCAGCTGCTTCGGTGGCCAGCCCATGGCTCGCTGGGTCAGTACACTTTTGATCTGTCCTACCTTTGCCACCGGTACAATCCATGTAAGATTTGGGACTGTAGACACCTATGAATAGTGCTTTGAGGACATTTGCTTCGGGGCTTATGTGTGTCAAGGATGCTCAAGAAAATTGATCCAAAGTAACTTTTAGTGGATTAGTTAAATCACATTATGCCCTTTCATGGATGCTTGGGGCCCTAATTTGGTTTAGCTTAATTGATTTCTGAAAATTCACTTCAGAAGTGACTTGGGGTTACTTGTATTTTGAATGTGTGTATCTGCATAGGTGTTTTCTGTGGTTTAACCAAACTCTGACAGAAAATGAATTTTCTAGAGCGTCCCCTGCAACGAACTGTAGAGGACAAGCCCTTACAGAGGGCCTTCCCTCTCATTCCCATTCACATGAACTGGTGCTGACTTCAGCCTCGTCAGACCCTGAAGTCCTGCCAAGGAAATGGCTCCTCTCTGCAGGGCTGGGCAGAACACTTTCCCCTTTTTTTCTTCCGTCACTTTAGCTCTCAGCTACAGGTTGTGGGTTTTCAGGCTGGTTTTATTGCTGCAAACAATACACGAGAAGAGGTACAAGAGAGCTAAATGAGAGTTATTGTTCTCATTTTCTCAGAAACAGAACAAAACTTTTCTTTTTCTTTCAGTTATGAATTTTTAATTGACTCATTAGATTGAGCGGCTCTTTTTTGGCAGCAGCAAACTCTGGAGGGAGTCAGATTTGTTAGTGTCTCTGTTCTCTCTGTTTATGTGTGAAATGGATGTGTTTCGAGCGGTGTTGATTTTAGACTTCCTGCTCTGGAAGCCTTGAGTTGTTGTGTCCAGTGGTTGGAGGGAAGAGCTGAAGGCAGAGTTTCTCCTCTTTTCACCTGGGTGATACAACCCTGGGATGGGGGAGCTGGAGTTTTAGGGAAGCTAGATGTGACATTGGTGTAGCAGCACATGGGGCTGCTTTCTGTACTCGGACATCTCAGCTTGCAGCAGAGCTGCTGTAATGTGTCTTTTCCTCTGCCATCTGAGCAGCGTTGAGGGCTATGTATCCAGGGCTCTACAGCTGCTAAAAAATAGTCTTGTCAGCTTCAAAGGTGTGCCAGTTGGACTTGAAAGTAGACTTCTATTCACCTCACAAACAGCAAGAATGGTTGATTGTCCCTCTTCCATTTTAGGTGTCTCCACTTGAGGTTCCTTTTCGTTCATTGGTATCTTGGCCAGGATCAAGTACCACTCTTGAGGACATGGTGTCTCTGGCCTGGAGTAAGAAGTGTTCCCCAGGCACTTTGTGGGGTTCTTATCTGAATTCAGGCATGCAGTGCAAGTGCTGATCTCACTGACGATGGGAATGAGGCCAGTAATGTGCTTCAGAGGCATTCTGCCGTGGGGAAATGTGTATCAAAGCTTAACCTTTTTCATCAGTCTTCAATTTGTTTGGTTTCTTCAAAAATAAGTCTGTCTGCATCTTGCTACTCCTCTTACCATCTCCTCCTGAGCTACATCATTGGAAAGAAGTTGTTTTACTTGGACTACTAGTTGTGTTAGGAGTGAGAATTTAGGACATCTCAGTCTGAGTTGGAGAGTCTGAGAGAGGTGTAGGGGGGGAAAAATCTGTGCAGCTCCTCAGGATGTTTTGGAACCACGGCCTTGTGATTGATTTATGAGAAAGGATTAGCCCACATACAAAGTCTGCAACTTCACTGTTTGCCTTCAGAGTTCAGTTTCCCGAGGCTGACACGAAATTGCTGAGGCTAGTTCATGGTCTTTTATTGGGGAGGGGGGAGGATTTTTAAAAGATTGCGTAAGTGGCCTTCCACTCATCTAACACCAGGCACATTGCCTAAGGTAGATGTTGAGGCAATAACTGCCATCTGAGGACAGAAAGGGTACAAAATCTGGAGAGCAACCTATTGTTGTTTAAACTAAGTGCATCCTTCTCTAAGTTGACTGGAGAGAGACCCCAGATGTTAGACTTGGGCTAGGCAGCTGATGTTGAGTGAAATGAATTATTCCAGTAGCAGCTGAAGACTTGGCTGCTTTTGGGAAGTAGTTCCCCCACGGGGCTCCTAAGCAACTGGTGGAAGTTTTGACTTTCTGGTTGAATTGGGAAGACACTTGGGTATATGAAGAGAGGACTTACCCCTTTTAATTGATCCAGTTTTGTATCGGGATACTATACACATCTGTCTGGCAATTGTATCAGGGTCCTGGCCTGCTTGTTACTGGATGTGAGAAGTGTGAGGGCTGCCCCTTTGCTTTTTGAGAAGTTATGGACAGCAAAGTATTTGTAGGTGAAGGAAAGCGGCATCCCAGTGACATAGCGTCACTGCTGGCAGGACAGCGGTATTTTCCAGATTGTTGCTGGAATCATCACTTGTCTTAATAACACTTGAAATGTGGGCAGCAAAGGAGGTTTCTGTGCAGTAATTGAGGTGGTGAAGCTGCAGGGATGCTGTGCAGTCTGAGATGCTGGTTTATGCTTCTCATCTTATGTTGATGGGTAAATAAACTTATGTTTTGCTGTGGGGTAGAAGTGAGCACATGGCAGTTACTTCAGAGTGCGTGAGTCACTGCAAATTTGTACTCCACTATATCTATGCAACGAGTTGTTTGTGTGCCTTGTACCCTTACTTAGATAACAGCGAAAAGGCCCAGGTCTAACCTCTTTAGAAGCTTCATACTTTTATCTCAGTGTTTTTTCATCTGTGCTCCCAAAATCGTTGAGCTCTTTTTCAGAGTAAGTGATTTGAAGGAAGAAATCAAGCTTTGAGGTTTTTCTTAAACAGGCAGTGACAGAGTAAGAGGAAAGGTTTCAAAGCGCTTGAGGAGGTGACAGCTCTTGTACTCTGTATTTTGGGGGAAGAAGCTGCACAGCATCAAGCCTAAAAAAGTTAAAGCAAAAAAAAAATGAAAGGGATTTGGATGACGGGAGAGACCGAAACCTCCAGGGTGCCTCAGAGTGGAAAGGAGCAATTTTGGTGCAGACTTGAGAAGCAAGCAGCACTCGGATACAGCTGTCTTGGTGGTGGGCAGGAGCTGTTGTGAGCTGGGTGCCTGCAGGGATGGTTGCCAGCATTTCCTTCCTGCCAGGCTTAGGTGAAAGTGGGGCAGGGGGCATTTGTGCTAGCTGGGTGCAATTCAGTGGCTCCCCTGTCCACCCTCTCAGCCCAGCCATACTTCTGCTCTCTGCTGTTTCTCACTGCTCTCACTCTGCCTGGGTAGGCTAGCCCTGTTCCCCTAGGTATTGCCTGGCTATGATGGCTTCCATGGGATGGGTGTGGTTTTTTTGTCTGAGAGCCCCACTGTGATGAGGTTTCAGTGTTGTACTGGGCTTGGGAGTGTTGGTGGGCAAGGCCGCTGGTGGGATGAAGAGCTGGCTGCCTCTGAGCCTGAGGTCAGTGCTGGCTGCAGCCGTGCTTGATGAGGTCTCATGTCCAAATGCTGAGCTGCCC
This sequence comes from Baryphthengus martii, assembly GCA_013396935.1. Classification (NCBI taxonomy): domain Eukaryota; kingdom Metazoa; phylum Chordata; class Aves; order Coraciiformes; family Momotidae; genus Baryphthengus; species Baryphthengus martii. The sequence goes on from VWZK01007411.1 coordinate 880,545, forward strand.
GAGTCACTTGCAGCTCTTTGCAGAGCAGAACTCCGTCCACAGGTACTTTGACCATGGCTTTAGGAGTGTGTCTCGTAGAGGTTCTCTGTGCCCTTGAACTGTGGCATGTAACTGTGTGGCCAGCTGCAAGCTCATGACTGGGATGGGAAGGATAGCTGTAGGGTGTATCTGAGAGGCTTTGGTGGCATGGGAGGTAGAAGAAAGATTTATGCAGGCTGGGCAGTTAGCACTGGAAGGGATGAAGCTATGTGTGTTTTGGACAAGCATTCAAGAGAAGAAAGCAGGCCTCTTGCTCACGTGGGGCACATGGTCTTTGGTGGCTGCAGTTATTCCGGCTGTCAGCTGGGCTGAAGGTGGCTTTGCTTGAGGGAGGTATCAAAGAGAGATATGGCAGTCTTGCAGACAAGGATCTACCAGGTTTGATAGAAATCTTTGGGGGCTTTTCTTACTACTTCTTCTGAGAGACAGGGAGAGTGTTTGTCGCTGTACAGGAGTAAGCAGCTGGTGTCCTGGAGAGGCCAAGTTTTTTGCAGATGAGCAACAGGAGGCAAAAAATCAAAACAAGGAGTTCAGACTGCCCCAAGAGGTTACATGGGCTCCATCTCTGGGGAGTTTCAGGACCCAATGGGATCAAAACCTGAGCAGCTGACGCTGCTTGACCCTGTAGTTGCACCACAGACCCTGCTGCCCCGCTCTGACATCCGTTCCACCCTGAATTGTTCTGTGATCCTGTGATGCACCACTTGACTGCTGTGCAGTAGGAATCATTGATAGGCAGCAGTTTGGAAGGGCGGGTGTTTAAGGGAAGATGAAAAATGATATATAGTGATGATGTCAGTGCTAAATAATGCATAGCATTGGTGATGTCAAACAGATGAGAGCAGCAAATCCCCAAGTTATCTTTTCTGGCATACGTTTTTGTATTTCATATGTTTCTTATTTCTTTAGAGAGGTTGCAGGAGTTTCTCTCTTACTCTATTATGATCTACAGAGGTGGAATTTAGAGATCCTAAGCTCAGATGTCCTAATCTCTCTGAAGCCATGTCAGTGGCTTTGCTACCTCCATGAAGCGTGTGTATGCCTTGGCCAAGCTGTCAGTTAACCAAAGTGAGCTGTAGGATTGGTGTTGTTGAAATTCCTGCTTTGTGAGTTACATTCATCTTTGCCTGTTTGGGCTGTGCTTGTTGAAGTAATTAGGTCCCCAGAGGAGTAAAATGTCCTTCACTTTCAAATTACCCTTTATCTGACATTAAAAAAGAAAAAAAAGTTAAAAAAACAAAAATCAAATACCTTCTCCTAGGTGGGCCTTTGTGGCTAGACACAGGGTATTTTGTTCTCACTGTCCTCCTTTACATGCCTAAATCTCTCTGTAGTAGCCTTGAAAAAAAAAAATTTGACCTGTTCTCTCTGCTTTTTCTTTCTGTTCCTGCTATGGATGGAAATGTAGTTTTTGTCCCTTAACAGGGGAGGAATGAGGAGGGGGGAAAACGTATTTATCTCTGGCAGGTCCTATGAGCACCGCCTGGGGAACAGGTACTCTGGTTTGCTGGTGCTGCGAAGCGGTGGAAGGCTGCAGGCATCAGATCCCATCCTGCTGCCGACTCGCTGCGTGTCTCTGGGTACAGCGCTCTCTGTCTCCCCTACCATTTTCCAGCTGGTAAAATTAGAGATAATAGCATATGAGCCTTTCACAAAGTCTAAGCTAAATAATTGTGAAGTGCTTTGAGCTCCTCAGATAGCGGGAGTTAGAAACAAAAGCTTATATTTCAGCTCTGCCTGGTAATGATGCTGAATAGGATTCGTCTCCAGTCCTGCTTAGCCATTTCTGATACCTTGAAAGTACAGCTGCTTAAGCTTACCCGGTTTTGCCCTTGCAGAAGCTGTGAGGTTAATGGGCGCTGCCGGACTGAGGGGGCCAGTGGTCCACAGTACCATGGGCAGGCAGCCCTGTGGCCAGTGGCTCTGGAGCTGGCAGGAGGGGCTGCTTCCTTACAGCTCACTGGGGCATGGGCGCCTGTGAAGCCAGCCCAGAGGTTCCATGACCCTCACTTCCAGATTTAAAACTCTTACTGGTAAGAGAAAGGCACTCAGACCTGTTGAAATTTTCAAGGTTTTTTTTAAAAGCTTTTTTTTATTATTATTTTAAAATCTTGGCTTTATTCATATACAGCCTGGCAGTAAATTGCATGGGCTAGTTCTTCCTTTTTCTTTCTAAAACACTTTTTTTTAGTAGATACCATTCAGGTTATTACTGAAAGCTTGTAACAAACATCTGTACGTAGACAGGATTCACTCATTATTTTGTGTATCTTTATCTCATCCTCGGTTACTGTATTTTCCAGCAAAATACTTCCAATTACTTGTGTTTTGTTGCAGTGTGCTGTCTCCTATTCTTTCCTGTTAGAATTGCTTGCCTAGTCTTTACTTTGTTATTGTTGTGTTACATGGCATCGCTTCTCCATCTTTAGCTGTGCAGGAGAAATGGAAAAAAAATTAGGCAGACCATGCCTGAAAAAAATGGATAATCCATTGTATCCACTCTCTCTCTCCTTTGCTGTTGTTTTTTTTTTTTTTTTACCTCTCTCACCTTCCTGCCCTGTCCCTCAAAACCACGGGCACCTTGGTGTTGTGACACGCTTTGTGGGGAGAGCTCTCAGTTGCAGAACCCATTTCTCAAAAACCTGGTGTTAGACACATTTGGGGCACATCGCTCTGTTCCGTGTTTTTTCTTGCATTGTCCCTTTTGAGGTAGAGGTACTTATTTAATTTTAGCTAGCATATGGAGAAGATTTACAGTAAGAATACATGTCCTTTTTTTATGCGTGTCTGTACACTTGTACCTAGGCATTATAAGAAAAAATGTATTCTAAAATGCATTTCTAAAAATGTAAATGAATACAGCCTCAGGCAATTGCACAGCCCTCTGCTCGCAAATCTAGGCTGGTCTTTAAAATGAGCCCTCCCGCTTCCAGACTTTCTGTGGCTCTGACTTGTCAGGAAGGGAGGCGCAGAAGCCCAAATGCTGACTTGCCTTCAGACTCTGAAGACCTGCAGTGTTTTGCTTGGGTAGGTTTCTGTGCAGTGCTGAACCTGTATGGTAAAATCAGACCAGTCAGTTAAAATAATCTTGAAAAGCTAAAGCAGTGTTTCCTGGGAAAGCTGCTTTTCTGAAGATTCAGAGTCTTGGCCTCTAAGTCTGCTCTCTCACACTGATGGGATTGCGACACTTGCTGCTCTGCTGAGCCCTTTGGCTCTTTGGTGTCAGTGAGGCAGAGGAGGCTCCAAGGCTTGAGGTCCTCTGCTGTCCTGAAAGGACTTACTGCAAAAGCAGCGCTCTGCTCAGCCCACGCACCCCTGTGCTTGTCCTGCCGGCTCTTCGCTCGTATGCTTTGCCGATTCCTGGTGAAGTGAGGTGTTTGGTAGTCCCTAAATGTCCTGTTTATTTATAGGCCGCCTCTCAGTCTGTCCCTCTGAGCCGAGCTATCTGTGGTATAGGCTGACTGTGTGTATCGCCATGATGTCTGGGTATTAAGTGCTGATAGGAGGTGAAGGATGCAGAGGTTTTTGACTGGATAGAAGAATCTTTATCTGGAGATTCTGGTGCATTTGAAGGCCAGCTCTACCACAGGTGGATTACTCGAGACCCTGGGTTCAAATCTTGGGCTCTCCACGCTTTCCAGAAATTGATGTGCAAGGGAGCTCTTTCAGGTTGGGCTCTGCTTGCTAATCATGGGAAGCTAAAGGTCGTCTGATGTTAGAAATAGTCTGGTGTCACCTCCCATCCTGAATTTAACATTTCTTCCCAGTGTACTCCAGGCAGCCCCAAACCTCTTTTCTTTTTCCCACCAGATGATTGCTTTTTCACTGCATGCACAACTGAGAGAAGCTCTGGAGGATGCAAGAAATTAAGAGCACTGAAGGAAGAGCTAGAAGGATCTGGGCTGAATCGGCGAGCAGGTGGTGGAGCCAGCAGGCTGTAATGTGGGATGGGCAAAGCCTGGTACCTGCCTCCTACCTCCTGTGTGCCCGGCCGCTTTCCAGGGGCTGCCTCCGGCCCTATCGACCACCTCACCGGAGGGCAGCTGAGGGGCACCCATCTCCTCTGCCTGTGCCTCTTGTGATGGGTGCTGGTGGGGCTGAGTGGCCAGCACAGCCTGGCAACTGACTCCCTGGCATGGGGACCTGCTCCCAAACTCTCTGGCAGAGCCTGTTCTTATTTCTGGCAGCTTTGCTAGAACACCGGGTGGCGGGGGAAAGGCACGATGTGTGCAGGTTTCTCTGCTTCTGTGCCTCCAAAACAGTCTCTCAGCATTAAACGGGGAAAGCGATAACTGTGAGCGCAGCTGGTAACATATGGCACCCGTCCCCTGCCTTAGCAATTGCTCAGTGAACTCTGAAAGCGGAATACAGTCCCGGTGGCTCCAGCCAGCTGCAGTGCTGAGAAATCCCACAATAGAGCAGCCCGTTATTCGATTACCAGTGAAAATTTCACATTCCACATTGCCTATTTCTCTTGCTGCCTCCCTGGGGAGACTTTTACTATGCTTACTTCCTCCCACTCACCTTTTTTTTTTTTTTTTTATTTTTTCTTAATTTGTTTCCCCTGGAGGATTGGTTTATTTGTCCTTTAGTTCCAACCCCTTAGACTTGTTTACTTTGCATTTCTGCCATTCTGCTGTCCTGAGAGGCAGGGGCACGTTTTTCTGCCATTGATGCCGGTACTTTTTTGGGGTCATCTTGGAGAGAAAGTAGGTCTGGTGGCAAATGATCAGGCTGCCGTGTAGAAAGGTGAAGAACTGCGGTTGCCCGTTGCTGAGCAAGTCTGCTTCTGTGCCACGAAGCTGCAGGCTCATTGTGGTGTGAATGAACATCTTTTTGTTGAAGAATTACAAAACAAACACAATAAAGTCAAACTAAGGGGTTGTGCTCAGGCAAACTGCAGAGCAGCAACAAACCCAAAGCCCCTAGCAGCATTACCGGTCATGTATCAGATCCTTTTTGTCCCGTCAGATAGGGCAGCACAAAAGCTGAAAGCCTGCTGCTTCCATCCTAGCCCTGGGAGGGTTCAGAGGCATGAGTCCCCTCTGATTTGGGCTCCTTATCTGATATTTTAGTGGTGGTGTTATTGAGCATCCTGATGGAGGGGAGGAGGGGCGAGGGGTGGAAGGCAGATTTCTTCTGGTTTAAACGTCAGAGAGTCTCTGCCCTGCTTCTGCTCCCTGCTGTGGTGGTGGAAAAAAGAGAACACCACTTTGTTACTCCAGGGACAGGCTTTAGGTCCTAAGGCAGCCTATCTTCCCTCCTTCTCCAGCCCAAAGCGCTGGCAAGACCGGCCTTTCCCCCTCCCTCTAGCTCCTGCCAGGCAGTTTGAGCTTTTGCATCATGTGCTGAGAAGAAAACTTAACCTGTACTGGGACAGAGCTGCCCCTCGGTAGGGAGAAGCTGGGAGGAGAAATTTTCCGTCTTGATTCTGTGGCTGCCCTGTCAGTTTAGGCCGATAACAGTTTTACAATCTTTATCTGATATAGGTTTAAGAGGATTTCCCTGGGTGCAGTGGGATTATTATAAGTCAGAGAGCAGTCTCCAGCTGATATTCCTTCGGCAAGTATTTATTTTAAGTGGGTTTAACGGTATTTAATTATTTAAATTTGATGGGGGGGGGAGTGTGTTTCGTTGTTTGCTTTAATTTTGTTGTGTGTTTTTTTTCATTGGTTGTAAGTACATTGTGTACGTTATCAGAGAAGTAGAGCCTGGATAAAACGAAGACATGTATTACTGCTTTCCAGGCTAGGAGTGGTGGAAGGAAAGCAGCAGCTGGAGGTGGAGAGGAAAGAAGATAAAATAGTAATGTTGAGGGAAACGTAACATTATTCCACACGGCACTGATTAGTAATGCTGCCAAACAGCTGTTTATAAATAGGAGCTGTAATGGGAAGGAGTGCTGCAAGGAATGGTGAGAGTGCTGCAGGCAGCGCTGGCTCATCATTTGAGGAGGGGGTGGCTTCTACCAACCGTGTTGTGCCTGGCCCCTGGGGGGCCCGGAGGCTGTGCTGCTGCAGCCCCACGCACGCTCCCCAGCCCTGGTGGGATGACGCTCAGTCAGGTTTACACTAACGCGTTCCCCTCATTTTAAGGTTTTCGTGCCACCTTCAGAAAAGAAGAGCAGTGGCGACCCCAGGCATTGGGAAAACTCTGCCTGTCGGAGAAAAGTCTCTTTTCGAGCCGCATACAGGCAGTTTCTTTATCCTCTCTCTCCCTCCAGCAGGCTTTATTGACGGCGGGTGGCTCTGGGGATGGATGTGTGTGTGCGCACATCCAGAAGTCATGCTGGCTTAGCAAGAGCCGCCTTCTGGCCGCCTGCGCCCAGACAGCGTCCATAGTCCTTGGAGTATTTCAGAGGATGCTAATGGGATGGGATTAGCTGCCCCACTTGCCCTTGCCATCAACAAGAGATGTTTCTAGAGAGCCTACAAAGAAGAGCAAAGCCAGAGCTAACGGGGAACCTGAACAAAGGCACTTCTGAATGTGGAGAGAAGCGTGATTTTACCCTCTGGCCCTGTGGAGGCAAGAGGTGGGGATGCTCTGCTCCCTATTTGAAATGTGAATGAGCCTCTGCCTTAAGGGATGGAGTTGACGGAGTTGGTACTAATGGGCTGGATGCCCTTCAGTGTCCCTGCTCTGTCCTGCTCCTGTGCCCTGACACTGTGTTTGAACATAGTGTGCCCTTTAGGGCTTTACTGCTTACTGCATACGAGTTTAAATGATAACTCAGGGCTCTGCAAAGAAATGTTGTAGCCGGGGATGCCTGCCTTGGGGAGCTGTGTCACAGCGAGCAGGGTTTTCCAGACGGGAATGCCTTTGTCCTAGGCATGATGTGGTCTGAGCACTTAACTTTCTCATACCCAGTTGTTCTTCATTTTTAGCTGCTTATTCAAGAGAGCAAGATTTTTATAAAGCCATTCCTTACCAAAAGCATTTCATGACCGTAACTTGTGCCAGACTTACAGAAGGTGAGAAGGTTTAAAGAGACCAATTGGGTTTTTTTATGATATTTTATCGCTGCATGAGAACAAACAGATCTTAAAGCAGCAGATTGTTTATCAGAGGGTTAGTGGGAGGCTTTTGAGCCTAGTCTCCTGAAGAATTACATCAGCATGCTACAGAGGACCACAGGCACTCTGGCAGTCTGTTGTCACCTTTTGAGCTCTCTCAGGTGTACTGATGCCACCTGTCCACTGATAGCACTCTTTGCAAAACTGCGGGTGGTGGTCGTGCACGATGGATGGCCCACCTGGCACTGTGCCTGAAAAGTGGGAGTGCTGGTGCGGTAATGGTAACCTAGAGGGAAGGGAAAGCTGGTGGAGAGATGAGGTTGCCAGAGGCACGAGCCTTCGTTTGGTGAGACTGCTTGGAAGGAGCTTCCTGGCTGTGGGTACCGGCCAGAACGTCTGCCCTGAGAGGGACATCTATTCTGGGGACAGTGTGGAGATGCAGTGTGGCCGCAGGGATGTTTCCAGCCTCTTTCTTTCTGCAGTGATATCCTGGGCCAGTGTGTTGCTAGCGAGAGATACCACTCAGGCCACGCCTGTGCGGTGGCACTGCAAAGCTGCTCTGATGAATAAAGTTAGGAGCACTGCCTGTCAGCTATAAAGCCCCACTCAAGCTGTGCAGCAGCAGAAACCACGTGAGTGTATGAGTGAATCTGCAGGACACAGTGGCTGGCACAGGTGGCCTTGGAGGATGAGCATCCTTTTGCATGAGGGACTCCTGCCTCCAAGCCGGGTCCTGGGGTGCAGGGTGGTAGGCTGAGCCAAAGATAGAGCCCTTTGGCTGCAGTGTAACTGGGGGGAACCAAGAGGTTCCTGCCCTTGCTGGGGAAAGGGAAGGTTGTGGTCATCCCAGTGCTGGATTGGACACTGTGAGGAGGAGCATATGGAGGCACGAGGAGCCTGAGGGAGACTGGAGGTGAGGGAGTTGGAAAAAAAGCCAAAAGGGGGGTTGGGGGAGAGAGCTGAAAGGGGAAGGAAAGCAGGAACAGCAGCACTGGGAAGGCCAGAGGAAGAGGGAACGTAGAAGTGGTAGGTGGGAAGACCTTCAGCAGGAGGTTTTGTGTCAGGAAGAGCAGCAAGGTGTGTAGGAGGGAGACATCATGGAGGCGCTGGAGCATAGGGAGCTGCATGTGAGAGTGACCGGTGAGGGACTGTGGCTGCAGTAGAAGGAGCACCCTTACTACTTCCTGCAATGGGAGGAGGCCTCAAAGCTGCCAAGGACAGGGGTCCTAGCCTCTCCTGCAGAGACCTTGTGGGACTCTTCACCCACCTTTTCCCTGTGTCCTTCAAATGCCCAAGATGCTTTTTCAGGCTCTTCACTCCAGAGCAGACAATGTGGATTTCAGTACTGTCTTCCATCAGGGTGCAGTAATTACCTTTGCGCTGCCATCTCCTGCTCTTTCTTCCTCTCCTCTTGTGACTGGGAAGTCAGAGACGATGGTGCTTTGAGGAACTCCTTTTTGAAGTGACTTTGTGAGTCAGAGGGGCTGGCGGGCAGTGGGGATTGAGGTGCCAGTGCCCGGCACTCTTAGATTGTTTCGACTCCCTTGTGTCTGTGGCTAGAGCAGTACGTGCTGCGTGCCCATCCTCCGAGACACCGGGCTCCTCAGATCTCATCTGTTTCAAGGGGCCCCTGCTGAGGGTCTGATGTGAATTGAGGGAAGAGGAGGGGAGGAACCGGGACACCAGAGGTGTGCTGAAATGGGCGGCCCTGCTTTTCATCGTGTCTGTGGAGTCAGGCTTAGCCAGAGCCTGTTGCTGTAGATAAGCGTAGTGGCAGCTCAGGGTGCTGCATGGGTGCTGAGCTGCCCCGTGGCAGCAGTGGGGTGAGTTTGTGCAGGCAGCCCTGTTGACGACCATTGGTACAGAAAGATGGACTTGTCATCTCTTGTGATATGTTCAGGCCACAGGATGCTCTGGTAGGGCTAAGTCAAGCTGGGTAACTCTGAAGAGTTTGCACTAATAAGATGTTTTAGATGACGTGTGTGCCTCTGGAACCACCTCAGAATGCTCCATTCCTTGGACCTCTCCCTGAAAGGCTAGAAGGTTCTTTCCATTGCTGCTAAAGTGTAATGTGTTTGAGCCAGCCACCACACTCCCAGTCTCATTACTGGTCCACTGAGCTGGTGCCCAAGGGGCGACCCATCCTGTCCCTTACTATCTGCTGGTTGAAGTTGTCAAGAATAAAAGGCAGATCCTCCTGTTGTCTGCCAGAATGCAGCACCGGTGTTGAGCATTCAGGGACATTGTCTGGAGCAGGAGGACAGCTAGCCTGCCGATGGAACCCCTGTACGCCAGCCAGGACAGAGCCCGATTAAGCTTATGAAACCTGACAAGATCACAGCCTGTGAGAAATATCTCGACGAAAAAAATA
>VWZK01007412.1:0-90148 GCA_013396935.1 Baryphthengus martii
ATATATATATATATATATATCAGCTCTTCACCAGGTTATTAATGGTTCTTTTCAGTATCCTTCTGGCACTGGCTGCTTTTGGGCAAGCGCAGCTTTTACTTTCATGCAACATGTACGTGTACCAGGACGGCAACGTTGGGCTAACAGCGCCTGAAATTGTGGTAAATCTGCTGACTTGTAGCTTGGGTTTTTCCACGATGAAGAGTGAGATGCCTACCTCTGTGCTTTGCTCCCGGCGCTCTCCTGTCGCTCTCTTTGTTCTTTCCCACAGGCTGCCGAAAAAGCAGCGTTCCCTGGGGCCATAGCATTAACATCTAGCACTCCAAGAGGCAATTACAGTGGAGCGGGTAGACAAAGGGAGCCGCGCAGAGGAATAGCTTGTCCCAGGAGAATGTGTTTTGCTCCTCCAATGACACTGCTCTGTACAGTGCACAGGTATCTGCCAAGTACATGCAGTACAGCAGCCCAGCTCCCTATCCCCCAGTGTGGGTTTTTTGAGTGATTATATAGTGTTTAGATACGTTTAGACCTTGGCTTGCCAGCACATAGCTATTGTCTGCACGGGCATGTCCCTCAAGAAACAATGCAGAGAGCCCATTATGGTTAGTGATAGATCTGAGCTGCATAGTTGAGATCCACCCTTAAGCCTCAAGATGTTCTGATCTGATGCTTAAGTCCAGCAGATTCCTCTGATGCAGATAAAAGCGAAAAACACCAGCCCTAGAATTTCCAGAGCTGAATTTTCCCGGTTCTAAAGAGCCTCAGGATTTTATTTTGGTTTAAGGGCCCAGTGTCAGAGTTCAGAACTTGTTCCCGCATATGAGTGTTCAGGAGGATTGCTGGATGCACTAGCTTGTTTCAAGCCTAGCCTCTAGTTATGTTGAAAGTGTTTAGTGGGGAGAGGCTAATCATGAGTTGAGTGAATTCCTGGGAAAATTAATTTTAAGGCAGGTCTGTAAAAATTATATTTTTTTTTTGTGCCAGAATAGCAATATTGTTAAGGAAACCTTTTTTTCCTCCTGCTTTTTTTTTTGGCAGACAACTTGAAATTTCCATAATGGCAAAAGCCTTAGTGCAGATGCTGTTGGACCTACTTATAAGTCTTTTTGCCAAAATGTATCATTTTTGTTTCACTTATCAAAATCAGCTAAACCAACAGAAATTTCTTGTGACAGCAAAAGGAGTACTCCTATGAGAAAGGTTTGCTGGGATAGCTCTTCTGGAATACTTACACTTGGAAATTTCAGGAATAAGACCTTGCTGAATAAAGCATGTATAAATATTAATATATGTATATGTATATTGCAAAGATCTAGTGAGAAAAACAGCCTGAGTCATCTCCCGTGTCTCCTAATGGACAGGTGAGAAAGCTGTGTCCAGTTCCTACATAAACAGTGGGAGCTTCCTCTCTGTTATTTATGCCCCGATGAGTAGGAAGACACCGGTAACAAACACCACGAGCCTTGTCTTCGTGTTTAGCAGCTTATTACCCTCACAGTGTGCACACAAACCTCTCCAAGGGCATTGCCAAACTCACCAGGCGGCCTCCCCCAGCTATGTTCTGAAGAGCTAATGCATGTCACGCCCATGCAGTCCTCTTTTCCTGCATCTCCGGGCAAGGGCACGAACCGCCCATAAACGCATGCAAATCATTCCTAAGTATTGTACCAACGTGTAAAAGAAAGTATTTCCTTGCCCTGAGGAAGTCACCAGCAATGAATAGATGGAAATGACTGAGGGAGAAGTGGAGAGGATCAGCTGTTTAACTGAAATAACAGAGGTCTGGAGCTGAAAGAAGCTGGGTGATGGGGAAGTCAAAACCACCATGCTAGCCAGCAGGACCAGCTAACGGCGCAGAGGGCTCCCCTCCTGGCTCAGTGCACCCCGAGCTGATCAGCTGCAGTGGCCCTTGTCTGGGCTCAGGGTGTTGCCAAACTGGAAGGACCAGGGTGGCTCAGGTGCTGCACCTGGCCAGGACCTGCCGCTCAGCCTGAGCTAGTCTGGCTCTCTTGACCATCATGGTGGGACTTCACCTGGCCAAGGCCACCATCTTGGAGCCAAGAGAAATATGTGACTTCTGGGACCTGTCTTGGTGCCCAGGGCACTGCCAGAAACACGTTATTTCAGCTGGCTGACCAAAGGAGCTGTTGTGGGCGTGAAGGAAACTGAGTGCAAGCAGTACATGCTCTGCTACTGGCCTTTACAGGCTGGAGCTATTGCAGAAAGAGCCTCTTGAATTGTACAGATATTATTTAATCTTGCTTAACAGCTTGAAGAAATATCCTTTTTCCTCCTCCTTCGTGTTTGGGGCAACATTTCCTAGGTATACTTCCAAACTCAAAACATGGGCTTCCTGATGCAAGCTGAGCCTATTGAGCAAGAAGCTGGCATTACTACATTGCAGCAGTACCATCTTCTCCTGGAGAACCACAGTGGAGGAAACAAGTTTTTGCAAACCTAATCAACTAGTCCTACAGGAAGTCATGAGACCAGCTCCTCTCAAGCCAAAGCACTGAATGCTTAAACAACAAATTGAGATGTTGATTAAAAGGAAAAAAAGCCTTTTAAATCTGTATCGGCCAATGCAGTTCAAAAGGGAGTTTTATTGTTGTAAATGTATATACTATAAATAAGGGGGTTATTTGATGTTCTTAGTGTTGCACAACAGACTGCTTCATGAGATCTTTCAAGAAATGGTTTTATCACGAGTGAGGTGGGTGGTTCCCTGAGGTGTTGGATTTCATCAGTATGCTGAGGCTTTTAGGAGAGCTTCCACGCTAAGATGAATCTGTCATGTTGGGTTTTCTGCCTCTCTCAGGTGACAGAGAACAGATGGGGTGATAGAAGGGCATAACCCCCTGAGAAGGAGGAGGAACAAAACAAAATGAAAAAAAAAAAGAGATTGGGTAAAAGAAGAGGGGAGATTTGTTTATTGCTCTTCTATAGAGGGAAGAGCATGCTCAGCATTTGAATTTTGGAAATACTTTGTCCATGTTGCTGACACAGGCAGCAGCGTATCAAGCATCAGCTAGATTCTAGCAGCCCTTCCGGAGTCCTTGACAGCAAAACATGGGTGCCTTCATGATCCGTGGCCCTCTAACAATCCTGAAATCACCTTATAAGGTGGCAAGAAAAAGAAGAATCCCAACACAGTAACTGATGTGTGATCCTAGATGGGACTCCAGGCAGGGTGCCATGAAGCAGCGGTGGCAAGTTGGAGCACAATGGTAGCCTCGTTTCTTCACCTGAAGTTCAGAACTATAGAGGGACCTGGGTATAACTGGTACTCCACCTCGTGCTGATAACTTTTAAAATTTCCACTCTCCTGTTGTGCCATGTGGAACTTCATTTCCTCTGCTCAGGAACAGTGCAGTAGATTGCAAAATGTCTCTTGTGGATGCAATACCATTAGCAAATGTGATGGTCAGAGAAGGCTGAGGTGGAAAACAACCATGCAAGTGGCTGCAGGTTATACCTTTGGCTTCTGCTGGCAAGCAGTGCTTGTGCCTCTGTTGATGCAGGATTTATTTTGTTTGTTTGATGTGGTTGGAGCAGGAAAGCCAAGCTCCTTGCTGTCAGTCCACCCAAGTTAATGAGTATGAACTGGGTCATTGCCACTATTAAAAGGGAATGCCTTCAAGGAAGATTGTAGTGTAATAAAATAGATAATCCAAGTACTGCACCTTGTTCTGTACTTAGCACTGTGTAGCTGAGATGTTACTCACTCTTACTAGACCTTTATACCAGTCTGGCTGTGACACTGGATTTCTATTCTAAATCAGAAAGAAAAAGTTTGGTCCAAAGGAAACAGTTTTATTGCTGAACCATGAAGAAGTTCAAGTGGTAAGCTTCACTGCACAGGCATCACCCCACTTCTAGCCATGCTTAAGTCTAAACCACCATGTACTAATTGGTGAGGATTCACCATGGAGCCTAAGAAGCTCCAGTTACATCCTAAATGAAAACCTGTAGTTTGCCACTGGGCCATACACTTGTGTATAAGGTGCCTCTATGCTTTCTCCTTCAATGGTACAGTGGGAAGACATCTGACTCTCATCATTTAGCCCCATACAGCTGAATGATGGGGATAGTGACTGAATGCACATTCCAAAAGCCACCTTCTTCCAAGGAAAAGGCTGTGGGCTGTACCCAATTGCCTCACTGATTAGCCCATGATGATCTAACCCACCCATTGCTCTGAGGCAGGATGAAGGATATCTACCCCACCCTGCCCAAACTGTAAAGGCTTTTAAGAGCTGGTGAGTGGTAGCCCAGCAGCAGAAGCTGTGGATATTTATTGGAAGACTAGAAATGCTTAAAACTTTGACAATATTTCCCCAATGCCTGTTGTAAATCATCTTTATTGTAAATCAAGCCAGGCCTGCCTTGACTCCGTGGATATGGAGAACAATGCATCACAAATTTTACAAAAGGGAAGCTTTTCTGTGTCCAGAGGAAAACATGCTGGACTCTATTAAATTTTCCTCAGAGGTCATGTTTTCTAAGCCTTCTGCCCTGTTTGTTGCTTTCTCTTAAAGTTTTTGCTCACCTTTCCAAGTGTTTAACCTGATATAATGCACACTTAGTCGGAATTCTGACCTCAACATAATATTCCCCATGGCCCTAAGTGAACAATTTCCCTGGCAAGGGAATAGACACAAAACTGAAACATGGTTCACATCCATCTATGAGAATATTTGTCCCTGGATCATAACTTCATAGGGTCTTTATTCAAAAACAAAAATAAGAAAGACTGAACCAAAATCCTGCCTTTAGCTATCTCCAAACTCTGGGTAAGCTTACACTTGAAATGAGCACATGGGCTCATAAGCAGAGCTCGACCCACATTAATTCCTGAGCAAGACATTAATAATATAGGAGAATCAGAAACCTGGGACACTGGGCTTGGTTTACAGAAAAGGTCGTGCCCACAGATTGAGTTGCAGGTCTTAGCACCAAGGCTTGCGCAATTCCTCCGTGGCAGCAGAAATAGAGGAGCCTTTGCAGGTGGCTTCCCTTCGTGCTTGCCTGCAAGCATGGGTGGCAGAAGGCATGGTGTGTGTTACTGAGCTGAATTTCGGCGCATCTACATGTGGTAACCAGAGAAGCCGTAGCAGAGCCATTAGGAAGGCAAGCTGAAATTGATCCAAGAAAAATGTAGTTCATCAGCTATCCTGTTGCAAATCCCACTGAGAGGATGTCGGTAAAGCAGTATTGGAGATTATTGAAGAACAGGCCTTCCACGTTTTATGAATATGAAACGCAAAATAACTGCAAACTGTCTGTGAGAATCTGAGAGACCCCATGTAGGAAAGTGATGGCGAGAGACCTGAATCTCACAGATATCTGCTTGACCTCTGAAACTTAGAATCCAGGAGGAAAACTGACACATCTGGAGGGCCAGGTAATGTATAGAGGAGGCCACTCCTCTCAAGCCAGGATAGAGAAAGTGGAGATCCTGGTGTAAAGGAGGGAAGGGGAGAAAGGAGCACACAGACATCCTTGCGAAAGAAAGGCAATGAGTGGCAGTACGGGGGCCCTGGCAAGGTCTGGAGTTGCACACATTTCCTGACAAGTGGGAAAAGATGAGAAGTCACACAGAGCCTCCTTCCCAGCACATACATTTCCAGGCAGGTACCTTGCACATCCAGGAGGTAGCACTGAAGTACACAGTTAGCAACTGTCTTCACCTGCCACTGCTGGAGTGGAGTTCTGGGACTAGACCAGAGATCCACAAAAAATCACACTGCCTTCTTTTGGTGCAAACAGTGGCCACTTCACCCACCTCCAGTCCCGACTGTTTGCCTTCCCTGCTGCAGGGTGGTGATCAGTCACACAGTGGTCACCGGACTTGTTCTACTGCTTTGGCTGGACAACGCGGAACAGTTACAGGAGCCTGGGGAGTTCCTGTGAGGGTGAAAACAAGGAAGACAAGGCTGTACTTAAAAGCATTACCAGCATAATCATTTTGGGAAGGATCTGGGAAGAGGTGGGAAGACAGTGCTTTGTCAGAGCAGTAACAACCCAAGTGTAGGTACAGTTACACTGCAAAAGAGTGCTTTTACCAGGGAAGCTTATTTCACTCTTATAGGAAAGTTTATTTCACTTGGAAATTCCTTCAAATGCCAACAACTTCTTTGTATGGAGAAGTGTGTATACGAGAGATATTCAGGTTGCTGTGGCGTAGCGAATTCCTGCTCATCAGCTGCATATTGCCTAGGAAGGAGTATCTGAGTTCACAACACCTACAGGGTCACCAAACATAGATGAACAAGGAACAATCATTATTTATTAGTATTTTGTTACCATAAATACCTTGACAGTGTGTCCAAGCTTTAAAATGTGCGCAGTGGAAAGAAAACGGGGGAGGAGGCGATACACAACTTTGGGAATAGCGTGCTACTGACAAACATCTTTGGTGAAGAGGAGTCTTTGATAGTTATTTTTCATTGCACAGAGAAATAGCTACAGTAGCTATGCAGAAAAAGCCATGCCCACACTGCTGGGAGACTTCTTTGCTACAGCTTCCCAGGACAGGTACAGCCACAGAAAGGGGACAAAGCCAGAGGGGCTCCAATAGCTACATTGACTGACTTCAGCCTGGCTCTTTATGCTCTTGGATTCACCTCCAAACTCCCCTTCATCCAGAAACATTAACTTCAAGTGCTCACCGACTACATCCGTTTTTCACAAGCGATGCACGCTCAGGCTTGGAAAAACACAGGTCATTAATGGATCCTACTGTGACAGACAAGGACCGCAGGCTATTTGCAGCCCGTAGGCTGGAAACTGCATTCCCCCAAATGAGGGGTAAAAGAATTTGCCTCTTTGTTTTAGGGATTGTTCTCCCCAACTCTGAGCACAAGCTGAATATTCATGAAGCTCCTATATGAATTAGTTATCTTCTAAAAGCAAACACAAAGTCCCCATTCTGCATGAGGTGGCCAGGCACCGGACAAAGCCAAGCGTCTGCTCTAGCAGTGGGTTTCCCAGGGACTCTGCATGCTGCCTTAAACCAGTTACTCTTGTCTATCAAAGCAGTATCAAAACTGAACAAAGATCCTTCCAGAGCCGTTCGAGGCAGCTGCAGCTACTTCAGACTTTGACATCTCTTGACCTAACATGACTCCCAGGCTGCCGCATTGGATGGGAAGCCAGAAGGGAAGCTAACGTGATTTTTATTGTAAGTGCTGCTCACCAATGCAGTCAGTCTAGTTTATGTTAAGAGTTCAGGTTGCTAAGTAGCTTCCCAGCACAGACATTCAGATTCATGTTTGAGCTGTATTTATGGTGGAAACAAATGGGTGTGTATGAGCACAAATGTGTGTAATGGCTCATTTGCAGGTGTTCACGGTAGCATGCATGAAGGAGACAAGCGTCTCTGAGTTGGAATGCTCCTGAGGTTATTGAGGACATCAAAGAATGGTTCATTGGGTACATGATGGAGCTGACATGATGACATTTAAGAAGCGAGTATCACTTGGACCTAGGTACAAGTGAGATGGCAACAGTGTGAAAAAAAAAAAAAAGGGTGAGTGATTGCAAACATGTGTACAAAAGAGATAAGACATGTCTATTGTCTGTACTGGCTCTGTCTGGCTTGGAGTTAGTGTCCTGGTTTGAGCTAGAACAGCCCCAACCCTTGACAGTTAGGAACTTAACTTTCTTCACAGCAGCCCATATGGTGCTGTGTTTTGCATTTGCGGCTAAAACAGCATTGACAGCACACCAGTGTTTTGGCTACTGCTGAACAACGCTTGCACAGTGTCAAGGCTTTGTCTTTCTTCTTCTTGCACCCCACCAGAAAGTAGGCTGGGGCTGGGCAAGAGGCTGGAAGGGATTAGCTGGGACACGTGATCCAAACTGACCAAAGGAATATTCTATACTATACAATTATATCGTATATCGTATTCAGCAATAGAAGCTCAGGAAAAGGAAGGAAGGGTGTTTATGGTTTTGGCGTTTGTCTTCTCAAGGAACTACTACACATAGTGAGGTCCTGCTTCCCAGAATGTGGCCAGCTCGTGGGAAGTAGTGAGTGAATTCCTTTTGCTTTGATTCAGTGTTCAGCTTTTGCTTTTCTTGTTAAACTGTCACTATTTTGACTACGAGGGGATTTTTTTCATCTTATTTTTCACCCCTGTCCTGCTGGGGTGGTGGGAGTGAGAGAGCAGCTTGGTGGATGTCTGCCAGCCAGCCATAGTCAACACACCACAGTGTCCTTTCATTCAGGTGGCCTGTGTCCCTCCTAAGCCACCGTGTGCAAACAGTGAAGATTGTTTGGGATACTTAGGAGGCTGGTGAGCAATTCAGAGGGCCTGTGTGAGAAACTGCCTGGGGCTGGGGAATAGGAAGGAGTACCATGGTCAGACTGACCTTGTGTCTGTGTGCCTGGGAACACAAGTGTCATTGCCCCTAGAAGTACCACCACAGTACCAAAGCTACAGTGGTGCCCCAGTACAGGAAGTACCTCTAGGCCAGCCTTGTCAGGTTGGATCTTCTGAATTACCAGGGACCCCTGCCTCTCTGTGCAGCAAGGCAAGGGGTTTGTACTGAGAAGGTGGGCTTGCAGGTGCTGCTGAAGAGCATTCCTCCTCACCCAGCAGACCTGGTGCACATGGAGATTGTCTGGTCACCTATGTGGCAGCCTCTGCTGCCCACATCAGTGGAATCAAGAGTGCTGGCCACATGGGTCCCTTTGCCTGTGCTCTGTGACATCTCCACACTCTGCCCAGGGCTGTCTCTGCCACCGGTTCCTCTCCAGCCCAGAGCAAATATCTCAGAGCAACCAGGTCTCCCTCAACCACCAAGGGGCAGAGGGGGTACGTCCTTGATCAGTCCTCACTATATATCCTCCTTCTCTTGTGCGCAGATGGCAGAGAGACCCTAGTTCTCCAGAGCACAGTCCTGACAGATGCTACCACAATTAGAGCTTTTCTGGATTATGTGGTTGGACTCCACTTGCTCCTTTTTCCCAACCCCTAAGCAGAGTCAGCCCTTACTCTCAAAAGATGTTGAAGGACACCAGCAGGACTGCTAGCTCCATGAGCCACCTCCACACCCAACAGAAGCAGGAGGCATAGGCATGGTCATAGCCTGGTTTGTGGGGTCCCTGGACACAAATGGCTTCTGCAGCATTAGCAACACCCTGGCAAACATGCACTTGGCATGCCCCAGCCCCTCTCCCATCTCCCCCAAGGGCTACATGTTTTGCTCCCCACCTTTCTGATCACACCCTCTCCACCTGTAGCCCCACCATGTCATAAGACCTTGACCGCCTCCTATGGGCCTTGGTCAGGCTGACCACCTGCAGCCCCAGGAGGAGGAGGATGAAGGACCACAGTGACTACTTCACTCCCCACACTTTGGATGCTTGCAGGGAAAGGTAGGCATGAGTGGTGGGGCTCTGCTCTGTGTCCCCTCCAAGCTCCCTCCTCTTACACTTTTAATCCTCTGACCTTCATCCCTTTTCTCCCATGAACTATCCTCATTTCTGCTGTTTTCCTTTACTTCCCCCCCCATCCCAACAGCTATATGATTTAGTTAGGATCAGCTGACACCCAATCTAAGAGGTAGGGTTTTCCCCAGAAGCCCTTGGCCGGTGGCCACATGATTAAAAGCAGTCGGAGAGCGGCGGCAGGAACCCAATCTGGCATTAATAAGAGTGAGAGATTGTTGTGTGACCGGCTGAGCGGCAGGAGCCTGGCCAAACAGCAGCATAACAAATGGCGCCGTGTGTAGCAAAGCTCCTTGTTAGCATAACACGGATCTCGGTTACACCCGGGGCGCTCAGCCTTCCAGCTTTTGCCTTTCCTAAGCAGCCCTCTTGCGTAAGGGGATGTAAAAGACCGGAGGAGTCCGTTCCTTGCAGCAAATAAAAAAAGAGATCTTACATTTCTGCTTTAGTTGTTTGCGTCTTGCCCATCTCTGGAGATGACAGTGTCCAGATGGAGCTGGTCAGGCTAAGTGACCTGGGACTGAGAGGTGCGGAAGAGGGCTATCTCACTTATATTTGCTGGGAGCCCACTTCTCCCATCAACTGGTGAAGCTGGCAAGGTGTCCGTGGGCAGGGAGGACAAGGCAGGATGCAAAGAGTTGTTAGACTTTGCTATCAAACAGCTCACTGCATGGGTCTGAGCTCTACTTGGACTCTGCAGGGCTCAGTTGCTTGGGGATCTGCCTCTGCCGCCCTTTAGACCACAAAACCCTTATCCTTCTTTGACGCAGGTCCTTGGTGAGGCTGAGTGCAGGCTGCTAGATACAAAACTCTCTTGGCTGGCCATTCTCTCACAAGGTTTGTATTAAGAAACTCCTTCTCAAGGTAGCTCACTGCTATATTGTACAGCAAAACACACAGGGCCTTACACTAACTCCTAGTTGTAGTTCATTTCAACCCCTTCATGTACAACATAGCAGTGACTTGCTGACACAGCTCAGTAAGCGAAAGATCGCACCTCTTCACAGCCTTAGCTGATAGCAGATGTAACAAAAGCCTGGTCTTTAAGTCCCTAATGTGAATGTAATAAAAAGTAATGGTATCATTTAGCTACTACTATACCTCTACACACAACAGTGGCCCCCAGCTGGAAGTTTGGACGCAGTCCATAACCTCTGTGCAAACTTGGGAACCAATTGCAGCCTGAGGAAGCCAATGTCTACGCAAGTCAGAGACATCAAAACAGAGCATTGCCCACAGCATGTTTTTTGCACGCTGTTGTTAGCTAAGGAATGACATATAATATGTGGTCATATCTATCATCTGTTTAGCAACACCAGCATAATTCATACAGTCAAAGAAGTTAGGTGAGCAAAATTTCCCAAGTGGACGTGCCTCATCATGGTTTTCTGACAACCACATAATGCAACATTTTCACACTGCTCAGTGCAGCAAAGCAAGCATCATACCTGGCTTTTGATGTAAGGAACCTTCTGATCAAAAGCAGCGTGTCAAAGGGTAGGTCACCATCCGAGAGTTTTTTCATGTCTTCTGGAACAAGGAAATACATGAATGGTTTCTGCCCTTTTAGAGCATGTATTCAGCATAGATTTTGCCAGGGACTTCAAAAATCATCATTTGAAACTTGAAACCCAGGAAGACAGGCAGTGTTTGGTCTGTATGTGTCAGGAGAGTTTGTATTGGTGACTACATTTCCACAGCAGAAATGTGACTCATTCAGACCCCAGGTGGAAAGCAGACCAGCACAGGAGTTTGCACAGAGTGTGTCTATTTGCACAGATCTCCACTGAAAAACTCTTTCTTTTTTTCAGGACAGGGACTCCTTGTTGTGCCCTCAATAGAAATAATACATGTTCATTTATGGTTTTGAGGGTGTTTCTTTTGCATGCAGCCTTGAGTGGGGTCCTGTGAGCTTCAAGGCCACAGAAATAGCTGCTCTAGGGATGGAGGCAAAGACGTTCTGCACTGAGCACAGAAAGCCTGAGATGTCAGAGGCATTGCTGTGCCAGTTGCTGAGAACATGACATGATTCCCATGTGTGTCCGTGACCAAACAAAAACTGCCTTTGGGAGGGGATCTTCAACCATCAACATGAAGTACACCCTGATTTGCAGCATGCAGTTACTCTGTGAAAAGTGCATACTTGCTCTTGAAAGCCTGTACAAGTATGCACTGTGTGGAATTACAAAGTCCTACTGTGCAATGACAACTGCATGGCTTTGCAGGGCCTTCTACAGGCAGAACCTCCCCAGCAGTATCACTTCCATGCTAGCATGGCAAAATCTCTGGTAGAAGCCAGCAATACTTGGCAGAGGGAATCTTATATCTGTGCATTTCCCAGGCCACCTGTACAAGTAAACCCACCGTTTCATTACCACACTGTTGGTGGATTAGAGGCTCCTCTTTCTGAGTATATGAAGAAGATGATACCAGTACAAGCACAGGTAGGTGATTCAGGCCACAGTCCTGGTCACAGGATAAGCACAAGGCATGCCACTAGGTGTGTCTGTGTGCTGACAGAAAGGATGCAGTGACACTGCACTGCATCTGAGGGGCAGCCTTTGAAGGACAGGGCCACCATGTTAGGTCCTGTCAGCACGCCAAAATGAAACTATCTGCACTTAGCCAGAGGAACACCTTAAACATGATCCAGGCTTCAGCCTGGCTAAGGAGAGCTGTTGAACTGTTGACTGCAAACATGACTTTGTCTTGCTGAATACAGCGAGACAATATTGCACTCCACTGCAATACTGGTGGGGTGACACCAGTCTTCAGTGTGGGAGGGTTAGACGATAATACTGAAGATAGAAAGTATGTCCATGCAATAGGTTAGATATGGAGCAATGTCCTGTCATAAACAAAGTTTGGCTTCACTAGCATAGAAGAGATCAGCTTTACCATATTATAGCCTTGCAGGAACCGTGGACCAAATCCTGACATTTTTTTTAGCTTCAAGAGTGACATTATCTCACAAAATAGCTAAATGCAGTTCTAGTTCTTCTCTGTGGATGAAAAGGATCAATTTTCCTGTAACGAGAGGAGCACTGTACCTGGCTACTTCAGGGCTATGGTATTTGCAACAGGGATGGGACTTTGGCAGGCCAAGAAGTAAGAGGCAAGAACAACCCACGAGCTGTATGCCTGAAGCCACAACAACAGATGGGGCTGGAGGCAAACCATCCAGATGAAAATTGTCTAAGGGTGAAGCAAAGACCTGCTTGCAAAAGCCTGTGTCTGAACTTGCCCACGCAGAGCGGGTGTTTGAATCTCATTCCAAGCCCTCTTGGAAGCTCAGTGGTGTAAGAGGTAAGAGTCAGAGCAGAAGAGATCACAGGGTTCATATCAGTAGAGGATACAGACCAGGTAACAGAGTCCAAATCCACCAGCTCCTTTGTCCTGTGACTCATGAGTATGAGGGGAGTTTTGCAGAATCATAGCTTCAGGCCTTTGGATGGTTTGCAAAAAGGCATCTTGGTGCTGATGCACGTGAATTGTTCTTAGCTGAGCTCTATGACTACAGAGCATGGCTGGCATTCAACCTGTCCTAGTTTTATCCGGTCTCTCTGTATCATCACCATCACAGACAGTGGAAGAATTGCACAAAGGGTTGCCTGGCTGCTTTCCCAACAGAGCTACTCCCCACCTCTGACTGTGATGGGAGGTCTAGAAAGCATGGCTTTTCTGTTGTCATCCAATCTACAGGAGACTGAGAGGAGCCACAGCAATAGGCTTCAAACATGTGAAAGATCACACTGCAGAAGGCAAAGGAATAACCCGTTCCCTTTTCCCACTGGGGAAAAGTCAAACTCACGTGCCTAAAATACAATAAGAAGATGCAGGTCAATACTATGAACCATCTCTAAATAATAGGATGAGTGAATCACTTCCTGAGTAGGCTGGAGGATTAAAGGGCTGATAAAGACATGTCAACAAAACACCTGTCAGGCATGGGCCAGGTTTAGTTATTCCTGCCTTGGAGAGGGGGATGGATTAGCTCATCCCGAGGTCCTTTCATATTCTGCATTCAGTGATTTCACCAAGGCTTACAGTAGCCAGGGACCAAATGCAGCTATTAAAAAGCCTTGTAAGATCCCTACTAGTTTGTATTTCTTCCCTAAAAAATTACAACAACCGCCCAACAGACTCACCCATCATTTATTTAGGAAGGCCCATGGTTTATTTAAGAAAGAAATAGATATTCATGGAAGGAAGTCAGCCTCCCGTTCATTCTATTGCCAATAGTAAAGGGAAGACCGTGAGCGGAATCAGGTCCTGCAGTGCTTTCTAAAATCAGGCAGAACTTCTTTGGAAACAAAAAGATACAGCACAGCCAGCACAGCCTTCCCTCCCTAAGTGCCTCCAGTTTCTCGGACTTGTGGCTTTCAACCTATCTCTCTTTGACGATGCAGATCCTATACAGGGGCTTTAAATTGGCCAGCAAAAGGCTTGCTCTCAGTTACCTTTCACAGAACTTTCAGAAACATGGGGTCTGCAGACCACAGGCCAAAGGTCACTTTGCTGAAGAGAGTTCAGATTTAATGTCTTTAAAAACCTAATGGAAGGGATGAGGCATCCAAAGGTGATATTGCCTGGGGCTCTACCTTGGATTACAGGGAGCATTTTGTATTTTGAAGCTCTTCTTTGGGACAGACCAAAAAGCAAGCAGTTCAGAGTTGAGAGGACTGTGGACAGGCAGAGGAAAAAAAATATATATCGTTGTGATTAACAACAGACTGGTCTATAAACCCCTCGGGGCTCGTCAACAGCTTCATCATAACTACTGTGCCATTTCTCACGCACTCAGGGATGTAGATCAGATGCTGGACATGGTGTCTTCCTAGGCCATTTGCAATCCTCCCAAAGTACCCTGACACGCATATCTCACAGCGGTGTCACCCCACCACTTTGGACTCAGAGTAAAAGCCTTGTGGTGAGTTCCTCCCTGCTGCGTTTCCCTGGGGGCTGCCCAGAGTTTCTGTTTCAGCTCATGCCCTGTGAGGCTGGAGGACGCTGTAGCACAGCACAGAGCATTGTTAAGAGAGACGGTAATGGGTTGTGCTTGGCAAGCGCAGTGGAAAGGAAAAAGAGGGTGACCCAGGAGCATTGCTGTTCTCACTTCATTTTTCCATTGCATTCGCTGCTTTTTTTTTTTTTTTCTATCAAGCCCAAAGAGAGAAACAGAACTGAAACAAAATATAAACAGATTCTCTCACCAGAAGTACTACAGGAGGGGAGCACTGTCAAAAGGAGGAAAGCAAGCAGGTATGGGTTATGATCTCCATCCTCACACTCAATCCCTCTGCTGTCTTTCACCCCTCCTTGACTCACTTTTTCTGCAGCATCCCACCATCACTGTCACTCAAGGTGCAGAGCTGATGTTTGCATTGGTGCCTCAACAGTGTGCCAAAGAATTACATCACTTACAGGCTGCTCTGAGGAGATAATTTTGGAAGCGCCTCAGCTCTTCCCACAATATATTGTCAACAGACACAGTGGTTCAAATACGCCAGCAGTTGAAGGCAACAGGAATGTTATTGTCATCTATGTTTCTGGGAGCAGCTTCTGGCAGCTCAGAGGGGCCAGGCATCTTTGTGAAGCATCAACCAAGCTCAAACCATGTAGAAGGTGCCTGTCTCCTGTCGCACCACCTCCAAACCACCTTTGGCAGAAGCTGAATGTCACTGGCATCTACCTCCCCTAAAGAAACCCATCCTTTGCTAACTGGTCCAACATAGTCCCTCTTCTGTCTGGCTCAGTTGAATGGAGAAAGGACGAGCGGTCCCGACAGGTCCTCTCCTGCAATGCACAGGGAAAGGTTGCTTTGCCACATGCCTAGGCCATGTCCTACCTTCCTGAGGGCTACGCATGATGTGTGAGGCTCAGGGATATGTGTCCGTCAGGCAACCTGCTTTGTCATTCCCTGGCAGCAAATCTCCTGCACCACCAGCCTCCCTTCATCCTTGTGCAGCAGGAGAGCTAGAGCACATGAATTATCCGTGCTTCACTCCAACAGTCCAGCGACTTCAACTGCCCATCTCCATGACAGTATCACAATCTGCAGAGAAATGTTTGCAGAGGACACGATGCCGGGAAAATCCCTGGAGAAGGTCTATTTGGAGAAGCCAGAATCTCACCCATGGGACCCATGATGACAGATTTGCCCTAGAAATGGATCCAGGGAAAACGCATTTATTTTGCTGTATTTGACTGGCGATGTTACCATCCTAACAATGGCGTAAGGCAGGCCCCTGAACTTGGCTCCCCCTTTGCTGGCACAGCTGCTGGGGCTGAGGGAAAGACAGCTGCCACAAGCCTCAGAGCAATCGTGTGCTTGCTTGCAAGAAAGGTCTTGAAGCTGGAGAACCCTTTACTCAGACCTGGAAGCAGCAAAAACCAACATTTCTTCTCTCCATAGCATCGCTCTGAGAAAACGGTCACCACGAACTGCCTTGAAAGCAGACTGCAGCCTAAAGCACACCAGTCCTAACTTGGAGGAGCCTGTGTTCACGCCCTGTTGCTGTGTGTAACCTCAGGCAAGTCGCCGCTTCGGTTGCCTGCACCTCAAATGTGCTAAAAGTAACCGTTTCTGATCTTGCTTTAACTCTCCAAGAATGTGGATTCCTCTGCAAGCCCAGCACATCCCAATCTTTGCATTCAGCAGGCAGATTTTGCATCTGTGGTGCTGCAGGCAGACCCCCTGGGACTGCAGCCGTCCCCTTTAAATGCTTCTCCTTCATTTCAAATGGCTCTTGCAGTCCTCCTGTAACCTGAGCAGACAAAATTGGTGCTGGCACTGGGAAGCGGTTACACAATATCCAGGAGGTGAAGGGCTTTTGTCAGCAAGGGATGTGAAAGGAGATACAGATAGGAGGCTCCAATTGCTGGGGCGAACACCTACACGTCCCCCCCAAGGAGCCTGGGAGAGAGGAGATGGACAAATCCGCTGGAGTGACTGTTGTTCTCTCAAACTGTTTTTGCCATGGAGAGTGGATGGATCTGGACAACAAAGTGACAGCACTGCTGGTAAACAGAGCAAGCCAGACCGGTCCAAGTCCAAAAAGCTACCAGAGAGGAGACCTGCACAGAAGCTATTCACCTCGCACATGTTTCAAGCACCACCTTTTGACGTTCAAAGTTGTCAAGTGTTCACGGAATTGTAACATGTCTTTCCTCTCCCAATGCCACCCCAGCAGGGGAAGCGTGCAAACGCAGAGGCCTCCCGCCCCAAGCAGAGCAGGGAAGGTGCTGGATGATGTGCAGCCTGCAAACCATACCATGCATTGTCCTGGCAAGTCTGCTGTGCCATGCCGGTGGAGCCAGCTCCTCCTCCAGGCTGAGCCCCACTGCTCCCAAGGGCAGGGTTTGGCTGCAGCAGGCCGGCTCTGGCACGTGTGAGTGGCAGGGCATGGATCCTGTTTCTTTGCACGGGCTCGTCGCCATCTGCACTGCTGTGTGGTGGGACTGTATGGGCTTGAGTCTCCCCATCTCTTCATGGGTGATGTATGAGGCAGCTCCCACCCGTGCTGCTGGGGTAATTACTCCAACCTGTAAAGGCAGGATTTTGCCCACAGCATCATTTTTCTCGAGCCATGCAAATGAATTTGCTGGTTACCAGGAAGCGTGAACTAACCAGTGGTCTGCACCATCTACTCCTGTCAGAGCTGCTGAGATTCCTGTCCTCTTTTTCTTCCTGCTCAAAGTTCTCAAGTTGCCAGCATCCTTTAGCTCCCTTTCCACCCTGAGCTGGAGAGACCCAGCTTCCAGGACTGCCAGCTCGCCTGTTTGCTGCTTTCTCCTGCATGAGCCGTGCACCTTGGCTGCAGAGAGCCCAGCACCCTGCTTCTTCCTAGCCCTTGCACAGAAGCTGCCCTGCTTTCCCCTTCCCAGTTGAGCACATTCCTTCCTCCTCCCTGCTTCGCTCTGCCCTGCAGCGATTTCCAAAGCATTTTTGTGGCATCCCAGACCCAGAGACAAATTCATGAGATGTGGAGATGTGGTTTTTTGTCACATGCTGTTAGCTCCAAGTCCTTGTAGTGCAGGGGGCAACAGATCTACAGGGGCAGAGGCACCGGCCATGCTCCTTTCCTGAGGGTCGGGGTGTACTCACTGTTTCACAGCTGGCTCCTTTTAAGCAGAATTGAACTGCTCTCTGTGAGCTGATTGGGAAAATATTGTGTCTGTGCTTTCTCTCTCCAAGGTTCCTGACAGTCAAAATAATAATTACATGGCCTGGGAAACAGTGGTTGTTAACCATGAGCCTGGGAACTGCTTTTGCTGTTCAGCTTTGTGGGAATCCATACGGCTCCTGTGGAAGGGGATTATTTACCTAGGCCCTGAGAAAAAAAAAAAACGAGAAGCCCGCATGCTCCTTCTGGCTATTGTATTGCTGAATCCCACGGCAGTGTGGCCGGAGAGCAGCTTCCTCCAGCTGTCATTAATCCTTGCTTGAGTGCCTCAGTACGAGGCATCCTTTGGTTCACCGGTGGCTGGGAAGGCGGGCCATTGTTTCTGGGCTTTTGTCCCAGATAGAAGGCTTGCTGGAGCTAAGGAACCAGGCTTTGCAGGCATCACGCCATCACAAAGTGACTGGCTCACAGCCTGATGGTTGCTCGGGTCCTTCCTAGCTCTGCTGCCGGGAAGCCAGCTGGATTTGGACCCATTTTGATGAGGACGAATGAAGGACTAGACCTGGGTTGTCCCAGTATGAACTGTGCTCCCTGCGCATGAGCGAGCTTCCCTGGATGACTGCAGCTGCAAGGAGGTGACTCCACGACAAGCCGCCACGGATGGGACAGGACACCCTGGACCCTCCCCACTTCTTCCTGGTCCCTAACTCCCAGCCTAGTCTTCTGGGGGTCCCTGCAGAGGATAAACAGAAGGACTCAGTTTCAATTCAATGCATGAACTGAAGCAAAGGAGATGTTCCCTTTAAGATCTAAAAGAAGGATTGGAAAGGAGGCTTTTTAATAGGGATGGTGCCCTCGCCATGCATGTGCATACGTGCATGGAAGGAGTCAGGGCATGCAATGAAACCCACAGGCCTTTCGTTCCTTGATGTGGGCTTATGGAACCTTCTGTGTCTCCTGCTCTCCGAAAGACACTTACAATGGCTTTCGGGAGGTGGCTAGGAAAGAGGAAGATGTGGGAGATCAGTATCAATGATTCAGCCATCATCAGGCCATTACC
Organism: Baryphthengus martii; assembly: GCA_013396935.1. Lineage (NCBI taxonomy): Eukaryota > Metazoa > Chordata > Aves > Coraciiformes > Momotidae > Baryphthengus > Baryphthengus martii. The sequence goes on from VWZK01007412.1 coordinate 18,644, forward strand.
ATCACGCACTAAACAAGTGGGCACAGACTTCTGCTCAAAATCAAGCCTGCAATAATGAACTTGTACCTTCAGGTCAGCCGTCTGCAGGATCTTGAGCAGCCCTACAGTAACCAAGCAGTGTATCTTCTCCCAGACACCATCAAACCAACCCACTGCTTCCCTGGCCAAGACAGAGTTAGAGGGCCAGCATTTAGGAAGGGCCCCAGCTTAACAAATCATGGCACCAGCCCTCAAGAGTCTGAAACTCCTGTACTGTGTTACAACCTCGAGCTGCGAAGCAGTGAGCTCCACAAATGAGTTCTATATTGGGAACTTTATAGGAAGGAAAATAAATCTGAGTGTTTTGCAAGTTTGGGTTTAAAGGGATTTTATAGCTCTGATGAGAAAGTCTCTTTTCAAGGTTTCCTTTGCCTCAGCATAAACTGCACTTTAGGGACAGCTCAGAACGAAACATTCTTCCCCTTTGATGATGGCAGGCCATGCACTGATGAGCCTGGAAGGCACTGTGTTTTCTTATTCCAGGTGAGGCACACAGCTGGGAATGCCTACATGTGGGCAAGCCCCCACATTGCTCCCAATTCCTGGCCCTCCCAGGGCTACTCTAAGGCCATGGAGCAAAGCAGCCAGCCCCTACCAGCCACCCAGCTCTGCCATTCCGTTGTGGCTTGCAGCAGAAGGCTCCCTCCTTTCCTCTTCAGGGGCATTGGGTGCAACTGCAGCTTTGAAAGTGGCAGCAATATTCTTTTGATGCTGCAATCACTCCTTTATGGTAAGTCATTGCTTTGTGAGGTGTAACTGGTGAGTAGAGGACTGAGAAAGCCACCTTTTATGCCAGTCCAGCAGTGATAACAGAAGTGCAGCCAGGATCTGGAGGAGATCTGTCTCATGGCTCCCATGAGTGGAGCTGTGCTGCCGTCCCCTCCGCCAGGACACAGGACACAGAGAGAGTCTGTGGGTCTTTCCAACCTGCAAAGCTGCCACAGCGACACCTGAGCTGGTGCATCTCATGGCCCTGTGCGCAGTGCTGGTGTGGGGCTGTGGCATACTAGCATGGTTTCCTGCCCATACCTTGAGTGTGGAGCTGCAGGGACCCAGCTGTACAGCTGGCCTGGGCAGCCTCAGTAGCTTGCAGGGATCACGAATCACTGACGTGGCCCACGAGACAAGGTCCAAGCTCCAACCCAGCCAGTGCCTGGTGAACACAGAAGCATCCTAGTCTGTGCAAAGCTGCAGCAGCCTTTGCAGCGCACAGGGGAGCAGGGTGATGCCAGTCTTGAGCATTGAAACCTGTCTTCTCCCTGGTTTTGCCCAGTGAGCAGCGTGCAGGGGAGTGGAGGGACATCCTTTCCCTCCCACGTGCTTAGCGGATGTGGAGTGCGGTGGCAGCTGGACAGAGCTGCTTTCTCCAGCACAGTGCTGCTATTGTCCGGCCGGGCTCCAGGGCCTCTCATCCCCACTAGGCAGGCATGGTTAGGACCTCCATAGCGGAGCAGCACAGATGACAAGGTGAAGGGGGTGGATATGAGCCTCCAGAGTCCACCGCCCACCTTTGTGTCTCCCCAGCCCAGCCTTCCTGCTTTTTGGACTCCTGTGCAAGAGATTATGTAAGGGAGGACAGTAAAGTAGGGGCTAAAAAAAGAAAAGAAAAAAATGGATGAAGGGAAGGGGGAAAGGAGAGGAGATAACGCTAAGATGGGAGGCGCAAGAAAGAGCTGGCGAAGCAGATCTGGGCTGGGAGCTGGAGAGGAAAAGCTGTGAGCCCCATGGGAGCTGGGCTGTGGGAAGAGACAATGCGATGGAGGGGAAGGAGCCAGCTCCCGCTCTGGGACACGCGAGCCCTGCGCAAGGCTGCAATTAGAGAGAGGAGACAGCGTGTCTGCCCGAGCTGGGAAGTCTCCCTCTGCCACGGATGCAGGCTCACACAGGGGCTGGTGCAGAAACGTGCCGCCCGCTCCATGCCCCTCCACACACATCCCCTACGACTTGCACCCTCAGAAGCCCAAAAGCCCCAAGGGCTGGTGCTGCCAGTACCCATTGAGATTTCCTCCGAGGTGTAGGGGGTTTTGGTTTCCAGTGCTAGGACGAGGTGTCCACACCACCACGAGGTGTCCACGAGGTGGCCACACCAGAGCCCTCTCCCCAGGTCAGCCCTCTTCTCCTGGCTGCCCTGGGCAGTCTCCTCCTGCCTGCTAAAATAGCTGCTCAAATACTAATATCCTTAAGGCAAGCAGGTTGCTTGATCACTTGTCTCATAGCTGGTGATGCGCTCTTCGGCAAGCTTTTGGGATTTTCCCAGATGAGGGATGTTACAGACATATGCGACTCCAGAGCACAAGCTCTGGTTTTAGTGTCCTCCTCTGCACTGTGATTATCCAGCCACCAATGGAAAATTTAAGTCTGTTTGGAAACAAAGTCTCTGGGTTTGGCTTGGAAAGGCACAAAAAACACCACACAAGGGTCACAAACTTTTAGCTTGAACTGTGTTTGGCTGGGGCTGTACAAGGGGAGGGAGGCAGAGAAGCAATAGGAGCAGAAATCTGTTTTGCTACCGCAAAGCTTGGCTGAGAAACTATGCTTTGCTCTCTCTGGACATAAAGGTTCAAGTAAAGAGTTAGATGTTCTAAAAAGAAAGCAAATAAGAAGTGCAGCCAGAGCAACTGATTTCCAAATTTGCTTTTTACAGCTCATTTTTACTGCTTAGCCAAGAGGTAGATGAAGCAGAGCTCCTGCAACCTTCTGCTGGAGTGACAGCAAAAGGAGATGCTTGAAAATGGCAGGAAAAGAAGAGGGAAGTCCTAGTGAGACAACAGTGGGTTTTTAAACATATACTTCAGACTTCCAATGTGTGGTTTTTTTCTTCCTCCTCAACAGTTTTAAATCAACACTTTTCTCTTTTTCTTGTAATTTTAAGGTTTTTCTTTCTGAGGGGAATTTAAATACAAGGTGCAGGAGGAGGCCTGCTGATTTCCCTGTGTTCTCACCTGTGTGGGAGCCAAGGTAGCCATGAGTTAAGTCAGCAGGGTCTATTGACCGACTTGTCAAAGACAAAAGCATGGAAGATTAGGACATCATATTTAGAGCTGTGCAGCAATAGCAGCTAATTTGTTTTTGCTTAAAGAGTGGTTAGGATTGGTTTTGTTTCATTTAAAATAAAGACATTTGGACTCCAAAGGTCATTTCCGTGGAATAACAATGCTCCTTTCAGAAAGGGGCACCGGCAGGGTCTCCGGTACACCCAGCACGCCCGGTCAGGTTTGAAAGCCGAGCAGTGGCTCAGCCAGGAGAGCGTCCCCAGAGCTTCCCTGTACGTGGTGCAGCAGCTGGCCCTACCAGTGCCCTCACCACTGGAAGCACAGGGGCTTGGGAAAGAGGTTCCGTGTTTGCAACCACCCCATGCCTATTTGTTAGTAAAATGAGGATGGCATCCAGCCCTTCTCCCACCCCTCCCCAACCTCAGCTGCACCCTTGTGCCTCCTGACCGCACTGGCAGAGGATGGTGCATCCCCAGTAGGTGATGTGCGTTTCTCTCATCCTCATCAAGTACGGCATAAGAATCAGAAAATGACCAAAAGTGCATATTTAAAAATAGCCTGTTTGCAGTGTGCGAAGGTTTTCCAGGTACTGCTGACTTTAAATGGCAGGTGAACGTGCGTCACTGACTCCGGGGAAGTTGGTATCGTGACCTGTACCACGCAGGTACATCAAAGCAAGGTGATTTATCCAGCTCACGCAGGAAGCTTTCAGCAGAGCTGGGAAAAAAATCAGGCATCTTGGTTCTCTGTTCCAGTTAGATTACATTTTATTTTCCTATATGCTTCCTAAATAGCTACTCACTCAGGCTTTCAGCAGGCAGAAAGAGATGAAGCTGTGAAAAAAAATGAAAACGTGAGGCTCAGGCTGTTCTCTGTCTTGCAGACATGAATTTGCCAGTTTTTCTCTCTGTTGCAGTGCAGCCACTAGCATCACTCTGTCAGTTGAGTGGTCTTCAAGTTTCAGGTCACTTTGCAAGTAAATAATCTATTCCGTGTGGGGAAAGAATCTGCAGTAAGAAAAAGCCTTTGGGTTAAAAAAGCTCCCCTCCTTAGCAAGCGCTGCTGTTTGTCACCCTCTCGGAAATTTGTAAACTCTTTTCTCTGTATTTATCTAACTTTGCTATTTTTGGATTTGCCATATCTGTCTGCGCCAAAGACATGTGGACGGAGGGGGATAACATCTGTACTCCTTGGCTGGTATTTTTGGCCAGTGCATCAGTCGTTACTGGGAGCTTTGATACGGCGAGAAGCTGCAGAAGGGAGTACCGATCCCCTCATCTCTCTGCCTCGTCTTCTTCCCCGGAGAGCAGCGCTGCCCTGCCTATCCACCTGCAGCAGCTTAGCGGTCCCCAGCTGAGATGGCCAGCCTTGATGCCACTGGGAGTGTAGGGGACTGGAGGAGGCTGGGATGAATGGCACAGCCAGCCGCAGTGGCACTGTCTGGACTTCTTCTCTCCTTCTCGGCTCTCTCATGACTGCAGAAAGGCTCACTGTGACAGTTGAAGGAGGTCTGTGCAAGTTTGCCTCCTGGGGACATGGCAGGACTGTGATGGTTTGTAGGAGAAGACAGTTTCCTCTTCTGGTCTTCCCAAAGCTGCTCTGGTGACTCCCAGGCAGCTAGCTCCAGTATGGGAAAGAGCATCACTGGACAAGTGTAGCCACAGTGCACAGAAAGAGAAGGGCTTCATCAACCCACACCCTTCCTCAGGGAGTTGTGCGTGTACACATACCGTATGTATACATGTGCATGTGTCTATCTAAATACTCTACAGCTTGCAAGACGCTCACAATTTTCATTTTCTTGTCTTGCCAGGTGCCTTTCCAAACCAGCTCCAGCCATGGTTAACTTGGCCGGCCCTATGCTGTGCCCAGAGGTGGGCTGCGTAGAGGAGAAAGGAGCTGCCACTGTGGAAATGTGACCTCCACCCCTTTGTTTACAACTGGGGATGCCCCAGCGGCACGCAAACAGATTCCCCTACATCCTCTAAATACCAGTGCATGGTTATGGCTGAGACTGGGGGTAAACCCCAGCATCAGGCAGTGATTCACTCTCATCCCCCCAGGCAGCGATGCCACAGCAAGGAGAAGCCACCGTGGCGCTCTCATGCTGTCAACAGAGAGATCTGTCCTACACCAACCAAAGCCCTGGTCAGAGACACTGTGCATCTACTAATCACACACAAAGCTCTTCCCAATTTCTTAGAGGCTTGTGAGAGCAATTTTTTTCAGCTCCAAAGTTTTGATTAGGGCTTGCCTTCCAGTAGCCAGGAGGTCACAGTGTCTGGAGAGATCATAACCTGAACATCTGCATCCGATTACACAGCACGGTGATTATTTTTCAACATTCTCCACGTCTTCTACCAGTGACAGTAGTGATTAAAGCCTGGAGTGGATTCCTAAGTAGCATTTCAACTTCCTTTACTTTCGCATCCTGATCGTAAACAGGAGAATAGGGCTTTCCTTGGGCACTAGGTCAGGAAGCCCATGTGCCTTATGGCCATACTGACGCACTGATGAAAGCCCGGAGATGTCAACTGGTACAAAGCAGCTGAACAAACCTGCCAGGGAGTGCCAACAATAGCAGGATGTCACTGCAGCTTGCAGGGAGGATGTTTCCATTCACTGATTTGGCTCCGGTGCCAAAAGTCACCACTGGTCCAAGGAATAAAGCCATTGTCTCCAGGAAGTGACCATGAGCAGACCCTGGTGGTTCAGACTGAGTGACGGGGATTTGGTTTCCCATCCACAGTGCCAGAGTAGCAAGAACTTGAGGTGTGCGAGGTGAGCTTTGGGCAGGGTAACAGCTCTCACTTGGTCTGGAGCTCCTGTTGGAGACTGGGACTTTACCATTCTCCTTGGCGGGGGGAAGGGAGACAGGTTGGGGAGGTCAAGGAGCCAAGACGAAAAGGATTAGTTGGGTCAAGTCTATAGCACAGGGCTGGAGCTGCCAAGCAAGTACTCCAGCTGGGAGACAGCCTCAAAATTTCCCAACCAAGTAAGGATTATATGCAAAGAGGCTTTAATGAGCCCACATTTCTGGGCCATTGGGATTGAGCTTGTGCAGGTCAGCACTCAACATTCAGCAGAGTTCTTTCACCATAATTTTTGCTGCAAGGTTTTGTAAGGCAGCCAAGCGCAGGAAACTGTCTATAAATGAGCGCGACTGCTCCGGGTGGGTCCCAGTGCTGAAAGCAGCTGCTGTCTACGCTCCGGATCCAGCCAGCAAGGAGGGAGGAGGCCGGTCTCATCTAGCTGCTCGCTCCTTCCCTGGGGAAAAGGGGCCGTGGCACACGCCTGTGTGCACGCCCTGCACAGCAGCTCCTGCCTGCTCTCCCTCACCACGTGCCTTTGCATCCTTGGCCCTCTTTAGCTGCCTGTGATTTCTCTGCTTGGCTATGTCTGTCTGTCTGTCTCTTCCTAGGCACTTGCAGATGTCTTGTCCCCACGCACCTGCCTGCATGTGCACCCACGTTTACACGTCTCCTTTAGCCCCAAGCGCGAGTCTTGCTCTTAATAATGGCTCAGGTAGCCTGGCAGCTACATGCACATCTATGTGCATCTGTATTTTTCTGCTCGGTTATGCACATGTACCTTCCCCCGCGGCCGCCTTCCAGCGCCTGCCTGCATCTCAGCTTGTGTTTGTACATCTCCCTCCGCTGGCTCTATTTGTCGTGGCAAACAGGACAGACACGTGCATCCCAAGCCTCATGCACCCAAGTCAGCTGGAATCAGGCCGGCTGAGAGCTGAGACGAGGGATGGGGAGGAGGAGCGGGGAGGGGAAGGGGAGTGAAAGGGCTGTTGGAAAAGGCCTAGGGCACAGCCCACCTTCTTGCTACCTATGCACTGCTCTCATGGAAAAGATTCTGAGATAAGCCTGCTCATTAAGATAATGACTGGGTGCCCCTGGAGCTGTAAGCCACCAAGCTGGAGAAAGCGCACAGCTTCCAGACCAAGCCCAGAAAGGGCGAGTGTGTCCCGAGGTTGCCACCTTGCTGGGGCTAATGGGGGCCAGGGGGTGGGGGGCATAGATGCACTCCAGAGCTCAGTTAAAAGGAGAGGGCTGCAGGGGGTTGAAAAAGGCAGATGGAAGGCAAAACCACTCCAATTTCAGAAAAATGCTGGGTGAGCAATTAAGGCCATTTAAAATAAAAGTAATATTACATCTCTCCCCTACAGGGAAATGGGGCCAGGACTTTCTTGTAAGGGACTTTCTTCTTAAGCTTGTAAAGACCTCTGTAAAGCCTTGGTTAAAACTTTGTCCCCGACGTGACAATGCTGGCCGTTACCTCACATGCCAGCTGAATTGCCACCTGCAGTGGGGTCTTCCTCGCCTTCCCCACGGTGGTGGTGGGGCAGGAAGGAGGATGAGGAGGGAGGATGCTGCAGTGAAGGCATGGTGGCACTAGACATCCAAAAGCACTAGAAAAGGGCAAGGGAGTTGTGGCAGCTGTGGAAAGCTTGAAGGGTGAAGGGGACCCTGATGGACCAAATTAGAGGATGCAGAGAGGCTAAGTGAGAAATCCTGGGAGAGGAGGGACTGGCAAGGTTTCTGGAGGAGGGATGAAGCAGGCTGGCTCTTGCCTCCTGCATGGCATATGCCACACAAGGGGTCAGGGCCACTCTGGGGTGCTGGTAATGCTGGTGGCATTCACGTGTTCAGGGAGGCAAGGCAACAGCTGTGCTGGGGTGAGACACAGGGGTGGGGAGAGAGGAAGAGACAGGCAAAGCTCTCGAAACAAGATAAAAATGAGTCAGCTCTACCAGCTGATGACTACAGGGGGTCCTGGAAGATGTCAATGTTTCTGTCTCACTTTCTGGAAAATACCCAGCCTCGTACACATTCTCTGATGGAAAACTACTGCAGCAGAAGTCACAAACATGGTCACACATCATGCAGGTGGGAGGGCTGTTAAGACAGGTCGTGATGTCCAGCCAAAGGGCCACACTGCTAGGTGCTGCTCAGACCTGGTGGTGCCAGACCCAGTGCATACTGGCCACCCGCATCCCTGCGTGGCCTTCCAGGTGTCTCTTGTCCCCCACAGATGGGGCCAATGCACTTGGGAGCAGCCAGCAACTCTGCTCAGGTACCTCGAGATGCACATCTGCATCCCTAGGTGCTACATCCCACCCTCCCCAAAGAAATGTCCGCCTGAAGACCAGCCTGTGAGGCCCGCTGATACAGAGGGCCAGCAGTGTTTGGCCTTTTTCCTTCAACTGGCATGGTAAATTAAGGGTGGGTGGTTTTTTCCTCCCCCTCCTGCAGCACTTCTGATGCTCATGGGAATTCAGCAAAAGCAGCAAAGCCACATGAAGGGCCTTGCAGTGGTGTCTGGGTCCCTTCTGGCCAGCAGAGAGGAACCCTTTCCCAGGCTCTGCTCACACTGGGCACATCAGCTGGCGGGCAGCTTGGATTTTCATCTTTTTTTCTGGCCTTTCCTCACAAATGACTAGCAGTTGATTTAAGAGAAATTTAAAAAACCAGCACGGCCAAGACTAAAGGTCAAGAGAAGGATGTCTACAGCTGTGAGTGCTCTCAGATACAGCAGCAAGAGGAGACATCTTCAATGCCCATGGAAGAAAGCTAAAAAAAAACCCCTCTCTCGCTGCTTTTCTCTCTCTCTTAACCACCCATTTAAGTCTCCGTGCCTTCCGCTTGTTTCTTGCTAGCTAATTAAATTTCCTCAGATGACCGTGTTTCAGGGCAGAAGGCTGGAGCAGGGGGGTGCAGGTCGCCCAGTCCTCAGGCAGCTACAGGGAAGCAGAATGACTGTGCACGCACACCCATGCTGCCCGCATCCAGACCCCAGCCCCAGATGCTTTGTAGAATTAGATGGGGGCATAACCAAGGGCACACTGCAATCTCCACCACAGGTTAGGAGATAAGCAGCCCTGCCTTAATGAGGACATGATATTACCTGGCAAGGCTATAACCCTTGCAGAGAACAACAGGCTCTTTCACTCCAGACACTGGCACAGCTAGGAGCAGTCATGGGACAGAGGGAACCATGGATGATAAACCAGTTCAGCAACACCAGCCATAGGAAGCTGCCACATTGGCTGTTGATGGGAAGCCACGGAATGCCCCACATTGGATTCCACCAGCAGTCGCAGCAGGAGAGCAAATCTGAAGGAAGCTACAGCTTTGCTGAAACTGTTTTTTCACGGATGTTTAGGTGGGGATGGCAGCTTTGCAGTGCAGAGGAGAAAGCTGTATGTCTGCCTCCAGTATCTGCTTAGGCAAGCTCATGCCAGAGGGAAAGGGCAGCATTACTACACTGAGAGACCTCTGCTTGGGAGGACAAGTCCCCACTGAAAAGAGCCAAATCTTTACTGTGCATATCTAAAGGCACTGAATTATTAAAAAGCGGTATCTTAAGGCTGCTGGTGGAGCAGAGAGCTTTACAGATGGCTGGTATTAAGTGTAATGTACCTCTGATGGAAAACCACCTGATCGCTGCAGGATGGTTTCTCAGCTGTGGAGCAACACAAAGCAGCCAGAGTAAGCGTGGCAGAGATCATCATTACCCTAGAGAATTATTGGTTTTGGTAGTCCATTGCAGCCTTTGGAAGCATTACAGTGAGCATGTGATGGGGACATACCCTTTCTCACCCTGTTCTCCGAGAATATCCACAATCCAGCCTTTGCTTTTGCTAGTGAGCCTTTCCCTGTCTCACGAGAGCAGGGAAACAGGCCTTGCTAGCCTATGAAGAAAAAGCCTTTCTGAGCACTAGGTAAGGCCAGCCAGCGATACCTGCCATGGAGTCATGGGAAAATATCATCACCTTGCACAGTGCTCATCAGACTTGCACATAGCAGAGGTCCAAGTGGGTACCACACACAGAGCCTGAGGCTTAGCATCTCTGACCGTCTGGGACAGATGGGTGCAGCATTTGTTCTCTATGACTCGGGCTGTTTGTCAGCAGTGAGGAAACTGCAACCAGACGACTGCCCAACCTCCCACTTTCACGTGATTAAGGTCATGTAAGAGCTGGCTGTTGTTTCCAAGCCTCCCGAATTCGCCAAAATTAGGCTGAATTTGTGGAAACTGGTTTCCCGAGACCTCGGGCACTTCCTGCTTCGAATACCAGGCCAAAAACAACACAGCAGTGCTTGCTCTCTCAAATTTTGGTATGACTCCTTTAGTCCCACATGGAGTCACAAGTTACAAAACTTACTGATTTTGAAATCTTGAAGGTCAAATATTTTGGCTTTTTCAAGGCTGCTCAAGCAGAACATCATTATGACACCGGGTACAGGAAAATTTTGGAAGTCGGTACCTCAGAGAAACATCATCTGATTGCTAACACCAACACCAGCTGATCGTTTGCTATTAAATGGTCCCCTGAGCTCAAAGGCATCTCACTTGCAGGAAATATTGCCACTTATCATGGGGATCACTGAACAATGCTTTTGGGGACCTGAGGAGTAGGAAAGGACATCACAGATGACCACTCTGCTGCACTAGGACAAGAAAGCCTTTGCTCCAAGACCTCATAATCGAATATAAGATGACCAAGAAAATGAAATAACAGGTGGAGAGGAAGCCAAAGGCTGGAGGGAAGTGTGATGTGTACCAGAGCTTCAGGGACTGAGGCTTTTCTATTCCTAATTAACAGACTCACTTGTCTTATTTTCTGCTCTAACCACCGTATTAACCTTTTAAATATAGAAGGCTCCTCCCTGGCTATGTACACAGCCAGCCTGGCACCACCATCCATCTCAGCTACATTGCCACAGGTTGCATTTTCAGAACCCCTTGATGGGTAGGACTTAATGCCTGCATTTTTATTGCCAGCGCCTCAGATTTCAGGGGAGAAAAATAATAATAGTAAAAAAAAAATCATATGTGAGGTTTTGAAGTGTCATGACGATGGCTAAAAAAAGCTCAGCTTTTTTATTTTATTTTTAGGGAATCTGTAGGGGTTTTATTTGCTGGTTAGTTAGAAAAATGTGAGGCTTGTAGGCTCCTTTTTTCACACTTCCCACACCTCTCCCCAAGGCCTGGAAAGATACTTTATTATTTTTAAATGAAAATGTGGTGTTTTTCATAATTACATGGCTCTAAGCTCTGGTGCTCTACTGGAATAACTAGTAACTGTGAGTGCTTGTCATTGCTGCCCAGGAGAGCCACCTGTGCAGAAATCTTGAGGTTTTCTGTGCATTTAACATGAAGAGCAAGGTCTCTCCTCTTCTCTTTAGGGCTTTGAGAAGTAACATTTAATATGAAATGCATTAAAGTGATTTACATTAATGTGGTTGTTGATACGGGTTTGATGTACAAAACAGTATAAATTGAAAAGGGTTGGTTGTTTTTTTTTTTAAAAAAAAATAAAATTCCAGCTATCAAGAGGGAAACTGGCCAGATTTAAGTTTTCTGGTAGGTAACACAAACAAAACCCCAGCAGGATGCAGAGGAAGGTCTGGATGCAGCTTAAGGGTAAGGCAGCAAATGATATACACGGAGGTAGAGCTGGGAAGCAAAAAAAATAATAAAAAAATAAGCACAATTTGCTCTCTCTATCGCCCCGCAGAACTGCAACAAAGCAGCGCTTCAGTCAGAAATCTCCTGTCCAAGCTGATGTTTCTCATAGTGGAAATCCAACACCCTCCCCAAAGGACAGGGAGGGATTATTTTAACCTCTCGTTCAGCGCCAAGTCTCCAGCCGCGCTGCAACAGGCAGCACGCTGATCCGATGCTGTTAGTGCTGCAGCGCAGCTCCAGCCCTTGCTCCTGGTCCCACCCAGCCCAGGACCGTGCAGATTTGACCGTGGCAGTGCTCCCGCTGCGGACAGATCCGACATGGCCCGTGCACTTTGCATACACCCGCTCTGGCCAGAATGACTCAGCCTCACCCTGGCTTGCCGACGACGCCTGTTGTTCTTCAGGAAACCAGGGTGACATGAGTCACTTGGTCACACCAGCGCAAGGGCAAATGCTTTGGTCTCCCAGGAACTGGCTAGCTTCACAGATCATTCTCAGCCTGATAGCTGCAACTGGGCCATGCTTATCATCTGAGGTCCCCATGCCTGCAGCTGGAAGCACCTGTCCATGCCATGAGGACACATCTGCCTTGTAGGTCAGGAGACATGTACCAGGGGCCCACCAGCATGCTCACAAGAGGTACTTGTCTCCCTGCCAGCAGCCAGACGCAGTACATGAGCACACTTTTACCGTGGTTCCTTTGAGCAGGGGTTACCTGTAGGGGCCAGGTCCCTCCTAACATCATATTTCCTGCACCCCATCACCTTGTGTGCCGGGCAGGGCTGGCTGCTGTGCTGCAAGGGCATGTGGGAGGAGAGATATCCCTCACGGGGTCACCCCTTCCCAGCTGCATCCAGGGGCTGCTGCAGGTTTTGGCGCTGATGGCTGGGACAAGAGATTGCTGGTAGGACACACTACAGGGGAGCAGGCAGGTAGTACGATAGTGCTGACAGGTACACACTATCAGGCAGCATCCCCAGAGCTGAACAAAGCTGTGCCAGGTGCCAGTAGGGAGTCACACCAATAGCTCACTGCTCTTTGTGCCCTGGCCACCCGTCCCAAGAAGCACTGCCTTCAAAAGTCACGTCAGGCAGGGTTGGGCTGACTTGCTGACACAGGGCATGCCCTTGCTCAGCAATTCGTTTGGATGCAAGTAACATTTGCATGTTAATTACTCTGCCTAAGTAACACCATGTGTGGAGTAAAGTGTGAGTGCTTTTCCTCTACTCTGAAATAACTCCATTTATAGACAAACTCTTTGAGATGGATGAGGCTCAAAGCAGATACCAAGGTACAGACTACAGTTTCCACAAGGCATGACGCCAACTTTGTCGGACTGCTACAGGGGATCAGGGGAGCCTGGGGCTCTGCAAATCACAGTGCTAGGACAGAAGTAACACAGAGTCGCCTCTACACCAGCTGCCCTCATGAGTGGACTTTCCTTTGGGCTAGTGCAGCCACCAGCTGCCTCGGTGAGCTGGTATCTGGGCGAGCGGGAAGGAATTTGGACCCAGTGGATCTGATTACTAGTGCACGGTGCTGCTGTTAAGGAGGCACACGCCGCCAACATGGTGCTAGCAAACCAAAAGTCTCGCTCACAGTGAGGGGGACTGCAGTGCTCGGCAGCCTGGAGCCTGCGCTGAGATCTGGGGAATGATGGGGCAATGAGTGTGTTGTCCCCCCGCAGCTCGTCAGTGGGTTTAAAAACTCTTCTGGTGAGAAGGAACAGGAAGGAGCTGTGTAAAAAGGCTGCTGAGAAATATTTAAATATTTCGGTTTCCAGCATAACTTGAGTCATTTGGAATGGAAAGTTTCCATTGCCTAATAAATCTAGCGTGCTCATTTAAAAGGAAAAAAAAAAAAAAAAGGAACAAGGACAACTTTTGGTGTTGGCTTGAGGAACATAGCAGTGCAGTGGAGGCACTGATGTGCACCACCCACCAGCAGGTACATGATGTTCTTGGCCCAGGCTGGGGCCAGGGAGGGGCACAGGGCAACAAATAAGGCACAGGGCAATGGGTGCATTAGCTGCCCAGGGAGATCCTCGTGCTGGAAACAGCTAATGTAGAGGAAAATTTAGGCTTGGATCAGAGCAGGTGGGAAAAAATACATGCACCTTTGGATGAAATGAAAGCACCTAGGAAGCTTTACAGGAGATTTTTGTGGAGCTGCCCAAGTCTGAAGCAACAGCCTGCGTTACCTGACTGAAGTCAAATTCAGGCCAGAGGTGCAAACACGCTCAACTTTGGGCAACTACTCTACTGCCTTAGCAGGGATGGCTGTGGGCCTGCATTACCCTGAATGCAGGATCTCCAGCTTAAAGCACAGATAGTAGGAATGGAGGATCAGCTCTACCTACCCCAGGTCCTTCTGCCACTCCTCACAAGCAGAGCTTATTCCTAACATTGTACTTTCCAAAGGACCGCGTTCCCCACATCAGATTTTGAGGGAGAAGTAGTAGTTTTGGAGACGAAAGAAGGAGGTTTACGTGTGCGTAGTATTTTCAAGCTGCCCTCGGCCATCCCGATGGCTCCCTGGTGCGGGAGCCGGGGGAGGGACGATGCCGCGGAGCCACCGCCGCCCCAGAGCCGGTGCCCGGAGGGGCGAACGGTGGGGCTGCAGTGCACCCCAGCGGCCGCTGCTCTCCAGCAAACCGAGGTCCCCAAGTACCCGGTGCAGAGTGCCCCAGGGGCTGGAAGAGACCTCCCTCGGCATCCCCTGGGCTTTTCCTGGAAGGCCACAGAGCTGAGCTTGAACTGGGGGAGCTGCACACCCACTGTCACTCGGACAGACACTAGAACACCTCACTGCTTTTAACATGACTGCAGCGATACCCTGCCCCTCATGAGGGAGAAATAAATACAGGGAGGTTCCCCTCCACCTGGAGAGGCAGCTACAATGCAGAAACTGCCCCCAAATACAGCGTTAGGTTCCTCTGGTGTTTATGTGGAGCTGAGACAGAGGCAGCTCACGGCAGGGCTCTCACCTGAGCTGGCCAGATCAGGTAACAGAAGGTGGGCAGAGAAGCATTACTTCTTCGCCCAGATAAGTGCTATAGTATCCACTCACACACAGCCACTCTGTTTCTGGGCAGATGGTAACAGCGGTCCAGGTACTCGTATAGCTTCCTTCCCAGGCTAGAGAAACAGAATTACTGCAAATACTGCTATTTCTGGTCAGTCTGAGAAATAACATCTTTCTGGGCACCCCTGCCCTGTTACAGGATCGCCTTTTAAACAGAGGCCAGAGCAGCAGCACATATCGTGCTCTCCTCATAACAGTCTTGCAATTACAGCCAGAAACTATTGAAACTAATGAAAGCTATTTACATCCAAGGCACAAGAAACGTTGCAGACAGAGCACGGCAATTTGACAAGGGACGGCTCTATAATCACCAAGAAGGATTTAAACAAACAAACAAACGAAGGGAAAGGAAACCATACCATTAACAATACCAAACAACAACAGAGAGAAAAACAACACAGCTCCACTAACAGCAGCAGCAGCTTTTCTGCGTACAGGAGCAGCCATATAGCCACAGATGGCTTCCTCAGCTCAGCACGAGCTGAGGAGGGCAGGCCAGAGGGCTGGGAGAGCTGGGTCCAGGTCTGCCTCCCACCCCCTGCTAAATCACCTTCGACAAGCCGCTGCCCAATACACCAATACCAGTAAGCAGAAGCCTAGAATATGCAACACCACAGTCGTGCCTCCCTTCCCACTCCTAAAACAATGCACAGTACAACCTGTAACAAATGGCTGTGCTTGGAAGGAGAAACTACAGCTCCCTCACTTTAAAAGTCCTACTAAATCCAGCTTGAGTCTTACCCAGTTCTTGTGCGCTCTTGGAAAGGGCTGATGCTCACAGTACATTCATGTCTTGCCCAAATCAGGGAGATGAGGAGGTTTGAGGATGCTTTCGGGGATGCTGTGTTGAAAAATCGAAGGGAAATGGAAGGACGGATTAGAAGGAGTCCAGATGATTTTAATGGTCATCTTCTTTCAAAGCACGATCATGTGTCTTACATCACAAGTGTTTCAAATGAGACTCCAGCACCTGCATTTCATTTGACTGGGGTTATTATAGGGCTTTTCCAGCTCCTAAGAACACACCGCTGAAATAAAAATCAATAGAAGCAAATTTTGAGTTCTAGCCTCTTATAGAGTGATGTTTAGGCTGAGCTGTTGTCCAATGTATGTAGCTAAGAATCATTATTTTATTCCTACACAGCTCTACTGTCAGCATTACAAGATTCTTGCTGGGCTGACCTTAGTGCTTCTGTCTATTAAGCCCTAGAACTTGGCCCATATTATAGTTTTCCTTTATTATTGGTCACAGACCAGATCAGTCTCTCTGCAAACTGAGAAAGGGATGTGCATCCAAATTTTCTGTGAAATTTCAGTGTAGGCTTAACACAGCAAATTTGTGGGTACCTGATGCGCCTCTCAAAGAGCTGTACCTGCAGTGCCCTGGACACAGGGTAAAACAGAAATGTGTATTAGCACTCTCCCAGACTGCTTTAGGCTGCATTTTAACTACTGAATGCTGCCAAAAATTCTGTTTGTTTTCTGAGACGTTTTTTATTCAGAAAAACACCCCCAGACCCCAGTGCCCTCCTGTTTTATGTAGAGCTCAGTGAGCAGATGCTGGGTTTGGACACTAGCATGTTTTTCATAAATTACATGTATTTTGGATGTAAACAGTGACTATTTGTTCAAGTATTGTTTTCTGTTTTCTTGTTTTGACTGTAGGCTGAAAGTTCAAAGGGATTCAATTTGAGAACACCAAGAGTGGCCTTTGCTGTGGTTTCCTAAGTAAAAGGGGAAAGTTAAAGACTGTAACACAAGCAGGGTTGTGCCACTTTGGAAAAACTCTGCTCTTGTTAAATCATAGCAAATGAAAGCAACCAGTTGCTACAGCTTCTTCATGCTGCTATCACTTTATCGGCTTTGCCCAGAAACCCTGATTAGGTTGCTGCCCCTTTCACATCCCAGCTGCCCTCACATCCTGACCCCTGTCACATCCCAAGGTCTGTCAGTCCAGCTCACCATGTGGATGTTGCACATGCAGCAGGCAGAGCAGGGTTCATCTCAGGCCTTTTCTCTTGTTTTAGTGTCTTTTTAACAGCTCTTGAAGCGCTTCAATTTGCTGGAAGGTTGATCCCTGTGTTTTTAGGTGTTACCATCCCATTCCATAAGGCCCCAAGTCCATGTGTGTCATGGAGTTTGATTGTATCAACTCTGATGTCTCACTGCTGTGCCTCAGGTTCTTCCCTCTCAGCACCTGGTAGAACCTAATTGAAGCTATTTTCAAAAAACTTCTTGTAGAGCTCCAAGAGGCATATTAAAGACCAGTGCCTCTCTGCATGGGGGCTTTAGCAGGATTGCTGACTTTAAGAGCCTTTAATACAAGAACAGACAGCACCTGGGTGCAGGCTACCTTAAATGGTAAAGTCACCAGGGCAACAGGTGGACAGCATTTGATGGGATCAATCTCCTCTCAGCAGAGCACTTTGCACCGTGCTTGCAGGGGCAGCTGCCTTCAGTTCAAGCTGGGTGCACAAGCAGAATGAGCTTGGGCTCTGACCTGAATACATGCTGCCTCTGTACCTATAGAGAGTGATGGATGAAAACACAGCCTTGGTCTGGCTAGATTGGTGCATACGTTATGCAAGAAATATCTCGATGAAAAATAAGGACAAAGTCTGCGAAGCAAAAACTAAAATTTATTACAGTGCTGGGTGCGCAGGGCAAGAGGGTTTCCTCTGTGCTCGCTGTTCTAATCACAGTCATACCTATTTATTGTGTAGCTAGTTTACATGTTCATAGTGTTTCCCCTAAATATCCTGCATATTCTACAAGTCCCTGGAACTTATTTACATTCCGCTCCTCCTCTTTGAGTCTGCACATTGTCACCTAGAGGGTCTTATTGGGGGTCTTGCGATGAAGGCCAGTAGTCTTCCTCGCTGTTAAACTTTCGACCTCTGATCCCTGCGCATGCTCTGTTATCTTTCTAACATCGGCAACTTGTCTTTCTTCTTCACTACTTTGTTCCAGAAAGGAGGATATGCACCACTACATTATCCAGGGCCCCTTTACCCGGCCACCCGCATCCTGTCTCCGTTCCACCCCTATTGAGTACTGAGAGCTCACATTCCTAACATCCGCCTTAGGTGAAGCAAAATTTATTACTTTATCACAATTATGTACTGTATATCATATGCATATTGCATGTGATCGTCACCACTTATTGAAACCTTCAGCAAGACCTGAGATATCTTTGCTGAAAGCAGCTTCAGGGATGCTTTGAGGACCACCTGATGCCACAGAGGGAGCAGTTCCTGAGGGTACATAGCAGCCTCCATCCCGTGCAGCACTGGCTCAGACTGCCGCTACACCCAAGGGATTTTTGCCCCTGCTCTGCTTTGAGCTGAGAAAAAAAAGCCTCCAAGAGCTGCTGAAGGGCTCTGCCACGGGAGCAGCTTCCTCTGCTCCTCACGGGGCCAAGAGCTTACTCAAAATCCACATGCTGTGCAGAGGTCCTGGGGGCAGCCCAGGACTCTGGCTGGCCCAGAGGGGAGCAGCAAGAACACCCCCAGCCTGCTGCAAGGTTAAAGAGTGTCACAGCTAGATTTACGCTTTCCCGTTGTGCGAGTGCCCTTTCTCAGTTTCTGTCAGCCACCAGGAGGGGAAGACAGTCTGTTACCATCTTTTTTTGGTTGTTAATGTCAGATGTGAGTTCCCTGAAGCCAAATACTGAGCATCTGGCATGGCCATCGCTTGCGTGCTGGCACTTCATCATCGCAAAACAAGGGATGTCATTAGTGATCCGCATGGCTATAGCGCTCACGAGGAGCAGGGTACGAGTTTCTTGTCCATCTGCTCCCCCTTAAGTGCCTCATCACCCCAGAAGTTGTCCTGGGTGTTTGGAAGGGCTCTGGTAGATTTCCAGCTGTTTAGATCAGGATCTCCTTCATTATTCTGAGGTTTCACTAGGGGTTTATGTTGGGTTAAGTTTCAGCAAGCACAGTGATACTGAAGATCTTTCTATGCCAGGCTCCTGTCCTGAAGTATTTAGTCTCTAGGGAATGGAAAGCAGACAAAGGAGAAGGAAGAAGGTACAGTATCTGAGCAAAAGATTTAGCTGATGAGAGAATATATTATTCATTAAATGTATGTCCAGGACAAGTAATGGAGGCAGTGTGGGAACAGAGCTTACAGTTGTCTTGAGTACAGTTGTGAAAAACTGGTGTACTCATTTTTATCTCTACTTTTTCTTGACCACTGTGTATTTAATTTGGGATAGGACTCAGCCTAGCAACCATTTCTGAAAATAGACATATTTATATGTTTCCACTGGTTTCACTGATGATAACCGGATGTGCATGTGATTAGGTGAGTGCAAGGACCTCCTCTGAACCTGGAGCTCCCCCAAGCCAAAGCAGTTCTCTTTACAGATTTTGAACCACAATTGGCTTTAGCTGTCCCCTGTCTATGGAAAAATAAACAGGACAGCGATTCTTGAGCTGCACTACAGCATCCAATGTTTTTTAAAAATCCTTTTGACAGGGTTTTGGACACCAGCTGCCTATCTCAATACCCACGGAGAGAGCTGCAGAGGTGCGAGTTTGTTTCTGAACTTGACAGTAGCTGGGGTCTCTCCATGAGACCTGCCTGTTAAACGAGCTCCAGGCAGAGATCAAGACTGCTTTGACCCATGATCACATTTCTCTTTGGTGGCAGAGATGCCAGAAATTCATCTGCATGCTGCTTTCACAACCTGCCAGCTTTTCTCTTATTGCTACTTTTAACTATAGCCAAATCTGCTCAGAGATGCTTTCAGAAGACCTCCCAGCTGGTTTATTCACACTGTGGGGCTCTTGCTAAATTTTGGAAGGTGTCTCCTGCCCCCACACTGCTGAAGGATTCACAGGACACTGTGCTAAATGCACTGGAGTGGGAAGGAGCTGGGGAGCAGCAGTTCAGCTCACAGACCTGGGCCTCCAGCACAGAGATAATGAGAATTAAGTGACTAGTGCCATGGGCATCCCCTTCCCAGAAGTACTGCACTTCAGTGCACACGCAGCTTTGGCTTCTGGCATCATTTACACCCCCTGGGTTTTCCTATGCCTTATGAGCCCTCTATTCAAGTCCACATTTGGGAAGCAAAGCAGCCTGACTCCACCCTACAGTGGGGAGGGGCTGGTGGCTGCAGAGCTACTCCAGATTTCAAAGTGGGTGCTAAAACCATTCTGCTCAAAACTGAGCAGGGAGCCAGCAAAACAAACCTTCCACAGTTTGAGCCTCCACAATCGCTTTCCAACCCCCTCGGCGCCCGAAGTAGAGGCAACTCTGCACTGTCACACAAAATTAAACTTTCTCTTTATTCTCCAGTCTAATCTCTCCCTCTGCAATATGATCCTGAGGTTTAATCTGATTACGATCCTTCATATCACACTATAACAAATGGCCTCAGCTGCCAAGCTAAGCAGTTTAATGAGATATCGTGTTGGCTATCAAGGCGGAGGAGATACTGTAAACAAAAGCATTGCTCGCTCAGTCCCATCTCCAGGACATGCTGCGCAGGCTGCCGGGAAGGGCTCGTTCAGCTAAGGTCATGCCACTTCGAGAAGAGAAGAAACCTGCCTTTCTGCAAGAGTTTTTGTGGACAACTATGCTTTACCAGGCAGGGTGGAGGATGCTGCGTGACTGGCAGCCCTGTGATGCGAACACAATGTCTGCTGGCCGTGGGGGTCTGAATGCAAGATAGAGAAAATGTGGTTTGCCTTTGTTCAGATGTTATTACAGCTGATCTAAACATAACCGCCTGAGACATATCACATGGCAAATCAATATCGTTGTTTGTTAATCCAGATGAAATCAGGCACTTTATTTTTTTTCTTCCTGCCTAGGTAAGACCCACCCTTCCCCCTCAGAACTGCAGCCATACCGTAATTCCCTCTCAGCAGCTAATGGCATTCATAAATTACACTCAAGACCCATTGTTCATTTAATCTTTTTTGCTGCTATTAACTCTGGTCACTGATCTGTTGCTTCTCCAGTCTATGGTATTTTAATGACACAGCTAGAAAACAGCTAAACTCTTCAGCTTAGTAGTAAAAAGCTGGATTTGATTTACAAGGAGGGATGGCATCTACCACTGACTTGAGGGGAAGAAGGGAGGGAGGAACACAGCCCAGAGCCAGCTGTCGACTGGGGAGGGCACAGAGGAACAGGCTGAAATAGACTCACTGATTCTGACTTGAGCTCGGATCTCATTGAGAGGATGAATCTATTGGCTCACAGCCTTAGGAAGTCAGTTCACTTCCAAGACAACCGGACCATGGCAAGCCTCTCAACCATCCTAACTTGGCTTGGCAAAGGAAATCATTGGCAATAGTCATTCCTCCTTTGAAGCTGCAGTTACTTTTTAAGAGAGCTTGACCCTTAGGTATTCTTTCCTCTTCAGCACAGGGGGTGTGCTGCAAGGATCAGCACATACATCTATGCGGCCTACCATTGCAGGAGTAGACCCCATCTGGACCATGGCAAACCACTCTGGTTGTCCATGCTGAGATGAATTACACTTGAAAAAGATGCAAAGCAGGAGAGGAACAGAGGTTTTATCAGAGAGGAAGAGACCAAAGAGTTTGGCCTATCTAATCATGTTCAACCAAAGCCAAGGGAGTTTGTGATTACCCTTGTGATGGTTGTATGGACAGCAAACCCTGTGGAGGGAGAACAGCAGCTTGAGCCTCTATTAGTGCAAAACCAAACAACACTGGCTGTAAACACATTTAGACTGAATGTTCAAAGAAAGCTCCTACTGACCTGTGTGGGTTCAACACAGTCTGCCTGTCCAAGGAGCCAGGGGCAGAGATCTAACACCCTTTGAAATAACTCCCTGTTCATTTAGGTGAAAGGACCAGAAAGAGCAGTGGATGGATTCAGTGACTGATGAGATCTCTCCCAGCTCTGCATCCTTACTCTTTTAAAAGAGGATCACGGGAATTCAGCACCTGATGTTCATTTCCTTAAAAATTCTTTGTGCGAGGGATTTTTATTTTTTTTTATTTCCCTAAGCTGTATTTTCTTTTTGGTTCATTACTAGCTTGGAACTGGACTTTCATAAATTCTCTTGAATTAAAAAACTCCTTCCCTGAAAAGCATTGCCTATCCCCTTTTAGTTACAGCACATGCAACCTTACCCCTAAGGTACCCCAGCTGTGTCAGTGACAATACTGGCACCAGAAGGGGCTATGACCTGGCCTTTGCTGGCCTGGAACGTGGAGCAGAAGCAGATGGGTCTAAGGCTTCCTGTGGTTGTGGCAGAAGGGGTTTGGCTGCTTGGGTTGCTGGGTAACAAACGGCACCCATCTCCGCAAGGCAGCAACAAAAAAGCGATGGACCAGATGCGACTGGGCCATGCCTTGGGATCAGGCTCTGGACCATCCCACGTGTAAAGTGGCACCCTGACAGGCTAAAGGAGGCTCAGTGAGTTGGTCTGTCTAGATGCCTAATTCCAAGGGTGGTTTCGCTAAGAAAGAAAACAAGAAGGTATGTAATTTTTAATCCAGAAAACTTTAAGTTGCATGAGCCATAGTTGTGTGCTGGTAATTACTACCACCCAGGGGAGACTGAGAAGATGCCATTCTTTTTTTCTAATTACTACAAAGCCCTTCAATCTGATTAATTCTTTCCTTGATTCATTTCCTTGTAATTTCTATTTGTGAGGATGATAAGGATAAATTAGAGAATCTTTCCTGTACAAAATACATTCTGCACTCCCCGCAGGCCTGGTTTCTGGTAGCATCTGTGCATTCCTTATCACCCATCCAGGAGATGCTTTCAAAGCCTGACTCTAATCCTATTCTTTCTTTCAGACTACAGGTGTTGCTTGGAGCAGAACTAACAAATACCTGTGTCATGAGGAAAGCAT
Organism: Baryphthengus martii; assembly: GCA_013396935.1. Lineage (NCBI taxonomy): Eukaryota > Metazoa > Chordata > Aves > Coraciiformes > Momotidae > Baryphthengus > Baryphthengus martii. Next base: position 41,096 of record VWZK01007412.1, read on the forward strand.
TCTCCATTTCTTTGTGCTGCAACAACTTGGGTCAGAACAGGCTAAACCACATTTGCTACCTGTAGCTATTCAATTTTCTTTGAGACTACACATCTTTCTCCATCCAGAGAAGTCAGACCTCAAAGAGGTCAAGGGGACCACACACCTCCTATGGTGATGGCCAAGGTTGGCCTGACAGAGCGAGCGGGATCTCTTACCATATTTTGAGCTTTATCACTGTCTCATGTGACATTACAAGCGCCTCAGATGAGAGTCCTGGTGAGGATGTGGAAATAAAAATAAAAAATATGCTATTCCTCAAACCTGACAATCTTAGCATTGGTAGAGAGAAAAATATATAGTGTAAAGGCAGAATTAGCCTATTGCCTGTCACCATCCATTTCTCAGTTTCACTCAGAGAGACTGAGCTGCTCCCACTGGCAACACAGTTAACAAGGTACTTTAACTTCATTGCTGGGCAACACTCCAAACTAAATATGGAACATAAAGGGGAGGGTAGATGGTCTGTAATGGCCTCTTGTGTACACTTGGGTCCTGTGAGGGGTTGGGGGATGTGGAAAGAAGGAGAAAAAGAGGGAGAGAGAGCTGCTTGCAAGGTAGGCACATATGGGAGTTACAGTCACGTTGTCTTCTCAGCGGGTCCGTGGCCAGACTCATGGAGAGAGGAGAAGATGCTCTGATGGAGCAGGGTGGTGGCTATTCCTGCAAGTTCCCTCCTTCCCAGAACTCTGCACTTTGCTCATCAGTGCTCTTCCCAAACTAAGCCTGTTGGAAATCACTGCAAGACCATCTTTTGCTGCAGAAAGCAATAAATCCGTATTCTGGCTCTTGGAGTGGTTCCCAGAGTTCGGAGACTGTTTACCCAAGTCTTGCTACTTATTAGAAAGCTCTCTCATGGTCTCTTTCTTCTCTCCTTTTGGCAATAGAACTTAGCATTAAATTAATCAAGTTCATTTGTCTCAGTTCAATGATAACTAACAAGATGCTGATTGTAAGTGCAAGTGAGGTCTTGGATCCCTGTGCGTGTCTGAGAGACATTGCCCTCTAGTGACTTAAAAGCAGTCAATATAAAAGGAATAAAACATGATGAATATTCTAAGGTTTTATATGGTAAACAGACCAACACATTTGAAATTGAAGTTTCTGATCGATGGAGCAGTGATATCTGTGGTAAGGGTTAAGAATGAATGCCCCGTAGTTGTAAGGAGGCCCTTAGCACCCACCACGAGCCATCTCAGCATCTCTCGTCCCAGTGAAGGCTCCAGCACATGGCAGTATAGCCAGGATCACACACACCTCTCGTGCCAAGCCAGCAGCTAGCAACTACCTACCTTGAACAAACCGACCTTTAAGTACCTTGAAAAACACCCTCAGGTAGCACTCAGCCCAGGTGCCATCACCTTGTGCAAAGGCAATGGCAGCCAGGAGCTCAGCCGTGAGTCAGCCGAAATCTTCTCAGAGTTGCTGTTTCCTATCTCCTAAAGAGAGGATTTCTGTAAACGCACACTGCATGCCATGTCTTGTCACAAATATCTATTTTAATTTTTCTCTTTTATTTACGTGGATGCTTTAGGAATGTTTGTTATCACACAGTGTCTTGGCTACAGAGTTGGCTACCTTTTTCTGGAGGAAAGCCTTGTGATGAGGGCATGATATTCAATTAGGCCAGATGTGTAAGTGAAAAGCTATTTGTGGAAATTTTACTGTGATAAGAAATGCAACAAGTACACACAGCAAGTTTGTGTTGTGTTTTTTTTTTTTATCAGAGAACTCCTGCACAACTCCCACTACCACAAAAAACTGCCTCACAAAAAACCCCACACAAACCCAAACAGACCTGCACTAGAGGATATAAGATAGTACGTAGTATACCTCAAACCTATCTCTGAGATGGAATTATTTCTTATATCCAACTCCTTCAATGCCTTTTCCTCATCCTTTGGTAGTGACCGGCTGTGTAATGTCTTACTGTTCTGGGGAAAAATCTGAGGATTGTTCCTATGTCTTTGTAGTCAGTAGTAATGTACCTTTCGGGGCGGATCTTTAATTTTTTATGGTCATGATGATATTTCATGTGGCAGCATATGCTAGCTGCTGCATTTGTCTGTGTATCAACAAGAAAAGAGAGGGAAAAACAATGACCAGAGTTGGCCCAAAGCAGGGGTCCATCATTCTGTGCTTACTTACTGGCTTTGCTGATTCATTCCTGGCTGTGAGAGGCTGCCACCCTGGCAAAGCAGCAGCACCTTGTACCTCATAGCTCTGCAGCACATGGTACGTGTCCATGACTTTGCTTCATAGCAGGCTCTGAACTGCAGTGACTGAGGGCTCTGATATGCAGCTGCAGTCAAATTAAGATATCACCACTGAAACGCTTATCCTTCCATCTACAAAAGAAGAGAAATTCTTCAATAGCTACAACTAAATCCCAAATGGATTATGCATCAGAGCAGTAAAATATCAAATTTGGGATTAAGAGCCCAGAACAGTTTTCACTGTTCTTTCAAACTGCTTTTGCCCTCCTCCAGCTTCAGAAGCTAGCCCTTCAACCACAAGACAAAACAGGAGACATTACTTCACAGCTGTCTGACTCTGCTTGGCAGATTGGCATCTCTTTGGTCTTTACCAAAACAGCTCTACTCACTGGAAACAGAAAAGTCTCATTTTAATAAGAAGGTGTCATCGTCAAACTGCCACTACTGCCCCATTTAGAAACGAGCCTGGAGAGCAACAGATTAGCAAGAGAAGTTGCCCGTTCAAAACAGTTCCATACAATGAAGTTACGCATGTGGAAAGGCAACTTGGAGGGTATTCACAGGTCCTGAGCAAATGAGGTGCCAGTTTCATGGCAAGGTCAGGTCTGCACACAGTAGCATCTGATGCAGGAGATCAGTTTAAGAACAACCTTGGGTCCTGCATGACCCATATCTTCTCTGCTAAAGAATTAACTGTAGAAGAAAGTCTCCTCCTATACTTGGGGAAAGGATAAGGAATGGAATGGAATAGAATAGAATAATAGACTAGACTAGAATTGAATTTCAGTTGGAAGGGACCTACAAAGATCATCTTATTCCAAGTGCTTGACCAGTTCAGGGCTGACCAAGTTAATGCATGGTATTATGGGCATTATCCAAATGCCTTAAACACTGACAGGCTTGAGGCATTGACCACTTCTCTAGGAAGCCTATTCCAGAGTTCGATCACCCTCTCAGTGAAGAAATGCTTCCTAATGTCTGGTCTAAACCTCCGCAAGTGCAGCTTTGAATGGTTCCTATGCATCCTGTCACTGGATCCCAGGGAGAAGAGACCAGCACCTCCCTCTCCACTTCCCTTTCTCAGGGAGCTGGAGAGATCAATAACGGCACCCCTCAGCCTCCCTTTTATCCAAAACAAACAAACTCAAAGTCCTCAGTCAGTCCTCACAGAACATTCCTTCCAGCCCTTCCACCAGCTTGGTTGCCCTCCTCTGGATGCATTCATGGACCTTCACATCCTTCTTTAATTGTGGAGCCCAGCACTGCACCCAGCTCTCAAGGTGAGGCCGCACCATCACTAAATACAGCAGGGTGCTCACCTCTTTTGTGGGGCTCTTATGCTGTGTTTGATGCACCCAGGATGGGCTTTGCCCTCTGGGCTGCCAGGGCACACGGCTGACTCGGATTGAGCCTCTGCCGCCCAGCATCCCCAGGTGCCCGTCTGCACGGCTGCTCTCCAGCCACTCCTCTCTCAGCCTATACTTGGGCCCAGCGTTACACTGTCCCAGGTACAGAATCCAACATTTGGGCTTTTTAAATTTCATCCCATTAATTACTGCCCAATGCTCCAATCTATCTAGATCCACCTGCAAGGCATCTTGTCCCTCAGGAGAGTCAACAGCACCTCCCAGTTTGGTATCATCAGCAAACTTGCTAATGGTGCGTTCAACTCCTGCAACCAGATCACTGAGAAACATATCAAACAGAACTGGCCCTAGAATTGAGCCCTGAGGAGCACCGCTGATGATCGGCTGCCAGCCAGATGTAGCCCCATTCACTACAGCATTTTGAGCTCTGCCTTTTAGACAGTTGTCTCAGTGCACCGTGAACCTGCTCATCCCACAGCTAGACAACTTGTCCAGAAGGATGCTGTGAGGAACAGTAGCAAAAGCCTTACTAAAATCCAAAAAGGCTATATCCACCGCCTTCCCTTCACCCACTGGGCAAGTGACTTTATTACAGCAGGACCTTCCCTTTGTGAACCCATGCTGACTGTGCCCAATGATTTTGTTATTCTTTAAATGTCTTTCAATAGTAACTAGTATAAATTTCTCCATAATTTTTCCAGAAACGGGAAAACAGGTCTGTAGTTCCCTAGATTCTTCCCTGGGTTCTTCCCTCACACCCTTTCTTGTAGATTGAAATAACATTGCTGAGCTCCCAGTCTGCAGGAACCTCCCCAGACTTCCAAGACCTTTGGTAGAAGATCGAGAGGGGTCCTGCCATAACATCTACAACTCCTTCAGTACTCTGAGATGAATCCCATCAGACCCCATGATCTGATGAGCATACTCTCGCGTACAAAACCAAGCCAGAAAGCGGTGGCTGTGGTAAAGATGCATGGTTAGACCACAATTTGACACAAGGGGGAGATGCTCTGCCACGGATGGTCATCCTGCAGGCCATTCACTACAGCAGCTTCCTGGAGTACGAGCTGCCAATCCTCTCTCTGCCACGTCCCTTAGCAAAGCAGATACTTACTTACTTTTCTGCGCAGGTATAAGAAAACAAAAAGCCCACTTTGTTTTAGTTTCAGTGATTTAATAACGTTAAAACCAACATTCTGCATACTCGTTCTAGAACTCTGTTCTTTTGAAACACTAAAAATGATTTTCTTTTTAAACATCCATAATATTAAAAGCACTGGGAGTTTTGGAGCTAACAGCCTTTGAAAAATATTCTTTCGCTGTACATCACCTGAAAGCATGTGGGTGCTAACAACTAGGGAAAAGACCTGCTCCTCTTCCAGCCTGCTGGATGGAGCCAGTGGTGGGAGTGAAATTTGCTCTGGCAAAGCCCTCTGGTTGTATGGCACTAACATAACTAGCAAAGGCAAATGTGAAGAAAACATATTTGAAGCAACTGGAAGAAAATATGGAAGTGAAGGAGAGAAAAAGGAGGACATGGCAAAACCCACCATTCCTCCTCTTGCTTCCCCAGAGCTATTCAACACTAGTAGTTTGGTTATCTTTGTACAAGAGCAAGATCCCATTTAACTGGAGATGGGAGCATCAAAGTGCCTCTGAGAAAGCTTCCACCTTTAGTATGCTTCAGAAATGTTCCTCTGCTCTTCTGCAGAGTTGGCTTGTGAAGTAAGCAGTGAATTAAACCTCTGTCCTTGTGAGAAAGAGGGAGGCAGCAACAATACATGTGCTAGGTTACACAGCCGGTAGGCAACAGAGCGAGACTTCTTTGCACCATCTTTCTGCTGAGGTGCCACAAGACTAGAGACAGAGAACAAGGCCCTTGCCCACTCTGAACGACACAGAAAGTTGGGTTTCACTGGCTGTAGCTTCCAGGCAGGCTGTCACAGCTGAAAGAAAATTAGATCAGCTGGGCATCAAGCGATACCTCTCACCAGTTTTCACCGCCCACTGCTGCCAGCTTGACACTTCTCTTTCACGCTGCATGTGCCAACTGTCTCACAAAGCCAGCTGCAGCATCTAGTGGAAGGACAAGAAGAACAACCACAGGTGGGGAGAGGAGGCAGGGGATCAGCTCAGGGTTGGAGCGAGGAGACTTTTTCCTGCCTTAGTCCAGGCAGAAGACAGGGTTCTCCAAGAAGACTGCAAGTTTGCTGGCCACCAGGTCCAGGTCACTGGTATTGGCATATTTGAGCAGATTGGTGTTTTTGACAAAATAATGCTTGAGGAAGTGCTGGCTTACACACTTGTGCAGCTTCTGTACCAGCCTCAGAAAGGCTTCAGGGAAGCAGCGCCAATCCTTGGTGCGTGGGTATTTTTCACACGTCCAGAATAGCACTGTCTGCAAGAAGCAGATGGGAGAGAAGAGGTGTTAGAGGTTCTGTCGAGGGCTCACACAGCTTACTAAGGCACTTTTAGTGCTGGTAAATGGCTGACAGCCTTGGAAATCAGAGATACTTGCACTGCTATATCCCTGTGTTAACATTTCTGCGACGGAGGGTTCACAACTAAAGCCTCCTCTGGGAATCAGGCAGAGCAACTCTGACATGCCTGGTTAGGATCTCTCCCCAGGGGAGCCTCACTCCATTGACTGCAGCAGGCGGCCAAGGAAAATGGTCTTGCTAAAATAATCGTAGCCTATTTGCTGTACTCCAGTAGGAGCCTCTAGAAATGTCAGACATTTCAGACTGTAGAACACGGCCTATTATACAACTGTAGAAGCCAGTAGGTGCAAGGAGTGAGAGAATAATCAGGTTAAAGTAATTATTTGTCAGCTTCAAGCTGTATCTATGCTGAAAATGCACACAGATCTGCATCCCAAACAGGCTGAGATTTCAAGCAATTATTGCAGGTGGAAGGTGTGCTTTCTGGTCAAGTGCAGCCTGTATTTTTCTGACAGGTGATATTTGCAAGATGTGCTGTGTTCTATTCCCCCAGTTCTATTTGATGTAATTTTACATTTGAGAAATCTGTAGTTAACATAACAAAATGCATATGATCATTACTCTTACAGTATTTTTTTTATTATAGTACTTTAGTATAGAATATAGAGCGGACGGCGAGGTGGATTGAGAACTGGCTGAACAGCAGAGCTCAGTGTTCTGATCAGTGGCGTAGAGTCAAGTTGGAGGCCTGTAGCTAGCGGTGTTCCCCAGGGGTCAGTACTGGGTCCAGTCTTGTTCAGCATATTCATTAGTGTTTGGGTGAAGGGATAGAGTGTACCCTCAGCAAGGTTGCTAATGACACAGAATTGGGAGGAGTGGCCGACACACTGGAAGGCTGTGCTGCCAACCAGCAAGACCTGGACAGCCTGGAGAGTTGGGCGGAGAGGAACCTGATGAAGTTCAACAAGGGCAAGTGTAGAGTTCTATACCTGAGGAGGAATAACAGCATGCACCAGCACAGTTTAGGGGCTGACCTGCTGGAAAGCACCTCCATGGAGAAGGACTGGGGAGTCCTGGTGGACAACAAGTTACCAATGAGCTAGCAGTATGCTCTTGTGGCCAGGAAGGCCAATGGTATCTTGGGGTACATTAAGAAGATTATGACCAGGAGGTCAAGGGAGGTTCCCTCTGCTCTGCCCTAGTGAGGCCAGATTTAGAGCGCTATGTCCTGTTCTGGCCTCCCCAGTTCAAGAGAGACAGAGAACTACAGGAGAGAGTCCAGTGGAGGGTTACAAAGAGGATTGGATGTGGGGACTGGATCATCTCTGTGATGAAGGAAGGCTGAGAGAGTGTTTAGCCTGAAGAAGACTGAGAGGGGATCTTATCAATGCTTATAAATATCTAAAGTGCAGGTGTCAGGAGGATGGGGCCAGACTGTTCAGGGGAGCCCACTGATAGGACAAGGGACCACAGGTACAAACTGGAACACAGGAAGTTCCATCTAAACATAAGGAAAAACTTTCTTAGTCTGATGGTGATAGAGCCCTGGAACAGGCTGTCCAGAGAGGCTGTGGAGTCTCTCAAAACCTGCCTGGATGTGTTCCTGTGCAATCAGCTATAGGTGAACCTGCTTTGGCAGAGGGGGTGAACTAGATGATCTCCAGACGTCACTTCCATTCCTACCATTCTGTGATTCTCTGATTATTTATGCTGCATTTTTCAGACTTTCCTATGATTGAGAAGAATTTTCTTGAGGTACTTACACAGCAGACAGGACGAGTGACCCTCAACTGACCAATGAGTTATTCCATCCCATATACATCATATTCGATATAAAGCTGAGGGATCACAAGGTCAAGCTCTTCTTCAACGGATGGTATACGATGAGGACTCTGTCTATTCTGCCTTTGATCCCAATACTTATGTTCCTGAATCTAGTTCCAGAATCCAGCTCCTGAACCCAGTTCTCATCTGCCACTGTGTCCAGTCTGGGACTTCCCCAGTGCCTGCTCCACAGCATCACTGGTGACGGTGATATAATTGCCATCAGGGGGGTTGCGTTCGATATTGGGTTTGTACATATTTGTATATTTATTATTATTATTAATCTCATTAAATCTGTTCTAGTTTCCTTTCCCAATTCATAAGTCTCTCTCCCTTATTCCCTTTCTCTTCCTCTTTGGCAAGGGAGAGGGTTAATAGACAGCATTTGTCATTCATCTTGTGTCCGGCCCAGCCTCTAAACCTTGACAGACACTAAAACTACTTCAGCAAGAGCTGTGGACAGAAGTTGCAACGAAGTTTCTAGAGGCAAAGAATATAGCGCTGCTCTTTCAGTCTGGTGCCCAACAGGTGATCTATCCCCAGCATTTACTGAACCGTCCCTAACTGCCAGAAGCACAGAGCTGGCTTTCAAAATATACCTAGGTCTTCTCATACTTCCTGATCTTGAATTTCATTTCTATGGAAGTAAGCACAGTAAGTGCACTTACTCGGTCTTCTAAAGATTTCATAACTTCTAGGGGAAGGATTTCCTTTGTTGTAGAAGGCCTTTTCATGTGAAGTCTTGTTTAATCATTACTGTTAGATATCTTATACAATGGAAGCCTAATAATGTGAAAAAAGCTAACCCTAAACCACTGCTAAGCTGCTGCTTTCTCAACTGACCATTTTTCCATCCCCCCACCTTTTTTTTTTAAGGTGAGTAATGTTGAAGCATTCCTTCTGTCTGGTAAAACAATCCTCTCTTGCAGTAAAAGCCTGAAGCACAGTTACAATAAAGAACTCAAGCGCTTCTAAAGAGCTTTTTATCTTGATCAAGAGTCCATGCAACAGCACTTCCTGCACCTCTTTTCCTGGACCCGGAGAACCGTTATTAAGTGGTTTTCCACTTTCTCCTGCCTATGACAGTTTTTCTACTGAGAAGTTTTGCATTCTGTTAAGGTATAAACAGCCTGGTCCACTCTTTTTTGACTCTATCTTGACATAGATTAGTCCCATGATTATAACAGCATCGATGCTCACAACCTTTTATTTAGGAGAAATCTTGCCATTGCATCTGGTTTTGAACACCAAAACATCAGTAACTACTTTAGAAGCCTGGCAGTTTGAGGCTTCAAGGTGGGAGAAGAACAGCTTCTCTGTGGCAGCTCCAGGAGGATGGAGGCACAGAAAACAGGATTGCTCTACTGTCTGATAAATGGTGCTGCCTGTGGTCCATCAGTGTCCGCACCTGTCAGATGTGGGGACACAATCACAGCAGAATCTTCTGTCTCTTCTTCACAAATGTTGTTTGAAGCCATCTTGAACCCTGAAGTATGGGCAGGGAGGATGCTGCCACCCCTTTACCTCTCTCTTCCCTTACCACTCCAGGTGAAACAAGACCAGAACTGTAGTTTGCACCTCACTTATGAAATAATGCTCATCTAAGAGAATTTTCTTTGATGTACATCCACAAAGACAAATGCACAATTTTCCTCCAGACAGATAGGTGGATATGGATGGCTGAGATTGCCAAGATGCAGGAAGTAACCATGTAATTAAAAAAAATATTACAATGCCTACGTGAAGTCAAAACATAGCAGAGACCTCACCTCTAACATTATTTATGCTGCTGAAATCACAATATTCCTAAAGGCTTTAGTTTCTTGTTGAAGTTTGGAACACATACTTACTGAACTTCATGTCACTGCAAAGCAATGAAATGATACTGCAGTTTTAACAGTTACCTTAGAAGTTACATAGATGCTGCAGTGATTAATGCCGTGATATTTTGAGATTACTGGATGAAAGATACCGCAACAGATACTGAGACCGTATCTTGATATCATGGTGATGCCTACCTGAAGGTGATAAGCTGTGATGACAGGCTTATTTCCAGAACACCAGACATCTTCCTTCATCTGTCTCATGACCCTGAAGCACTTCATGCGACAACCACCGTCTTCATCAAGTCCTTCCATGAGTATATGCTCAGCACGGGAGAAGCACAGCTGCCAGTGATAATTGGAGCGGGCCAAAAGGTCAAAACCAAGCGACTGTGAACAAAATGGGAAGTGTGACACCAGATCAGAGGCAAACTTCTTTGAGCCATGCAGAGGGATGTTACAAAAAGGATGCATGACGTCTCTCAAAGTGTATTCTAAACAGGGTTAGCAGAGGCAGCAAATATGAGTCATGCTCCCCTCCTAATTCTTAATCAAACAAACATTCAATTTGTTTTGTTTCCTCATGTCCTGATATCAGTAACTCCCAGGAGATCCATCTCTAGAGCCACCAAGTACTGTACCGGCAGTGCTGCTAAAGCAGAGGCACAGCTCTGCAGGCACTTTGCCATGGAGTAGCAGGTCATGCATGACAGGGGAGAAGGACTAGAAGGCAGAATGGGATCCACAGGAACATGGCAACTGGAGCTGAGCTGGAGTGCCAGAATCCAGCCCTGATTTTTATAGGGAAAGATGGGACCAGGCCAGAGCGAAACCTGCAAGAGAGGAGCCCATTTGCTTACATAAAGCAGAGCAGAACAGCAAGAATGACTCACATCGGCACTGAGCTACACAGGCAGGCAGAGCTGTGTGCGAGGGACTCACACAATAAACAGTTAACTCATTTGTTCTTCCCTAGAATTCACCACCGTAAAGGGGTGTCCTGGTTCCAGCTGGAGTAAAGTTAATTTTCTTCCTAGTAGCTGGTATAGAGCTGTGTTTTGGATTTAGGATGAGACTAGTGTTGATAGCACACTGATGTTTTAGTTGTTGCTAAGCAATGTTTATACAAAGTCAAAGACTTTTCAGCTTCTCACACTGCCCTGCCAATGGAGGCTGGGAGTGCATAAGAAGCTGGGGCGGAAGGGGACACACACAGCAAGGACAACTGGCCCAAATGACCCTAAGGGGTATATTCCATACCATATGATGTCATGCACAGCATATAAACTGTAGGGAGTTGGCTGTGGGGCACTATGGCTTGGGAATTGGCTGGGCACTGATCAGCAGGTGGTAAGCAATTGTACGGTGCATCACTTTGTTTTGTATACTCTATTATTATTATTATTATTTTCCCTTCCTTTTCTGGCATATTAAACTGTCTTTATCTCAACCCACAAGTTTTACTTTTTTTTTTGTTATTTTTTTCTGATTCCTTCCCCATCCCACTGTTGGGGAGAGTGAGCACGCAGCTATGTGGTGCTTAATTGCCAGCTAGGGTTGAACCACAACAAAGGGAAAAAAAATCCCAGTAAAATCTGACGGAATACTTTGCCATGTCACTTCTCTAGAGAGTGCACATTTCAACCATGCTGATGCTGGCCATCACCATGCAGTCCTTCATTTGGGAAACCACTGTCAGACATCTATGAGATAAATTCCAGCACAGAGTTAATAGTGCTTTTTACGCTGTTCACCTTGATGCATTGCACTTTCTCCTGGGAAGGCCAACGCTTAAGGCAACGAGGCCACCGAGCTTTCTCAGGCCAGCAAGTTGGAATCTCCACAGCAGGGACCAGCTCCACCTCAACCTGGGATTCTGATGTCTCCACAGCCACCCGGACTGCTGAGCTGAAGCTCTCCAGCACCGTCACTTTACCTGCAAAGGAACAGCAAGAGAAGACAATAAAGAAGAAAAGGTCGTTTTCCACAAGCTAAGCAAAGGGCTGTCTAGGACAGCTTTGCAGTTCTGTTGTTCTGTCTTAATATTTTCTCTTCAGTGCCATAAGCAGAATACAAGAAAAAAAAAAAAAGGATCATCTTAATCTACCCTGGGGAATGAGAACAGGAAAAAGATGAAGGAACAACTAAGATCTCAATTTAACACTCAATTACCTTGCTTTTATTTTCTTCTGTGGATCCTCTTAAATCCTAGGACCAGATTCTTAAAAATACAGACAGACCACTGGTGCAACTTAAGATTTCTAATGGTACAGTACAACAGGAGATCACTGCAGATTAGAGGGGACCAGATGAGCACTTCATATCTAAAGATCTCCTTATTCCTTCAGAGAATCCACAATCAGACCAAATAACTTACCCCACAAAACATTCTGAATGACTGGCAAGGGTATCTGTAAGTTTTGTTTCTGGAGATACACTTGCGCAGAGGACAATGCCAGAATTTACAGCCTGTTGTGCAGAGCAGTCATACAAAAAGGACTAACTACTTGCCTCACTGCGACTGCTGAGTGTCAAAAAGAGTTAATTCCCTGGTGATTTGGAGGAAAGAAGTTTCCTCGGTAAAAGAAGAGTGGTTCATCTCTAGGAACAACATGTTCTATGAGAGCAGAAAGAAATGAAAGCTGCAACTAATGGACTTAGTGAAATGTTTCCTGATGGTCCAGCTATGCTCATGGAAGAAGTTTCTGGGCCCAACTATCGCTGTCACTCTGGCAGCATCACTGTCGCTTCAACTTTGCCAGCTGAGCCGTGTGTGTGGTCATGCTCTAACCCACTGAAGTAAACGCCAGAGCAGATTACTATAAACAGGTTAAATAGTAGTGTGTTAACCCACCTTAATTTAACTGTCATGGGCTGAGGAGCAACTTCACAAGGAGCCCGCACAACAGACTTGAAGGTGCAGTGATGAACATCTACTGTTATGGAGGAAACATCTGCCTACTCCCAATGGCAATTTAGCACATCCTCTGGGAAGTGCAGGGGTGAATATCCTTGCAAATAGTGGAGTCCATCTCAACCAGAACCCTCAGTAAAATCTGCATATTATTTCCCCACTGAGCCAAACCTGGCACCAAAAGAGGAACTGTACTGCTCCTGAGCCCTCAGCAGGGATCCCGAACAGCTGAAAAGCATTAGAGCAACTACTGTGTCAGCCTGAAAATACATTCACAGTGTTTCCAAAGCCATCACAATTGTGCTACCTATTTTTTCATCAATGAAAAGCAAGACATCTCAAAAATCTCTAGTTTTGCTGGTGCTCAAAGAATTAAAAATTATGGAAGCAATGAAATCAGGGAAATTTTTCCATAACTTTAGTTGCACTGCAGGATGAAGGAAGTTCATGCTACATAGAAATGAACAAGAACGGTAATTACTCCTTCTGACTTCATCTTAGCTCATCTCTTTGTAAATATTCTCCCAGCTGGCCTTACAAAAAAAGGCATCAGAATTATCAGCCCAAACATCATTCCCTGGGTCCCTTGGAAGGACCCCTCCTGGCTCGACAACTTAATGTTTTGTTGCTAGACATAATGGCAGGTTTTCACTTCAACACAATGACTTTCACATAAGCAAACCCTCAGATGCAAGCCTGTTCCATCTGGACTTTGCTGTGAGTCTCAATAATGAAATTTCATTCCCATCAACCTTTCCATTTCTATGGTAACAAATATTTTCTGGAAGAACGCAATGATCTAGCTGAGCTCGACTTTAACATGTTTTCTCTCCTGAGACTAAAATTCTGAGTGCAATCAGATGGGTGGAAATGGCTCCTATTTCTCTGGAATACAGAAGACCTGTATCAGGCTGCTGATGAGTAAAGTCATCCTGGAAACATACTATTAAGAAGAGGCACCACAATCTGGGTTTGATCATGTCATGGTATCTTAATGTGAAAAGAAGGACACAGTTGCTTTAGCTTGGACAAAACCAAGTGTTCTTGAGCTGAAGTCCCTGTAACATGCCCCTAGGATGCTAAGAATTAAACATGAGGATCACTGCTTAGGCAGAATCTTGCTACAGATGTTGCAGCCATGAAAGCACGTTGCACGCACCACTGACTGTGTTGTGTCAGCACTTTTAGTATAAATAGCCACAGGAAATAAACAGGGATTTTGGATTGCTCAGAGAGTGATCAGTGGTGCTACTGAAAGCAAATCTCCCCAGTCTGTTTCTAACTGAACAGGACTGAAGTAGCCTGGACACTGGGGAAAAAGAGTACTTGGCCCACAGACTGCTAAGTAGAAGTCCTCCTAAGTTCCCACCACCCCATGCTATGGGCAGCTAAGGTCTCCCCAGAGCATTATTTGCCTTATACACATCTTCAAACAATTTCACCTCAGACTTATGCACCTTCTAGGTACTTTGCAGGTGCTGCAGTAGAAAAAAAAATTTCCAAAACAAATTCCTAAGTGTTCTGAAAATCAGGGATGCGTCTTAGTTGAACTGTGAGAGTGATGTTGCTGGAGACTCTACTCAAATTCCTAAAAAAGGAGCAACATCTTGGGTATGAAGAGCCCAAGAACTACTTCATTCTGTCTTCAGTGCAGGTCTACACGCATCACTGCAATGAGATAAAGGCTCCCTGATTTTGGAGACAGTTGTTTTTTTTTTAACTTCTGATCATGTGAGCCAAAAAACCACTTTGTGTGTGTGATGGTTTCCCTCTATCAGCTGCAGAAGACAGCCAGTTCCCCGTATACCTAACCCCACTAAACTCACTGGAGAGGTTACAGGAGATAATCGACTTCTCCACCAGCTCCCGGAAGACGATAAGGATTTTGGCTGGAACCAGATCACCTTCGACGTTCACATCCGTTTCGTGCCACTGCTGAAGGCTTTTTGAGAACTGCTCCACCTCCAGCCATTGATGCAATTCCTCAGGGTCCCGCACGGAGGAGAGGAGCTTGGCTCCATGCACGGTGTAATAACGCCAGTGCCGTACCTGGCATTCCCTGTACCCGGCCAGGCCACGCAGAGGGACTGTGATGAGGAATTGGCTGGGTGCTAAGACCTAGGAGAGTTTAGAGAGATTGAGAGAGGCGACAAGGGCAGATCCATGAGCCTGAAGTAAGGAAAAGAGGATTAAGGAAGTAATAGGTAAAACCGTGGGCTTTGGAGAGAAGGGAAAGCCATGGTATGATGGGAACCATTGAACACAGCCAGGATCTGCTTCATGCCTGTCTGCGGGTTACTTTAGAGGTACACAGACTAAAAGAAAATTGTCTTAGAAGGAGTCTGATATGACAGCCATGGTCCATAGAAGAGCACACTGACTGATTTGCCACCACCACACGACATGGTTTCTCCATTTCCTTTTTATCCTAGTCTGCAGTTGCATGATATGTCATAACTAGCAGTTTCCAAGGAGCAGGAAAGCATCAGAGAATGTGTTTTGAGATCCAGCAAAGGGAAGTAAAATAGTTCAAGTTATTACCTCAGAACAGTTACTAGAGGTAAACCTAGAGCTCAACAGTATTAATAACTATGGCAAAAAGTGTCCTTTCCTGATCTCTTTCAAAGTCCACAACAGACATTAGTAAAAATATGACCCATTCATTTTATAAGTGTTTCACTCTACATAACTGTCCTTTAAGAGACAGAGACATGAGGCAAGTGACATGTGTGAGCCTACACAGGCAGTGGCACCCTCAGAAGCAAACCCAGGTCTTGACCAGCCACGCTGTATCTCCTGCTGAACAGAAGTCAGAAACAGTGTATGGACGGAAACGGTAACCGATGGATAACAAACCCACAAGCAGGCTTGTCTGCAAGACAGGAATTGGCCTCGCTTTAGGAATGACCATTTCCCAATAAAACCAGTGCTGAACCAGTATTTGCAAAGAGTGAATAAGGTGACACAAATACCATGAAACCTCCTACTGGCCCAGGGCATAGCTAGACATCTCCAAATACTAGTTTGAAGCATTTGGCAGTTGTGGCTCCAGGTATTCAGAGAGGGCGTTCAAATTCTGTCAGACTTTTACCATGTTGACTCAGAAGCTTCTCAACTCCGCTTGCTACCGAGCCTAACTTACATTGGCATTAATAAGGTGAAGCTGCTGCAGGAGCAGGATGCAAAGTGACAGCTGTTGCTGCAAGGTGGCTACAGCTGAGGTGAATGAAACACGCTTGTCACTCTCCTGTAATAATCCAAAGCGTTCTGGTAGCCTCCCTGGTAGCTCAGCTGATTTAAAATATTACTGCAGATGTGCCAGGGCCCTGAGGGCACTAACAGCCTTCCATGGCCCTGAGCAGCCTTTCTGGGACTTCTATGCACACCTACTGTCCATGGGCCTGGAAGCCCCCAATTCAGCTCTGCGCTGGGCTGGTCTTCAGCCATGTGACAGCTATGCCTGGCCATAGACCTTGTTGTCTTACCTGTAGACTGCCTTCCCAGCCTGACCTCATACCTACCTGGCCACTGTGGACTTGTCTGGCAATCAAAGGACTGCATATGACCCTGGTTACCATCACTGGGCCTGATCCTGGTGCTCCTGGCTTGACCTCAGATCTGCCTTATCAGCACAGACTTGCCTGACAATTCAGCTTCTCCTCTGACCCTAGCTGCCCTCACTAGGTCTGCCTCGCTCAAAGACCATGGGGCAGGTGCTGCCATGTTGTTGTGCTCACCTCCTGGCTCCCTCTCCCACAGGGAACAGCTGGTCTTCTCTGCTCCCTGGCAAGAGATTTGAAATACAAAATATGTCCAGCAAGAAGTACAGAAATGGCAAAGAAAAGACCAGAAAGCCCTTCTTCTGTCAAATATAAACCACCTAATGGCAGGAGGACACTGGAAGGATGACATTGCAGATCAAGCTGACCTGCACAAGTCAGTTTTGGTAGAGCTGAGAAATCCTGTGAGCAGCTCAGGAGCTAAGCGCTAGGCTCCATAAGGAAAAAATACAGTGGTTGTCATGCAGTTACTGCTCATCTCACTGCCTTGGCCACATTTGTCGATAAGCAACTATTCCTTCCCCTACCAAGATGATGACTTGTATGCACTGGCACACAACAGATTTTAAAGGGAAGAGCTGCAGGTGTTATGCAGGTGTCTTCAAATACAAGTGACAAGGCTCCGCCACCTGGAGCTTACCAGGAAACACCAGAAATCACGAGGATGTGGATGGCACTGTAAAGCTGGGCAGCTGGTGTCCTCTTGGCCTAAACAAATCCCAGTCTCACACCTATGCTCTGTCACACAATGATCATGTGTGCTGTAAAGAAGACTATGGGCCCCAGCAAGTCACAGGTTTGAATAAGAGCCTCAGACTCTGGGGTGTGTAATTTATGGCCAATTCTGTTGTATGAGAAACCTGCCTGCAGTATGCTTGGCAAATTAAATACAGCCTCATTCTTGAGATCCTGGCCAGGATATCCCAGTGAGGCAGAAGCATTGGGTTAGAAATAAAATATTTATACTATGAGTAAAAAAATACAGGTCTTTTGTAGGAAGGATGAAATACTCATGGGAGGATCAGTTAGGTGGGTGAAACTGTCTGGAGAAGAGGGTGAGTGAGGAGAAAGCAGGTACACAGACTGGCAGGCACTAGGTGGCAGGAAGGCTTTGTACCTGGATGGACGGGTGGAATGGGCGCTTTCCCCGAAGCATAGCTGCCCACTTGGCCAGTAAAGCTGGCTGATCCTGAGAGAAGCAGAAAGGAAAACAAGAAGTACACAGAACAGAGAGGAAGTGTCTGACAGATCATTCATTCACACAGCAAAGTACTGCAAGCTTCCTTCCTTCAAGCCTATTTACTGAAGGAAAATAATCCCCCCCCCCAGCCCCCCATGATTACAGAGTTAAACACTTGTCAATGGGGCTGGGCAGTGCTGTCCTAGTAGCTACTCTGGGTGCTAACGTGCTCATTACACCTTACTGAAGCCTCCAAAGCTTTTGCATCATGTTGCAAAAATTAAACACGAAGTAGTTAATACATTGGCTTTCCCTTGACCCAAGTCTTCTCTACGTTGAATTATGTCAGCAATGATATTGAAGATTCTATTTTTTGGAAGCAAAAACACACACACACACAAAGTAATTCTTATTAACCCATTCTTTGCTTTCCCATATCTACAGAACAAAAGTTAGCCAAGCCCTCTTAGTGCAGCTTCCAGAAATTTATGGCACTGGGTTCATTTAAGTATGAATAACAAATCTGTCACTTTTTAGAGAAAATACATGTTGAGGATTTCTTTTAAGGAGAAGTTGTTCAGATCAGCCTACCGTAATGCCAAATTACTGCTCAGAATAGATCGCCTTGGTTTTGTTCTGCATTGTTTTCCAGAACCGCAATTTAACCCTGACCTTGATCCTGTCAGACCTCATTAGCTAAACAGGTTTGTTCCAGTAAGAGAGGTGGATGGCAGACTATGGCACTAAGGAACACGTGGACCAGGATGGGGCTTCATTTTATGTTGCTGTGGTCATTCCTGTTGGCAAGACCGCACGCCCTGGGATATACAAAATTCCCCCAAATATGTAAATCTGAATGTGTTTTTTCTCAGAGCGATAGCCACACTTCAGACTGGATGATGATATTCTGCTTCCACCTCCATACCCTTCCAGAAGCCTGATACACACAGAGTCCTTCCCTTTCAATCCTAAACAGCTGCAAATTTGCTTCATGCTTTTACATATTTGCTGCTTTTTGATCCATAACTGCCTGCATTTTAGTTGACATAGCTAGAGTATGTAAACTAGTTCAGACGAAAAAGATCTGTTTCATCTAAAGTGGCCAATGCTATGATTGTATTTTTTTTATCCTTACACTAGTTATTCTTGCATGAAGCAGTCTCAGGAAATAACCAGTCTTCTCCTATTGCAGCCGGGACAGGACGATATTATTTTGGTATTTGTTGGTCTAAAATGGGGAAGCATCTAACATCTCCCAATAAGCATACTTCTCCCCAGTAAAAAAGCCGTTCCTATCCATAATCAAGAAAAAATATTTTTTTTTTGAAGGAGCTTACTAATGTTCATAGCGGAAGAAGGATTTTTTCATTTTTTTCCTCTTTTTTTTTTGGTGAGTTGACAGGTTTTCCACCTGTGAAAAGTATGAGTCATAGCTTATGAAGGCATGAACACTTTTTTCTTCTTATGCTACTGCTGTACAAGTTTTTCTTTCTGTCTCCCAAAGAAGCTTTGGCTTCTGCTTGCAGATTGACAACTCTGGCAATATATGCTCTTTGTAAAAGCAGCAGCTGTAAAAAGAGGCTCTGCCTGATTTACCCGGCCCTCTCTGATGCTCCTCTAGTTGTAAGATATCTATGAGTAAATCCCTACGACCCAGCAGGTCACTAGAACTCCCGCAGTTAACTGTCAACACATTGTCTGTGGCATTTTGAGTGAGGTACCTGTCCATAAGAACACTTAAACAATGGAGAAATCACTTACTGATTGCCTACAAGCTGCCAGAGAGTATATTAGAGCTCTTGTTCATACCTTAATATTCTCATTATGAATGCCAGAGTTGGAGATAGCCTGGAATCGCGTGGCCTTATAGCTGATTTCTGCGGTCAGTTGCTGGATGATTTTCTGCACCTCCTCCACTGCTCTGGAAACCAGATACTGTCGCCGTTCCACCTGTCAATTCCAAAAAAGACACTTTATAGTACAGGTGACTTCAGTCTTTGTCTCCAGTGGGAAATAGACAATCAGCTTAAAGCATTCTGAAACGTCTGTGCCTGTGCCGCATCGGGAGCAAAACTTAGCGCTCTCTGTGTGTTACAACCAATTGACCATGAGACAGAGCTGGTAAACACCAAAGGGCCAATACTCAAGACTGCTGAGCATTAATTGATATTTCCATGCCAATACCTCTGGATGGAAGGAAATGAGTCCATTACATGGATACATTTGCTATCAACCAGCTACAGTCTCATTCTTTACCCATTTGATGCAGAATACCCA
The DNA here is from genome assembly GCA_013396935.1 of Baryphthengus martii. Taxonomy (NCBI): domain Eukaryota; kingdom Metazoa; phylum Chordata; class Aves; order Coraciiformes; family Momotidae; genus Baryphthengus; species Baryphthengus martii. Next base: position 60,737 of record VWZK01007412.1, read on the forward strand.
GTTATTCACCTGCATATATTAGCCATTCTCAGAGGCTGAATACGTTTCATTCCAGGAGCTGACAAAACTTCAAGATTTACAGATTCTCTGTGTATTAGTCAGGTTGCAGGTGTATGTGGCAGCATTTAGATGCCTCCATTATATGCTGAAAATATCTATGCTGTCTTCATAACTGAAGTACAGATGAAAATCTATTCCTAGATGGTAAGAAAATACCTTCCCAAAGTTGGTCCCATTGGGGACTAGGTGTTTATATGACTTGATGGATAGCTCTTCAACTCAAGAAGCAGTAGCATAATTATTTATTGAAAATTATTTCAAAGGGAAGTCTGAGTCTTGGAAGGACTGAGGTGAAGGATAGACAACTCAGAAAAATATAAGATGCACCTGAACCTTCACGTATGAATAAAAATGAATGGATCATAAGGGAATGGCCAAAATCCAACAACGAGATTCAACAGGAGGAACATGTGGGAACCATGTTAGAGGACAGTTAAATATTTCCCAAAGAACTTTATATATTTACCAAAGTGAGAAGGAGATTCAGCTACTGTTAGAGAAGTTCATGAATTACTTATCCGAAATTATCTACACAGAGTGCACAACACTGCATGCCTGGAAAATAAAGGTCTCACAGAAATACACCTACTTGTCACCAAAACATCTCCATAGAGAAAACAAACTTTTCTTGCTAGACCCTTCAAGGTACTACAATATTTCATCCTTTACAGAAAAGAAAGCTTTACAGTTTTCCATTTTGAAATTATTTTTCACTTCGGTGTCTTACATTTGTTGTGGAAAGCAGACTATAAAATAGGATCTAGCTAAGTACTGGGATGAAATACGCCAGCTTTAAAAAAATGTTTTGGCTCACTTAGAGTTACTTTTATTAAACAGTATTATTTCATTGCTGATTTTATTCTCTTTTACTTCATTTCATACTGAGGAAAAAAATTTGAGTGCTGGAGTATCTCATAAAATAGAAAATGCGCTTCCAACCTGCATGTGCTAATGAGACGTTATTTTAACCATGGTATATAGAGAAGATGAGGTGACAGACTGATGGATGAATTCTAACAATCTTTCTCCCTCTCCCTCTAGTTCCTACATGCATCTTTCTTAGAGGCAACCCCTCAGTGTGGTTTTGGTCTTGTTTCTGTCAAGCTAAGACCACTGGACAGGGAGAGAGGCAAGGACTCTTCCTTAGATTAAATGCTGGCAATTGCAGCTAGTGTCACATCTGGAATTCCAGATTGGGAGCAAAAATTCAGGACAACTGAAGAAGAAGAGGACAAGCACCTTGAAAAATTAGGCTGCCAGCTGAGATCCCTGGTAACACTCTGCAACAGAAACCTAGAAATCTCATTAGAAATACAGTTCCCATGAAACTTCACCCAGTCTCGTTTCAGAAATGAAGACAGCAGGCGAGCAACTAACTGTCGAGTTTGGCACCCTTCAGAATCAACACCTAGTGTGGGAGACAGAAAATCTGGACAGATAAAGCCTTACCTTGCTCTGGATGTAGATTTCTACGTCTTCATCTGTGAACGGTTTCATGGCAAGATGGTCTTCGCTGCTCTCTGAAGTGTGAATTCACTCTTCACTCGTTCACCTGCCTCTGGAAGTAGAGGGACACTTCTTGATTTGTGAAGCTCAGGTTACCTAGTTCCTCTGTGGATGAAGAAGAGGAGAGAGAAGCAAGGAAGTATTTCAAATTTTTAAATTTTTTTTTCTGGTCTGAGTTATAATGGTGACATCCAGCTGCTTTGGGAAACTAGCTCAAATTATTATTTTCTAGGTTCAATCATTATTATTCATCTCATTAGTTGTAAATGGTGGGTCTTGCACGGAGGCACACACAAAAATATCCCAGCTACTGCTCTGTCTCAGGGCAGATCGGGAAGTGCCTTTCAGATGGCACTGCAGGTTCAGTGTGCTTGTGCACAGCACTATTATTCTGTGCACCACAAGTACTTCCCTGCCTCACCAGCCCTTCACTAAACCATTTGTTAAACGCTCTCAGCTATCCCTTGCTGACTTCAATCTACCCACTTTCCGTCTGAAACTGCATGGGTATTTTTACACCCAGATCATTCATTTGGGTTGCAGTCTGCAGCCTCTGCTCCCCTCTCCTCCTCTCTCCTTATATCTCCTCTCTCTCTCCGGCTGTATTGACAGTAAATATCCTGCAGCCTGTCCCCTCCTGTAGTTTGCTTTGCTTTCTTTACAGTAAACAGAGAGAAAGCTGTCTCTTGTTTTCTGCCAGCAGCTCAGCTAACAACCCCATATGGATAATTCAGAGGGAAAAACAATTGATCAGGCCTCATTGATCCAGTGAGGGTTGGTGGCTTTTAGAAAAAAAAGGTACATCAGCTCATGGAAGGGAGTGACAGAGTACAGAGATGAGATCTCATGCTGCTAACTGTCCCTTATTAAAGGCGGCACACTTCACTTCTGAGTAAAATCATTATTTCCCCCTGGAAAATGAACTTTGACATCCCTTGACTGGTTTATTACCTCTACAGCAGCTGGCTGAAGGCACTGGGTGCTACCTTAGGGCAGGCACCGTTGTTGCTAGTTATCCTTCATGATGTTCCTTACTAACAGTCAAATACTAAGTATATTAATGGAGTACCCCCACCTGCAGGACATCTGATTCACCATCAAACCTTTCTCTGTGCCTCCCAGGCATCTGCCTTCGTCTTTTTGCTGAGGCACTTGAGGACTCCTTCACAAAGACATAGGCATTTACTTCCCAAGCCAGCTTCCGTGGGAGCTGGGTGCTGAAACAGATGAGCTCTCCAAGTTTTAGGGAACCATGCCTCATCCTTCCTCACTTCAAGACTCACTGGCTATCATTCACCTGAGGGGCATAGCAGTGTATGCAAGCTCTGCTAGGGAAGCCAGACAAAAGGCAGGTTGTGAAAGAAGATGAGTGCAACAATAGGAGGGACTTGCAGGCACAGATTGGATGAGATTAAGTCCAAGCAGAGTGTGCAAGGGAGGAAAATGAGCCTGCTAAATGGTCAGATTCTGTTAAAATAGTGTCCCTAAAATATTAACTCCCTTGTGCTCCCTCAGGCGCTAGCTGTACATACAGAAGATAACTTCCTTAATGTTCCTGATACCATACATCACTTTAATACCCAGAACCTCAGATGGGTATTAGGAATCTAGGAGAGATTAAGGGTTTCTCTTTCTTGCACCTCGAAGGTCTCTTGTGACTGCTGTCCAGGGTCACAGGTGCTGGCAGACAAATGAAGAAGTGGTTTTGGTAATTTTTCTTGTATACAGTAAAACACTTTACGTTTATGATCCTTTTCTCTTAGGAAGCACTTCCCCAAGATGGCCTGAATGTCCCCACCTCCCCTTCCTCATAGTGAGGGAAGGTGGCATAAAGTCTTGGAAAAGGATCCTCTCTTTCTTTTATGTTTAAGCACATTTAAGTGCAAGCCCAACTTTATGCTGAAGTGCAAGGATATGAGCAACAGTTCCTACCTGCTCCTGCCATCTGAAGAGAATAAATAGCTCTCCCTTATTATCACTGTTAAGGAGGTGCAAGGGGAGATGGCAGAGCAAAAATGAACAAGATATCCAGTATCAAAAGTAACATAAAACACAGGCTTTTCTGAACTCCAAGAACTTGCTCCAGCTGTAAAAAATTGCTGCTTTGTAATGTCCTTGGACTTCAATGAATCCAAAGAGAAAAAGAAGGAGAAAGGACAGTGACAAGAACTGGATGCAGGAGATCATAGGAGACAGACAACTTGCACTGAGTGCCTGTGGATTTTATTATGCTATTTATAGGACGAGAAAAGTATTATTTGACCAACAGAAAATACTGTAGCTGATAAAGGCCCTTATACCAACAGCAAAATACAGTACAGGTTAGAGTGGTGATAGGCCCTTCTGTAAAGGGAAAAGCAGTGTGGTGCTTTATGAGAGAGCAGCCAGTCATAACCTCACTCAGGAAAACAGGCATTACACAGTCTCTTGTTTGTTCCGTGAGGACCAGATAACACAGAACACAGGAGAAAAGTAGAGGCAGATGGCCACGTGTGAGGAGGGAATATTATTGGGGGATAAACCTGCATCAGAAAGAAAGAATACAGAGAAAGGGGAGTGCAGAGAGAGGGAAGTCTACAGAGATAAAAGCAGACATAGACCCAAAGGGGGAAGGCTCCTCCAGCAACATCTGCTGAGCTGCTGCAGTGTGGTTGCAGTAAAACCTGCATCTAACTTTAGCCAATAGTCATGGCTTTTGCAGCTCACTCCATTCAAAGCTCAAAATTACTAGATAGCTTTTTTTTTTTTTCTTTTCTTTTTTCTTTCCTCCAGTTATCCACCAGAACTACAGAAGCAAACCCATGCTACAGGGTGGTCCTTTTCAGGAATCATGTCCTGACAGTGCTTGTGTAAAAAAGTAAGATCGGAAATGGAGAAAATCTGAGTCAAACACAATATATAAAGGCTAATAAACACAATCTTCTGAGAAAACACATCCTCTGAGCCTAGAACAACCTAACGTCCCAGGCACACCGGCAAAAGGGAGTGGAGAAAGACTGTTTCTTGTTCCTCGCTCTTCCAGAAGCACAGAAGGAAAAGAACACCTCTTCTCATTTAGACTCTCCTCCTGTTCCCAGATCCATGCATATTTCATTCCTTGAAGAAGAACATTTGCTAACTGTTGCATTTTGAGTAGCTTACGCACTGCTAACATTCCCTGAGCAGGGGAGGCCATGGTCTGCCACAGAAATGTGTCTTCACAGAGCATCAGCTAGGACCATGTGTTCCCATCCAGCTCTCCCAAGTGTCAGCCCGACAGCTGAGCCAGCCACGGTCTGAAAGGATGAGAAAAGCTCACAACTGCCTCACGGAGATACAAAGCACCTCACTGAAGCCAGGCAATGACATGAAAGGGTAAACAGAAAAGGTCTCTTCGGTTCTATTTAGCTCACGGTCCGTTGGATATCACGGATCTGAGCCCTGTAAAGAGCTTTTGAGCTTTGTTGAATAACAAATTACATTCCCCAAATATACTTGTTTCTAAGGAGATTCCCATCCACGCTGAGAAGGGCTACCTTTCTGACATCTCTGATCCCTTTCTTTCCTCTCGATTTTTGAGGGAGACTTAAGCCCCCACTGGGGTCTAGAAGTATTTCTGAGAGGGAGGATCACCCTCAGACATTTCTTGCTGAGGGCACTGCAATCTTCCTTCCCTCTTTGGTGTCCCTCAGGACGTTATTGGCATCACTTACGTATCTAACTGGTTACAGACAGTTCCCTGGATTCTGCTTGATGAGCATCCATTGATGTATCCAGATGTTCTCAAAAAGCCATGCTTCAATATCTTGGTCTTCTCAAGTCACAGTTCCCTGCCTGTTGATCTGCATAAGTTCATCTGAAATTATTCAGTTATATTACACCCCCTCATTTGTTTTATTTCAGTGTCTACCTCATAGCACCTTGTAATGGAGTTCGTTTTGTGGCTAATTTCCTTTGTACTCATGTCTTCATTTCTTTATCAGTATCTTCTAAGAAGGTTTAGGGATTTCCTAGTATCTGCAAAAATACTGAATCTATGATATATATAATTTTCATTCATGCCTTTGGCAATATCCGGAACTGAATGTGACTGTGGATCTGGTGAAACCCACATAAAAGTATTCTTGTGAGTATGTACCTTGAATGGTATTAGATTGGCTCTTGTATCTTCTGAAGCTGCCAATTACTGATGCTTTCCATGCTTGCCTGGCTTTCCTTTTTTCATTCTTCAGTTTCATATGACAAATATATTTCAAACCTACAATTAAAAATAATCTGAACTGTGAACAGTAAAAGATAAAAAAAAATTACCAACATCATGTAAATAAGAGCAGTAGTATTAACTGTATGGGGAAGTCCAATATTGTGGCTTTTTTTGTTTGGCAACTATTTAGAAAAACTACTCATACGGAACAGTAAGCATGTATTAAAAAGCCTCTACTAAATCACACAAATGAGTCGGTCCAATGTACCACTTGTGACTCACAGATGATCTGCCGTGGCAACAAATAAGCCCTGTTGAAGATGCTGCCTTCCAGATGAAATACAACCCTTAATTTGCAGTTGCTAATGATGACCCATCACTTCTTGCTCTAATTACCAGAGGCATTAAGTCTGTTGCATTAGCTGAAGCATGTACTTGGGTCAAGAGAGACTACCAAAACAAATCATCCCAGTAGATTTAATAAATTCTGACAGTTCTCTTGCCTTCTTAAACTGTTGCCCCATTTCTCCCCATTAGTGGATTAAGCGACTGTACAAAATGAGTAATTGTAGCTTGAATCCCCTATAACATTTATGCTGTAACAACCTTCAGCAGTTATGGCTCAGTACCGTCCAGAGGCTCCATTCGGAGGATACTTCCATAACATCTGCAGGCTTTTTTGGGGGCACAAGTTCTGTGAATTTATTTGCGTGGTTTTTTTCCCCACTTTGTCTTTCAGCAAGTAGAGATGGGCAAAGGGGATGCTTCAATGACAAAAGCTTAGGATGGACTACAGGGAAAAGAAAGTGCTGCTAATTCACTGTGACAGCATCAGAATCACATGTGGATGCCAAATTGAAAGGCTTCTCCACTCATTCCCACCCCTCACCGATCAATACTTGGCAGGCTCAAAAATGCTCCAAATGCCTGTGCTGCTTGTTCTCACTGCCACACGTTTTCACATGAGCTTTGAGCCTGCACTTCGGATCAAGTTAGTTAAAGGTTTATATCCTTTCCAAACTAAGCATAACATTGGATCAGGTCCAGTGGTTTATCAAGACCAGTGTCTTTTTTCCATTTGTGTCCAGACCAGATAGGCTAGAAAAAGGCAGATAGTCTTTGCTAGAAATGAGTTCTCTTACCCTGTGAAGAGTTTTGAACCCCAATATTATTTACAACCCGAATCTTTTTAGGCTGCAGCATAGCATTTCCAAAGAAAGTGATCACTCCGGGACCACTAGCTGAGGATGCAGGAAAATCTGAAAAATGCTGAGATTATGATGCTGCTACTCACCACTGACCAGCCTCAACTAGCAAATTCACCACAATCTAGCCCGTTCTGCAGCTGTTGTTAAGAAGCAAGCCACTGGGCAGCAGACACATACCACGTAGCAGGGCTCCTAATATTGACAAGATCACTGGCACCCACTGTGGTGAGTTGTTTAGAGAGTCTGGAAATGGCCGAGATCCTAATGGTCAGCTCAGAGGGTGGCAGAGAGGCAGGAAGCTGGGAGCCATGGCTGCATCAACTCTGAGGTTTCCAGGCGAGTTGACTGAGATGTTGGACAGGAAAACCGGCATTTGGAGTCCTCTGGAAGTTCACGGAGATAGTATAAGTTTAGTACATCATGATTTAAGCGTAAAATATTCTATCAGTCCACTTCCAAGCATCTGCAAAGGATATTTTTCCTCTATCATTACGTTTCATCCATCACTAAGCTACAACTACTGATCTATTGTTTCAATCAGGATGTCTCACCATCTTGAAAAACTACCTGTGACCAACATTCAAAGAAACAGGAGCTTTCCAGCACTTTTATTTATATGCCTAGGTAAATGGCCTGAATGCCAAAAAGGAAATGCTCAATACCAAGAAGATCTCACTGATTTAAACACATGGTTAGAAGAACGGCATCTGGAGAAAACATGGTGTTTGGCAGAGCACACTGCAACTGGAAAAAATATTTAGCACTGGAAATTTTGGCAGGTGAGAAAAAGCTGCCTCATTTTTGATCTCAGCACAGGTTTGCTCGGCTCTTGGTAGACTGATTTTTTTTTTTCAGCTGTCAAAAAAAGGATTTTAAATCTAGGGGCACAATCTGGGACAGACAGACCACAGCTGAGATTTACAAGAGGCTAAACAAGAAGCACTTTTGCAATGATACTCTGTCTATGTGAGGGGCTGAATCAGGCTGGACCACACCATTCTCAGGAGCTGGTGTTTTTTTCTGTGGCTCCCCTCCAGAACATAAACAACGTTAGCTTGTATTATTTTTACGCCTTGCTGTTGTGGCCAAATTGACCTGATTCGGAACTTACTGCTTAGTTTTATGGCAGTTTGAAGCAAATTGAATAAATCACCAGTGCTAAGTGAGAATAGTCACTCCAACACAAACTTGCCTGAGAGAGAGAAGACTCAGACTGGTATCCCTGTTTATATGCTCCATCCAGTGACTGACTGGTAAAAAACTGTACAAGTGTGTTCATTGGAGCCAGAACTAGAAACTAGGTCTCATGTCTCACAGGCCAATGACACCTACGTAGCCATACGATCTATCACTTTCCCTTGATGAAAATAAAATTACTGAAGAACAAACAGGTCAGCTTGAGCAAGCAGTTGAGAAGGGTCTCCAGACCCAAAGAGCCTGGTCCTTGTGAGCCACTTGCGAGTGCCGGGAGACAAATCTGTATAGGAAAGGAGTGAGATTAAAAAAAACCCAAACCAAACAGAACAAAGAGGGCTGGAAGACCACATTCTGCAAGACCTTGAACCACACTGAGGTAGCTGTGGTTTTGTGTAATCTTGGTTAGCAGTACGGCCAATCTATTGTAAAAGCTGTCTGATCAGACTTCTCAGCTTGTCTCTTCTCATGCTCACAGACAATAGATATCAAACTTAGAACTAAGAGGTGATCCCTAAGATATGTCAACTTGGAGATTGTGTTGTTTTACGAGGCTAGCATGGCATTGTGGAGAGGATGGAAAGGAGAAGCAATCAGGATAGAGGAAGATTTTGTCAGCATACCTGTAGAAATATCTCAAGAAAAGCACAGAGAAAGGACCAGACAATGGCATGCTGAGGGTGGACAGAAAGGAGGGGAGGAATCATTGAGACTCTATAGTGTGAGGACCCAGAAGGAAACAAGTGCTGTGAGGGAACAATTACTATACAGATGAGAATTGAGAGCACCAGCAGAACTGAGAAAAAAGACACTCTTTATTAGAAGTATGATATACGTGCCACAAAGCAGATCAAGAGATTGAGCAGACAAAATAGTGCGAGCCAGCCTTATCTGAGAGAGAATCTCAACAGAGGCTTCACTCAAGTCTTTTCAGAGAATTTCTAGACAGATCAGATCATGACCTGCATTGCTATACACTCCAGCTTCAGTCACTGGAAAATGAGCTAACAGGCTCCAGCCCAAGCTGTGTCTGGCAAATACAGGCTATATTCTTTTAAGTGGCAACTTCTGAAAACTTGTCATAGTCAAGAGCAGGCAGCAGGAGAAAGGAGGAGGAACGCAATTGTATTCTTCAAACAAACACTTCCTCCTCTATCCGAGACCATAAAATTATACGGCTTCAAGCTAATCCCTGTAATCAGCTGGCTAGCCCTTTCCACTTTATTGGCTGTTTTGTGCAGTCAAAGCCAAATTGCCAAAGGGAGAGGGTCAATCATTTGTGCTGCATCTGCTCCAGGCAGTGACAGGACACAGGGTAGATATTTAGGGCTAGAACTAGTTAAACACAGATTCAGGGCACTGAAAGCAGCAGTGGGGGAGGAGAAACAATCCTGGAATAAAAGCAGTGGGAAGATGCAGAACAAGTTGCTTGCTTTCATGGAGGCAGGAGAGGGCAGACAGATGCACGTGTGTGTATTTAGGAGGGGAAACAAGGTGAATAAAGTTACCAGTCACCTGCTAGGAGAGGGCAGGACTGCTTTTCAACCGTGCTGAGTTTGGATTAGAAGGAAAGAGAAAGCATAACAGCATTCATAGGAGCACAGGGTCATTCAGTCCAGTTCCTTCTCTCAGGGACAGCAAAGGTCTCATCTGAGTGAGCTTCGACTCCATTCACTGCTCTCCAAAAAGCCAAAGGCTAGCAGAGGAAAAGTCCAAATGGCCCCGGCTGTAATGTAATATTTTAGAGAAGATAGTGGACCCTTAGTTCAAGCAACCCAATATTCCTGACAAACAGCCACTGCGCAAGCACTGCTTCCTCCTGCCCTTGTGCATACTGTTTCTGAAAGCCATACCATTCCAAAAGCCCACCCTCCCTACGTACCATTCAAGGATTGTTAGGTTTTGGAACTGCCCTGACCCTAAGCCGCGACAGATTTAGGATCAAAGCATTAATTTTCTAGGTATTTTCAGTTTCTCTGTGACATCTTTGTTTCAACTTTAACAAAGACGCACCCTGCCCAGCATCATCATTATAAACACTAATTGAACATAACCCGTGACTTGGCAAACTCACTCTGGCTCCATTTTATCGATGGGAGAGAGAATGAAGGGCTCGAGAAAGTAACAAACTTTGGTGAGAAAAAGTGACTTACCCAGAGCTGGTGCAAATTTCAGCTGTAGTATCCAAAAGTTCTGTCATAATCACCGCACCAGCAGGTTATGTGTCGACAGGGCGTGCAGAGGCTAGAGAGGATTTTTCTCTATTTCTTTAACAAGGCGTTAATCAAACACTTCTAAGTGAATATCAAACAAAACAGAAAGAGAGCTTGACCCAAACAAAATAGGATCTGTGCAAGCGCAAGACTCTTACTGCTATTTTAAGAACCAATATACAGGAGGGTGGGTATTTGGTGCCCACTGCAAATATATCTATGTGTCAGGCTATGCAACACAGTTGGTAAAGTGCCTTGATGCAAACTTAAAATCACAAAGAAAAAAAAAACATTATGTGAAGTACAAGTAGCCACTTCCACTATTTCAGGAAAAAAAAAAAAATAGAAGAGTAATTGCAGAGCAGGAAACTAACACCATTTAAAAAAAAAAAAAAGGCAGCATTGCAGGTTGAAGTGGCAGAGCAGATCTTCACAAAAGACAACACAGTCAATGCTAAACGATGGAGCCCTGCTGTCCTCCTGTCACACAAGGGAGCCCTGCACTGAACATCATTTGGCTCTTTGATGTAATCACAGAGAGAATACCTCCTCTCACAGATTCTACTTTTACTCAAGCCCAGAGTTTGGAAGGTAGCACTTCATATTTGGGAAAGTGGAAGAAACTGTCAGTCAACTGTCAGGACTTGTGCAGTGGTAGTCTCTGTGATTTGGTGCATCCACTATCCAAAACGAGGTAGAGGACTTCTACCAAATCCAAGTGCTACTAATAGTTTTGGGAGGTGACAAAGCCTTGCAGGAGCTCTTGGACGAAGCAGCAGTTGATCAAGAGAGGAATGACCCTACACTGAACAACTTTCTTTAACAGTAGTTCTTACTTGCACGCTGCTAACGTGAAGCACATCCAGTAGACACCTCCATCGCGACATTAGCAAAGGCATACATATCACCTTGTCCTGGCATGGCTGGCAAGCAGAGCAGCTGAAAAACAGGTTAGAGATCAGGAGTTTCATGCTGCAAGATGCCTCATCCAAGAGCTAATAACAATCCTAAAAAAATAACAAATTAATGCCCTCTACATTAGAGCTCTCCAGCTTCGGGATCTGGACCATGGCTCAAGCCATAGCTGAATTAAAATAAAGCTGAACTGGGTTTGGTTACTTGGAAGTTTACAAGTTCAAAATCTCATCAGCATGGATCAGTCAGCCTTCCCTTCAATGAGTCCTCATGACATTCCCCACTGTAGTTCTGCCAAGCTACTGCATGAATTATACACAGTGCAGAGAAAGGAACAAAATTGCCCACTTTTAGTAGCTGAACAGATTGCAGGATTGACATATCTTAGCTACCTTTTAGTAGCAGAACTGCAGAAGGGAAAATGAGATCAAAAGGAATGCTACAATTTTTCTGGTGCATATTACCTCCTCCTTCCCTAAGACACAGGTAAATCTGATCAGTTACATCTTTGTCATCTTTACTAGAAAAAGAAATGGCAACAATAAGTGACTCAAGAATCACTTCTCCAAGTATGATATTGTATTACCTGCTGTTACCAAGTTTGATCAAGGATTGGAGACCTATATTCACAAAACCAGAGAGAATTTGACCACAAATATTTGTCTTCTCTTTGTGTAACAAACAGGTCAAATTCTCTCTGTAGGCAACACTTACCACTACGGCCACCTCAACACCAACTGGCTGTTCTTGACAAGGGATGAGCACATTTCTCAGGATGGGCAGGGCACTTCAGTTCCAAACCTCCCATTTGATGACTTCCAGACATGTCTTTCTCTTGTCAGTGTGAAAAATTGACAGCAGAAGCATCACAACAAAGCAAATGTTAAAGCTACATGAACTAAAAAAAGAAAAAAAAATAAACAAAAAAAATTATCCCTTGGGTATGGCAGCTCATACTGCCATGTCCAGTGGCTGCTCAGAGGTACTCCTTATCCTCATGTAGATGACAATCAACAAAGCCTTTCAGGCCAGTAGTTCTCTGCAGCATGTAGTTGAAAAGTATTAGAGAGAAGAGAACAAAGCTGAATGGCTATGGGTGCAACTGTGCTGAGAGTGCAACTAGACACGACTGAAAAATTGGACCTCCAATTATCACCTCCATGGTGAAACGGCAGAAGTGAGAACTAAAGTAAAATCCTAAATATCTCAAGTACCAGAAATAAGAGTAAGGCTCACAAGAAGCAGAAATAACAAAAAATGGCCTCTTTCTGCTAAATTCAGATGAAGGGATGAACAATACAAGTGATTTTGGATGCTGGTGCATGCTTCATATATTTCTTTTTTTTTTTTTTTTTCATTCTAAGAGGCTGATGAACACACCTGGAGTTCAAAAGACTTCAGAATACCTTTAAAGCTTCAAGAGATTCTACAAAACATATGACAGACCAATAAGAAAAGATACTTAACATGGTTGCATTTTTCTTTTACAGAAAGCATTATAAGAGAAAGGATGGCTTTTGCAGTGATCTGTGCCCAAGAAGCGTGCGCAGGGAGTCTGGCTGTTCTTGGCTCCGTGCTGAGGAAGAATGAAATGCAACGTAACACAAGGTCTGGTAATATTATCTATCATTCAGACCACTCATCTCCTTTAAAATACTGATGGATGAAATGCTTTGGCATCTGCTGAATGGACTAGCTACTCAAGGAGAATCTTTAAATTACACTGTTTTTTTTTTTTTTTTTTTAAGCATATATAGAAGTATGAAAGCTCCGGTACCCAGCAGTTTAAAATAGAGCACCGATTTGTATTTCCCACAGCCACTTTCTTCCCCAGATTCAGACAATATTTCCTTTGTCACTGGACAGGAAATGCAGTCAAGCTATTTATCACCTCATTTCCAGGTAAGGAAGACAAATGTTCAAATTCTGCCATTCCCTGGCAAGATGTTTAGGCAGCAGCCCCGAGGACAGGGACTCTGTTTTTGTGCATTTGCCTAGCACTTTAAAGAAGGGGTGTTAAGTGCCAGCTCCTGTTCGTGGGAACTCCCCCAGTACGAATGCTAGTAACACCGGTGCAGACATTTTGCTATGCTAAACCCCCCAAAGTGCTTCCAGTCTTTCAACATCAATCAGCACAACTGAAGCCAGTAGTAAATTGATTCTCACATTCCACTGGTGCCGGTTTTTGTTAGAAATGATTTGTGATAGATATGGTGGAATATATTGATTAGTACTGACAGTCCCAGTTTCCCAGGCGCTTTGTAGCACTGCCATTCCAAAATGACCTGCTTTCCACCTTGTCAATTTTCTTCTGCAGAGTCCGTTATAAATATCTGTTCTATTATGAGAGCTTCAGCCCCCTCCAGAAAACAAAACAAAAGGGTCAGGCAAGTAAAAAAATCAGTACAATAAAATAGGTTTGTGGTATTGCAAAAAAAGCTTGTTTTTATTGAGAGATTTTGTGTCAGAGAAGAAAAGGCACAAAATAAGTTACAAAGACAGTATATGAACTGTATGAGTCAGAGGCAGTATCAGAGCTGTTATAAATCACCGGAAAGTTGGTTTACTTAGGTTAGCCTCTACAAAAATCTTACAGGAAAAAGACACAACATAGTTCAAATGATCAAAATAATTCTGAAATTGAGAATGTAAAGACTATCAATATTAGCTTTTGGCTAAATTCACCTGGGCTTTCCACCATCACCCTCTCTTAGAAGACAGATTATCACTGGAAAACATGTAGTAGTACAGAATTGTTTTTACAATTAGTTTACGTTTTATAAATTAAGAACCTGATTATTTATCTTTTGCACCTCCAGTGAAGTACGGCACATACAAGTAAGGCGGTATGCATAGGAAGTACATTAAGAAAACAGAATAGCTTAAGTGCAATTATTCTGAATATTTCAACAGTTGTTATGGCCCCTCACACCTATGGCAACAAACACCTCAAAAAGATGGATCCAACAGCTGTTCACAGAACACATGAATATACCGCCATAAAAGGTCTCTTGAGGAAAAGCTTATGCTGCCTTCAGTTGTGACTTCTCAGATCAAGTATTCTAAAAACAGACTTTTCAGCAGTACGACTCTGAGTTATAACACGGCTAAAGAATAGAACGTACTTCTGAAATATCTCAGTCCTCATTTCAACACAGGAAGGCTCATAACACTCAGTATTCAAGTAATCCAAATTAATATTTAACAATACACACATCAACTATATACAACTTGATTTTTGTTTGAAGCAGTGAATCTATTTCCCTCTCTTATTTCCACTTTACTCAACTCTCAACTGGCAAGGACTTTTGACCGTTGGTTCAAATTAAACTGGCATGAGGAAACAACACAAAGTCTACAGGACACAGAAGCTATTTTCATGATGATGAAGGGTTGAGCAGAAAGAAAGGAGTTTACCCCTTTGGCTGCTCCTCTGGTCAAGCGGAGATCTATGCTCTGTCTTCTGAAATCGGCAAGGATGGAAATGTAACCCGACACAGAACTTGGCTATAAATGTCTGATTGTAGCTTTAGGAGATTCATTTACTTGACATAAGCCAACAGCAACACAAAAAGGGAATACAGCACAAAGTACCACTCACAAAAACTGTCAGCCCAAACTGCAAGGACTTGACTTGCAAGAAAACCCTGTACTGTCATGTGTTGAGTTTAACTGTCAGGGTTGTGGTAGCGAGGGGGCTGCAGAGTGTCTTGGGTGGGTAGGGGCCAGGGACTACCCTGTGCTGGCCCCAGCCAGCTCAGCAACAGGCAGCACAGAATTGCTGAGGTTGAAGGAGAGCTCTGGAGGTCACCTGGTACAACCCCCTTGCTTAAGCAGGTCCACCTACTAAAGCAGGCTGCCTAGGACTATGTCCAGATAGCTTTTTAGTACTTCCATACACAGAGACTCCACAACCTCTTCAGGAAACCTGTGCCAGTGCTCGGTCACCCTACCATGTGAAGAAAAAAAAAAAACAAACCACATCCCTATGTTTAGACAGATCCTCCTGTGTTTCAGCGTCCACTGCCTCTTGGGCACATGAGCACTGACCCACTGCACTCCAACACTGCCAGAGGAGTTTCTGGTACTTCTGCAAAAGCATGTTTAAGAAAGGGCACTAAATGCCAAGAAAAAAAAAAAGATTACAGTGCTACAGCAGTAGGAAGAAAAAAAAAAAAGGGGTAACACCATGCCAGCACAAAAGGAGTGGAGAGACAGCTGAGCAGGAGAAATGCCAAAATCATAGCTTGAGCAGCGGCTGAGAGTAGACTCAGAAGGAGCAACAGCTCTAAAGGGACTGTGGCTGGTGAAGAAACTCACACGAGAACAGTTCAGTAAGAAACAAGGAACAGTGAAGGAACAGCAAGCACAAGAGGCTGATCTCAGTCTCCTGAGCTCCCTGTTGCCTCGCTGAAGGAACTGAGCATAACACGCAGCCAAGGAACTGGAGACCACCATGGGATGGAGGATGGCAAGAGAAGAGAGAGGGAAGAGCAGTGCCTGGAAGAAGACAGTAGTGTTTTCCCTAAGCATTTTATTTATTTATTTATTTCAATACCAAAATCAGGAACTAAAAGCTCTTTAACTGGCAATAAGTTAAATTGATTAAAAGTCCCCAACTCAAAGCCTGACTGACCCCAAAAAGTCATGTCTTCAACGGCGGTTAGTATAAAAAAAATCAAGGGCTTTCAGGCCCTTCTAAAAGCAAACCGTACACACAGAAAAACTTGTGTCCTGAGTGTGTAATTACTTTGCTCCTTCAAAAGCTTAAGCCTTCAGTAAATTTAAAAGACCTTCCAGAAAAGCTTTAAAGACCACAAGTCCTTCTTAAGTCACGGTATCCCACAAATAAAAAAGGAAATATTCTGTAGTTTCTTAAATAGAAAATTCCCAAAAAAAGCTCAACATAACAAGGTAGCTTAAAAAAAATAAATCAATGTATTATTAGATTCAGGAACAAAGGTAGTGCAATGAAAGTACCCAGATGAAAAATATACTCCCAATTTCTATACGACTTAACTTTTAATAAGAACAAAATAAAATTTGGGTTAGACTTTGGGGAGTGACAAGGATTTGAAATCAGTCTTTTAAAGGCATTCTTGAAATCATAGCAACTGCAGTAAGTTCTTTTATCGCTCAGCAGTTGTCTGAACTTCAACAATTTTCATTAGCATCTGCAACAGAGTTGTTTTTTTTTTCTACTACCATCAGAAATGCTTGTCTCCCAATCAAGTTTCTGTAATTTAAAACCGCTTTGAACACAGATGTGCCAGATACCTCTCATGAGGCATCTTTAAATATAGCTTTCGATATTGGCAAAGGTTTTCTTAACACCATACTTTTTGCCTGCCTCATGATAACATAGGTATAACATGAGCACCTCAGATGTGTTGGTGGGAAGCAGTAACATGCATGATACAGACCTGTTTCCTCTACACACCTTTTGTAAATGAGGGCAGGCAAGTACTTTTTCAAACATACTCCACTCTATGAGCTGCTGTATATGAGAGGGCCCTGACACCCAATGGTCCCACACCATTCTGCACACATACCGGAGAAAGCAATTTATTTCTTTTCAGATTATTTCTTTTAAACTATTCTTCTGGGGGCAGCCAGCTCTTGCTGCACAAATTTCTAGTCACCTATTTACTGACAAACAAGCAGCCACGATAGCACTGACTTGCAGTGAATCTTAGCTGTAATAGGGATTTAAACTCTGGACATTGTTACTTAGCTATGCCTCAAAAAGACTGTATTTTATAGAAATCCACTCAATCCTATGAAGCTCCAGGCAAGCTGTTATTAGCAATGCAAATTTGTAAGGCTGATGAATGAACCAAAATTCCAATGTGCATTTTTTAACCGGGTTTTATCAGCCAGAGTTACAAATGTCAAAGCTTACTCAGAACAGGCTCTGCAGATTTCTCTACAATGGCCACATGGTATAAATTCCGCATGTTCTACAAAACCTACACTTTTATCTTAAATCCTTCATTTGATTTCTTTGGTTTCTCATAATCAAAAGCTACTTAAGTAAAGTGAGCAATGAAAGACAAGCAAACAAAGGTAACTCTGTCGCCTAAAGCTCTAGAGATGCTTGTAAATACCAGTTTTAGCAGGTTGCATGGAAGAATTCCAAATGAACGCAGCTAGAACTAGTTTTGAACTACTGCTTTCCAGCAAAAAAACCTGTCTTTGGCACTTATATATAATCCAATTCTATGACATTACTTTGCACATAGTCCCATATCCAGTTGACTGAGGAAATTAAAGATGCCTTTTACAAAAAAGACACTTCAAATTAGAACAGAAAAGTCTGCTCCCCATTAGGCAATGCAGGAGCTTTTTTCCACAATGACAGAAACAGCAGTACCAAATGACAGAAACAGTACCAAAAATAAGATCAGAAATTTCAGTAAATTCAGACTGTCATGGTGAAAATTTTACTAGGCTCCATCAGACTTACATGATAGTAGCACCTGGAAAATGTGAAGGCTGCAATAGACTGGACAAGGCATTAAAAATACATAGCATGGAAAAATTCTGCATAAATTTGACCTCCCACCAATTCTACACTTAGATCTGTCACACATAGTCTTAGGTAGGTATCTTTCTTCCACTTCAACACATTTTGTAGTAAGATACAAGCAATGAAACTCAAAATACAACTGCACCCTAAGCCTCCTGTTTGGTAAACAGCTGAATATAGACATTTCTGACACAGGCATTAAGTGTGTCAGGCCAGACTAACTTCCACCATCAAATGACAGCACCGCTCTTGGGCTTTTCTGACATATTTACTACAAGCCTTACAACTTGTATACACAAATGCCTGCATTCAGCTGTGTCAAAGAACGTGATCAAAGAAGTTCTAACAGTGTGGGAAGAGGTATACATAGCACATCATCCTTCAGTTAAAATAATAATAACCAAATCTGTACTCAGTGATTATGCACAAGACTCGGGTATAAGAGTTTTACCTCAAATGTTTCCATTAACACACTCTAGAAAAAGTAAGTTTGTTCCTCGCTTTCCCCTTTTCCTCAGTACAACAAAAACATTCTTTTGCAAACTGCTTTTATATGCTTAGGTGAAAAAGGCTGGAAAATGTACGGCTCAACTGCATTCCTCATGGTGGCTGCAATCCTTAGAGCTTTGACTGCAACGAAGGTGGTAACTGGCTACAACATGCTCCATGTTAATTAGGTGCCTCTGCAGAGGTGTGGACATGTTCTTCACTCAGCACCCTGACCTGAACACCAAGTCACCTGTGGCCCTCCTCTAACACAGAGCTTCTAAGTTTCTGCTGTGTCAGGGAGTTTCTGAACAGCGCTTTCTCAAACCCTAAATGGAGAGCACTAGCTTTGTTTTCAGAGGAAATAAAAAAAAAAACCACAAAACAAAACACTTGTCAAATGGCTTCCCTATTTTATTCTTTTCAGCCTATCAAAAATAGCCAGGTAGTAAAATCCTTTTAGAAAGCTGAAGCATCACTTCACAAGAAGTTGAGACAAAAATGCCTCAAATAATTCTCATCTCCGTATCTTTCGAAAGGGAAGCTGGCAACTTAAGCAATGACCAGTTATACAGCACTCTCCAAAAGAGGGCTTTACAAATTTTAGTGAGATGCCATTTCATAGAAAAGCTGAGTCTAAAAGAAAACTGAAGTGTTCCGCATTTTATATTGATCCAAAAAAAGTGTTTCATCATTAAAGCAGTATTGCTGAACAAAGCTGACATTGAAAAGGAAATGATGAAACTAGTTTCCCTAATAGGACATCCTGGAACCAATGCTAGCTCTGGAAGGAGAAACTTTTGCATCAACACAAGCAGCAGGGAAGGGTATTTCCACCCAGTGGCTACTATCTTGTGTTTTCATGTACACTGGCCCTAAAGTGTTTCTGTTGAATCCTCCATTTGTTTGACTTCCTCCAGCTAATTCTCCTCTGTGCTGTCTCACATAACCTGTCAGTCTCATTCATCCCTAGGTGTATTCAAGCATCACTTGTGAAATCCTCAGATGGCAGAATCCCAAATATACCTCATCTAAGACAGTATTAAAATCTGACTCATCAGCACCATGGGAAAGCCTCTCTCATCTCTAGCATAATACCACTGAGTGAGCTGGCTGAAAAATATGACAGCTACAAAACCAAAAAGAAACAAGGGAAGGAATTCCCACCTTGGGGTAGGCATCCTAGTGCCTGTGCAACACAAAAACCACTTGACAGCACAGGTTGCTTAGTGTACAAAGCTACTCCAGCAAAAAGTGTGTGGTAAGGTTGTCATACTGCACTCAACCATAGCAAGGATACTGGCTCTCAGACTCTTACCATTACAATATGCCATAAACTGTGATATACCTAGTGCTGTACCAGCCCTGACCCTCAGGGCAAACTTACTGCCCGGTCACTGAGATTTATTAACTGGGCCTACACAGACTGCTTAGATATAACTTGGAAGTCACAAGTTCTCTCCGACTTTTGACTTAGGCTTTCAAGTAACACGGATGTGAGACCCATAACAGCAGCACTGTTCAACTGAAGAACTTCTGCTTAGCAATAACACTCCATCTAGATACAGAAAGTGCTGACCACACAAGCCACAAAACACGGTGCAGCAGCCCTCCCCAGTGAATGCTACATAGAGCACAAGTACCTCAATATGATAAAGCATTACACTCTATGGGCAAGAAAAAAATCTGATCTTACAGGTTTGTGCCAGAAGGCCAGTTCTTATAAAACAAACCTCTCTGAAAAGAAACCCAACACACCTAATGGATCTGGACTTCAGAAAACAAAGGGGAGAGCAAGTAATGGTAAGAAGCTTAGTACTACATTGCTGAGCTTGTCCTCGAGGGATTCTCTCCTATAAAATTTCTGAATTAACTGGCCAGGGAAAGTAACAATAGTGAGTTCCTATGGTTGACAAAAAAGATGCCGCCCTTCAAAACTACAATGGTGCAAACAGGTAAGGTTAAAGAACAGCAATTTTTACAAAAAAAAAATAATAAAAATTGCCGATGTTTTTCTTCCCGCGGTTATTGCATTTTACCTATGTATACTTATGATATCAAAGTGCACGAGTGGAGAGGTAAGTTTAATTGCAAGTTGAGGACTGTCACAAAATCCAGCTCAAGTCCTGTAAAGAGTGATCTCATCCACCTGAACCAATACAGCATCATAGTGTTCTACAGAAAATTATGATGAGGTGTCCTGTGGCACGACCAGGGTTGCAAGTAGCAGATAATGACAATAAAACTATGGAGGCAGGAAAGCGAACAGTTCCCGTCTGCCTCTCAGGGGACTTACTCCACCTGCTGTCCAAAGAGGGACAGAGGCAGCAAACACCTAAAAAACCTGCTGGGTCTGGGCAGTGCGTTCTTATCACCAGGCTTACCACTGTTGGCTTCTAAGTAAGCAGGTTTTAGTTATTTAGAAAACATCAGCAACAAAACAAAGAAGTCATTTCTCTAGCTGTCCATAACTGAAAACGTGAATGCAAAACTAAAAAAATAAAAATCTTTGAACAAACAGATTTAACCTTTCCAAGTATTTCCAAGTACCTTATTTGGAGCAACTTTCTTATATACAAAAGGGCCAAATAAGGCAGGAAGACTATCCAGCTGGGTTTAAAAGTGCCCTGCCACAGCTACAACAACTATTCGACAATCTGGAAAAAACAAAGTGAAGACTGCAGGCTGGAATTCTTCTAGTGAAGTTCAGAGCGGAGGCAAAAATCACGATACTGACGCATTGTCCACAGGGACTGAAGTTCCCAGCTTTGCTCACGGTCAATGCCTGGATCAAGTTCAGGCCAAGTGGGAGTACTGCACGCCTGAACCTGAAGTCTCTGGGCTGCCCTCTGCACCAACCAGAGCAGTTACACTTTGCTAAGCGCTACAGTTCCCAGTGAACAAAACTCAAGCAGCTAGCTGCAAGCTTCAGATGCTGTTGACTTTCACTTCCTTTCAAAGGAGTTTCCTAGTTTAACCAGAAAACATTCAGCAGCCAGCTTTTTAATTTTTAAAAATCAAGGTTTTTTAGTCTAATATCCACAAAAATGGCTAGTGAGCCTAACAATACACTTACTGCCATTGTGTGGCACTTTGCTAGTAACTCCAAGTATAAAGACTAACAAACATTTTATGGAAATTCATCTTAATAGAAAACCGCAAGTTAGAGGATGAAGATGACAATGCAATCAAGTAAACTGAATTCCTGTAAGGCCTCATCTTTGTAGATGGAACAAGTCATATGTTCATATTTCAAGATTCCATAACACTCTAACGAAGCACTTACAGAAAGTTCAGTATAATGAGAGTGAAGTTAAGTTGTCTTCCTAAACAATGCCAAGTCACTAAGTGCTTGAACAAGCACCCGGTTAAGAAACAGTATCAAGTAACCACATGCTGTCTCAAAGAGGTTTGCCTTTTTTTTTTTTTTTAATAAGAACTTTATCTATACACAAGATTTGAAAATAAATACTAGCAGCTTCTTGGCAATAACCCCTAAAATGTAACAGCAACCCATAGCTCCTCTCACCACTTGAGGGTTAAGTTTCTTCCAGAAATGAGAGGTCCACAAAAACGAGCTACATACCCTAACACACACCTCACAAGCACAGTATGTGATAAATACCTCATCTATGTGCCACTCATGAAATTATATCTTTCATAGAATTATGTCACTGCACAGGGAAGTTGCTGAGCTTCAATATTTATGGCAAAGTGAGGACAAGGTAAAAGTAGGCAAAGCTATAAACAGCAGTACTGAGATGTGAGAAACACATGGCAAATGTATGCATAAGACAGATCAAGAAAATGCTTGGTGGATGAAAAGAAGGAAAAAAATACCCAACCAGTAACATCCTTTATGTCTGCAGGCTTTATGGTAGCTCTTTTCTGCAGACCTTCCTCCCAGCCTTCCCATTATCACTAAGTCAATGCACAGCTCACAACTACGCAGCTGTACTCTGCAACTCTGTACAGGTGTCTGTGTGCAGAGAGTTTCAACCTTGTGTTCATAGTTGCCTCTCTCCTATTCAATCCGCAGAAGCCATTTTAACATACAATTTCAGGAACTTGTTCCCATTACAGTAGCACACAGCACGTTCTGAAATCACTTTCTCTCTATAGAAAAAAAAAAAATAGTGGATGTTTTCAAGTTTATCAATTCATACTGAATCAAAATCAGCCACCTTGAAAATAAAATACAAACATGTGCATCGATGAGCTGTCCAAATCTGTCTAAGCCTAAGTAATTTTCTAGGCTTCAGAAATGTATCATCCCACCCCTGCTGTCTCATGTGGATTCAAACGCGGTCCATGCACTGCCATTCTGAACCATAAGAATTTGAACAGCTGTCTGTAATGGAGAGTATCAGTGGTGTCATTAGTCTGACCAGTACTCACACCCCTCTTCTAGTCAGGAAAAAACACAGGCACTTGCCCAGTTACATTCCCTGACAGGCAAGGTCACCAGTACTTGTCTACAGCTGGCCTGAGAGGACAAATAAGAAAAGCCATGAAATAGGTCAGTGTTTCTTCTTGTCATTACTTGATCATATGAGTCTCTTCATCAGCATCATAAAACTCCTCATCTTCACTTCCACTCCCTGCAGAACTGTCTTTGTCTCCAGACTAGAAACAAAAATGAAACCATTGGTTAGCACAGAAGCCACTACACATTAATCTCAAAACACATAAGTATGAACCATTACACCTCTCTGTAGAGAAAAAGTAAGAAAAGATGGGTCAAATTACAAAGTTTTAATGCAGTTTTAATACAGTAAGAGGCATTATGTGAAATAAGATTTCTTTGTGTCTTTGGTTCTTCAAAATCTCTTTCAAAGAGACAGGCTTCTATTGGAAGGACTTCCTCTGCTCTATTAGTACACTAGAGAATACACGCAGGAGAGAGACTGGCTAGAACGTTATTGAAGTGATAAGCTACTCAGCTTTCTTAAATTAAGTCTAAGGTCCTTACTCTGTAGTGAGCTACTGGAAACAGAGGACAGAACACAGAGATTAGGTAAGAGCTTCTCCACCCTGAATTACTTTTCTCCATGTGTAGCATGGGCATTTTCCTATGCAATCCCCCTGCAACACTAACTAAAGGTGTTGTGGAAAAGGGAAAAAACATTACTGCTTCTTATGTTTAGAAAGTAAGCTTTTATTATAAGCATACCTACTCCAGTCAGAGTTCTTTTAACAACATAATTTATAGCCTATCAAACTGAAGTCAGCTATTATAGCTAGGTAATCTTCATTTGGCCGGTGTAGCATTTATCCATGGAACTCATACAAATTACACCAGTTAGATTCTCTTGCTGGTACAAACTCCGTCTGGTTTGAGTATTTAGGAACTTTTTCCTGTATGCCTGCATCCGCCTTAAGACTTCTGTCTGCCTAGTCATATGCAAAGAAGGGCAAGAGAGAAGCTGAAAAATAGAGAAATGGAAATCATGTTCCTGACTGACAGTACCATGCAAGCAAAACCTGTAGCCTTAGATCTGTCTTCAGAGGAGTTTTGCTACAGCAACGTGTGTTAACTGCAAAGGCATTTCAAACAGTTTGAGCAGTAAGACCTGTCAGAAGATATAAAGGGAATCATGTCATGCTTTTTTCTGGATTTCTAAAATTATTTGAGAAAGTCAGGCTATCATTGGATGCTGTCCAACTTGAATTCATGTATGTTAACAGGGACAAAACCTCCATTCTGGGCAACCAGAATGCATGTTATCTTGAAAGTGGTACAAAAGGACAATGGATTCCACAGGGGGAATTCAGGGTATGCCAAATAAATTCTACATCTTTCTTACAGCAGCTTTGTAAGACCTCTCCATGGCCTTGTCAAATAGGGTTAATGTTTAACAGCTTTCTATTTTATCAGCACTTTCTTTGTGAGCTTTAAAATAAACCCCTAATGTGTCACAGACATTCCAGATATAACTTCATCAAAGTTACAGGATTACTTCAGGCCTGAACCAATGATTTTTTTTTTTTTCCATTTGGATTCAATAATTCTAATCCATCTGGGGAACAATGTTCCTGAATTTATTTATTTTTTATTTCATATTTTGTAGATCCTGTTCAGGTTGGGATTTTTAAGAAGCGCAGGCAGGGAAGATTTAAACCTGAGAAGATTGCTTGACATTAAGTGAATCAAGCTGTGCAAATACTGATAGACAGACAACGTGTGTCACTCCGAAGGACAATACTGGCCCTATTTGGTTAGAAAGGAAAATCAAAATTTGACTTTCCCTACCTCTGAAGCAAGAATGTGGTACCATAACCATTATCCAGTATGGTTATAGATGTTTATAAAATGTGCGTGTAAAGTAACTAAATTATAAAATTGTTACAGGGCTGCCTCTTTCAAGCTTTCTTCAAGGATGCTTCTGTCACCTGTGCTGTGCTGTCAAGAATTATTACAGCTAAACTCGGTAAACAAGGCAACACATTAGAAGCCTTTGAAAGGAAGCAACTGTTCTCATTCTAGAAATAAATGTTACTCTGCCTCCTGAGTCCTGTGAAAACAAGTTTATGGCTACCTGTGAATCTCAGGCTGCTTGACCAAAAATTAATTAAATGAAAGTAAAAAGGTGTCACAAGGATCCTGTCTCATCTCAGCCTAGGGAGAAAGTTAGTATTTTTTGTTATATGCTGCCCTTGAACTCTTACGACCACTTATTCAAATTTTATTAGTCCATTGATACTTAAAATCTTGGGACTTACACATAAATTTAAACACAAAACCTTACAAAATTCAAACACCCGCTTCCATCTCTCCAGGTACTTCTCTCTAGTCCCACTCCATTCACAAAGGAGTAGCCATGTAAAAAAACCACCCCATGAGTGTGTGGTGTACACACCTTAAGAGGTGTCCAGTAGTTTGACAAAATGAAGTATAAAGCGATATTGAAAGATAATATTCAATGAAATCTCACTGATAAACATGCTGCCACATTAATCTTAGCTTATTCCTGGGAGTTTTGTAGTTCCAATGGTTTCAATGAATTTCATTTTCCAGCATCAACAGCAGGGCAAATCTCTGGGGTTAGTCTAGCTTTAACTCACCTAAAGCCCCTCTAGGATAGGCCCATTGACTGACACTGCAGAACAGTCAGTACAGATCAGGGCAGAAGTACAGTGTGCTGCCTTTGAGAACAGCCCTTCACAAACAGGCTTCCGTTTTCTTAAATATCTAAGACTTCTCAAACTCCAATGGCCAGCTTCGCATGAAGCATGCTGCAGCAGTCCATCTTGGAGATTAGAGAGGCACAGACACCATCAAGTCCCAAAGGAAAAGATTGTAAGCTTTTGGCCTTGAAGGGATGAATTAACCCAGTGATGTTTCAGCCTGCATTTCCAGACGTTTCAGACGTGATAGTAAGGTTACTAAACTATCTTCTGTATCTCCTTGGGGCCTATCTTCCACAAGCTGAGAATCACTATCCTAATCTATTTAGAGGGGCATATTCGAGCTGACAGCTGAAATAAACACAACAGAAAAGTACTAGGGAAAAAAAATAATAAAATATATATATATACCTGTGAGCCATCTAGGGCTTGCAATGACATGGCTTCATCACCCAGCCTCCAGTAGGAGCACACCTGCAGGTCTGAAATAGTTTCTAGCAAAGGGCTGTTTAAGGTCTCTGGCAACAATAAGCTTAAGAGCCCAGACAAAAGACCAGTCGCTCCAAACACAATGTAAGGCAGAGACCACTGTACAGATTTCTGAAAGGAAGAGCAGAGAGTTAGGTTAGACTGGCTCCCTCTAGTTCATAGTGCATATTAAAGCACTTAACCTTTACAACCATTCTGTCTGGAAAGCGTTTATGTTCATATTTAGCACAAAAGTTACCAATCTCATTGTTGTGTTTTTTTTTAGCCAGTATTGTCAACTGTATCTTATCAATACTATTAGATGCACACATATTTTGGGAAGAACTTTAAAAGAAAAATGTCAGCTGAAGTCATACTCGATTCTTGTCCATTACACATCTACTTTTTACCAAATGCAATATCACTTTGTAGTAGGGAAGAGAGATCACAGAACCACAGACATGCAGGGTGGAATAGATCTCTTGAGGTCATCTAGACCAATCTCCTACTTTAAGCATGACTACAGTCAGTGCTAGACCAGGTCAACCATAGCTTTATGTAACTAGGTACTGAAAAAACTCCAAAGATGTAGATTCTTCCTCTGACTAGACTGTTCCAAGGCTGCATTAAGCCTTCCAAAAATACTATTTTCCAAATTTCCTATCCAAATCCCAAGCAAAAACTTGTGGTCATTGACCCTTGCTGGTTACCCTCCCCAGATTTTTTGACATCCCTCTAGAATTGGGGAGGAACTTAAACCTGTGGGCCACATACTGAATTGGGCTTGATGTAGCTCAGCGTGAACTTTGTGCGTCCGTGATGAGAGGACAGTGTTAGCTCCCGTTTAACTTGCCATTTGTTGATGTACACGAGTCTCAGACAGGCTGCTACTCAGACAGTTGGTTCCCAGACTGTACTGACCAAGTAATTAGTCCACACCAGAAATAGAATTTTATCCTTCTTATTGGCCTTCATGGGATTTCTGTTGGCCCAAAAGGTTCCACTACACTCAAGACTTACCACTTGATGTGCCAACCACTCCTCCATATTTTGCATCCTCCAAAAATAAGAGGAACATGTAGTCTGTTTTATCTTCCATTTGTCACCAAAATACTGAGCCTGTCACTATCCCTTTGAGCCTGGTAGTCCATAAAACATTCAAGTTTAATATTCCTTTCATTCAGGGCACACTTCCTCAGCTTCCAAACAAGAACAGTGTGGGACAGTGTCCAAAACCTTACTAAAGCCTTTCCTGCTCTCCTCCCTTTCCTCATCCACATTACCGTCTGTGATGAAATAAACGGTCATTGAATCAAACTGGCTGAGAATGAATTGTCCTTAGTAAATCCATGTCCAGTGATCCTGATTACCTTCTTGGCCCTCACATGCACAGAAACAGACTCTGAGAGGTCAAGTCTCATGATGTTTCCAGAGACTGAGTTTGAGGTGCTCACCCTGTAACTCCCTGGGTGCACTTTCTGATCTTAAAGACACACATAGCATTAATCTTTTTTCCCCACAGTCATCAGTGACCCTTCTCTACAACAAATGGTTTAATCACACATGATGGACACTTGCCTCACTATCACAGCCAGGTCTTTCACCTCCTCTTAGGGAATCCTATGTCATGGAATGGAAAGCTTTCAGCTTTAAGTGTTCTTGAACCTATTGCTCCTCCACTGTTTGCTGGCCCTCTGCTTCCTCAAGTGCTGATACGCAAAAGAGTCTTGGGGTCAGGCTTTGCCTATGAAGACTAAAGCAAAAGCGTTAAGTATTTCAGCTTATCCCATCTCATCCATCAATAGGATGTTCAGCCCATTCAACAACGGGCTAAACATTTTCTCCAAATTTCTTTTAGCTGATGGAATGCCTATTTATTCTCCTTGCTAGTTTTAGCTTCCACTGAGCTTTGGCCTTTCTGCCATCACCCCCAACAGTCTAAGCAATATTTATACTCCTCCTTTGACGTCTGCCCTTGTTTTGACATGGCTTGTTACAAACAAAACCACGCTGGAGAAAGGTGTGTGCAAACATATGAGTCATATACAATACAGCTCCAAAATGTGTACGTTTGATTTCAGATGACCAGTAAAGCAGGCTCATTCAAAAAAGGCAAAAGTTTAGTTACTTGTTTAAAACTCATTTTGTATAGTAAAGAGCAATTCTAAATTGAGAGAATAACAGGCTGTGATCAAATATAAGAGCAAAATTTCATCTCTTATCTTGGCAATTAACTTTTCCATTCCCACTCTTTTTATGAGATCCCCAGACAAAAGATAATAAAAATCCATTAAAATAGTTGAAGAAATTCCAAAACACAAACCCACTTAATTCTTTCCTCAAATCAATGCTTACTTGTTTTTTAAACAGAGCTATTTTCACTTTCATGGGACTCCTTCAGACATGATGATCAAAGACTGGTGTCTCCTGCAGTGCTAAATGTCTGCTAGATACAACATAATGGATGCCCCAGCTGCTACATAAAAGCTGCCTATTAAAATCTACCTGGGAGACCCACAACAGTCTTGGCTTTGCCTCTTGAACCCTGGAGGTGCTCACACTCCGCAGATTAAAAGGCTCACTGTGCTTATCTGCCCTTTTGTTAGTCCTCTGCCTGACATAAGATGGCAAACAGCAGAGAGGAAAGTTATTCCAGATGAAATCTGTCACATTAAAGGAATTGTCATCTGACCTCAGCAAGCAGTTTGTGGGAAAAACTGGCACACTCTTCTACCTGCTTACACATAAGACTATGAATATAGAGGAAAGTAACAGTATCATCCCCATGTTCCATTCTTCAGATTTTTTCTTTGCCTGAAATAATTGAGCCCATATGCAGTAGATTTAAACTCTGGGGGTTTTTTGCTATTGCTTGCCTAGAGTTTAAAATTGGTTATCATCATCTTGGTATTTTGAAGTTACCATACTGCTAAAGTCCGCTAGCTAAATCCCAAAACTCTTACAGGCCTAAACCACCTTCTAAACTAGTGTTGAGTTTTTGTCTAATCACACAGATTATATCAGGATGTCTTTGGCCTACCAAGATACTGTTAAGACATTCAATTTACATATCTTAGTTTATATACACAATTTATCCAAAATACTCCCACCTCTGTAAGCCTCTGATACACGAGAACCACAAAACAAAAATATACATAACAGTGAGAAGTTCAGACAAACCAACGAAGGGATGAAAGGAGCAATGATTCCACCAACACGGGAAAACATAGAGCAGGCACCCATTCCAACATTCCTAAGAAGAAAACAAAAATCATCAGTCAGTGACATCTGTATAGAAGAAATTATGACTTTTCAAAAGTGCCACTGAGCAAGGAAACAGAAAAAAACAACAAAACATCTCAGTCGTGACCCTGACCACATTAACTGGCAAAGAAAAGTCAAATGTAACTGAAGGCATCCCAAGAGAGGAATTAAAACATATGTTTTGTGCTTTAAGAGAAACAAAAATTCCCTGCACGTTCAGAATTCTAATATACAATCACATAGAGAGGGGCAAAAAAA
>VWZK01007412.1:90160-166033 GCA_013396935.1 Baryphthengus martii
AAAAAAAAGGTGTGATCTCAGTTAAAACATCTTGTCTCTGCCTGAAGCTTTGGCTAAATTCCCTTATCCAAATCCTGTTCATCAGATTTGCCCAACCATGAAAAACAGCACAGTATAGTTTCACTAGTGGCTGATCATCAACAATAATACCTGGTTAAAATATCTATTAAAAATTGCACCCATGTGATAGATGCTTTTTGTCTGCTCTGTCAGCACAAGCAACAGGGTACTTCTGCTTCTAGTGAGTGAAACCTCACTACTGCTTACATATGGCCTACGAAGCATCACATTATTTTTTACAAAGCTTATAGACCAGTCATCTTCAGTGTTGCTGGTTAAGCAAGTACAAATGTTTAATGGAGTTGCCTGGTTTATAAAGCACTGAAAAAGTTACAGATATCACTCATGAAAGAAATACCAGCAATACTGTTGTTATCCTCATTAGCAAAGAGAGGGTTGTGAGCATACCAAGCAGCCAAAGCACTTGTTATGTAAAGAATACAGTCAGTCTGAAGAGAATAGTGTAAATTTCAGGAAAGTAGTAAGAAGAGAATAACAGAAGAAATTTAGCATATAAACCCAGAGATAATCATCCTATGCAACTCAAAACGTCAAATGAAAAAGGTATATAGTTAATAGAAAACATAAGGAACACACAGGAGTAAATGGTGATGGGGTAAGAGAAACAGAAAACCGAAGACCTTAAAATGAAGTTGTGTTACCTGATGACCGTGGGATAAAGTTCTGATGTGTAGATGTAGACAATGTTAAATGCAGCACTGATTGTCAGTTTCCCCAGCAAAGACAGAGAGTGACTATTCACCACTGCAAACACTCCAGTATCTGGTAGAGAAAATGGGATCCTTGTAAGGCTTTTGAGCACTCAAATCACCTCAGTAATCATTTCGATCACACAACACTATGGAGTGAAAAGGAATCTGCTGAAGAATCTGCTATGACTACTGACAAGGGTTTTTGTGTTTAAGGACTATATTTGTCAGAGGTGATCTGTACTTTCAGGAGAACTCTCAAAACTCAAGACACTTCAACGAGCTTTCTTTTAGGCAGCAATGGCAGAAATCATAGAATGGCTTGAGTTGGATCCAATATCGTTTATACTGTCTACAAATTTATTACCTTTACCTGTATAATTAAACTTTTACAAAGAGGAAAACTCTCCATGTAACACATTGAAAAAAAGGATTTTAAATTCATGGCATACCAGCCTAAAATTGTTTCTATTCTATTAAATATAATCCAACAGAAAAAGACTGGGTTAAATAACTGAACAGCCTTCTTCAGTGTCAATTCTTCCAACTTTGGAAGAAAAACAAAAGACAGGAAGGATGCTGCAGTACATCCCATTCAGCTTAGTTTTGCTGCAATAGCCAGTGTTTATTTGCTTGTACCACTCACATCAGAACACACGTTTAATGCCTACCAAGGAAAGCTACAACATAAGCCATTTGTGCTTTGAACAAGGCCTGCTCGGTTGAGACAGGTGCTTGCTTCTGGTCAGTCACTTCCTAAGACACTTTGCTCCTGGCTGACTTTAGCAGCTCAACACACTGTTGATTTCCTGGGGTCTCGCAGTTCTATCCTCTGAAAAATCTTTCTTTTCACATTATGACTTGGACAGATATGCAAAAACTATTTGATGACCGGTACCTGATGACCGGTACCAGCCTAAACAGAATATCTCTGAGTGTCTGGGCTCTAGCATCTGGAATACTTCTGGAAACACGAGTTGCAAAAAAAGTTTTACCTATTAGATTTATGTCATCTAGAGCAACTTATGCACTCTCATCATGTTAATCTTTTTGAATCATACTTCAAATGTTTGAAGCATTTTCCTTATGACAGGTGTTTTACACGCACATATCTTACAAGCTCAGATAGATTTATGTACCTAGTTTTAAAAGGAAAAAATCGCTTACTAGACAATTTTGTTTCTACCATTTTGAAAACACCAGAAAATGAGGAAATTAGTATTAGTGTGTCTTTACAAAAAAAGATTCTTTATTTCACATTTCTTAAAGATCCCTTGCTTAAGAAGAATTTCAGAATGTTCTCTGTAAGAACTCTAAGTTACGTGGCCACACTATTAATACTACAATCTTACCAGTCTTGAACACTACAGGGCAGTGAGGAAAAGATGGAAACTGGCCCCAAGATTCAACTCTTAGGATCTTTTGACATTGGTCTTCCACTTGGAGACACATACAAGTGCATGGGTACTACTTACACTGACATATCACTTGGCTAATAGAGATAACCCAAGAAATATCATTCCTTGGGATTAAAGTCAGAAACACTGAAAAAACATGATTTATGTAATCAGAAGTAAAAGACAGAATCCAAAGACAAAAGTTCAAAGCCAAACCTTTCCAACAAGCTTTCCTTAAGGTCTCTGGAAGGTTGGAGCTTAACCTTTTAGAAGTTAGCTTCTCTGGCTTCAAAAATTGAACATGGTATGAGCCTAATTTACCGGCAATCCTCAAATCCTTAGGCTGCAGGATGCTATGTTTACCAATTCTTATCACATACTCCAGAAACAAAAAGAAAATACTTACCTTTCTTTTTAGGAAGAAACATGACAATAAGACAAGCCAATCCTCCCAGGAACAGAAATGCACTCAATGTTCGCTTCCGACCAAACCTGATGTGCAAGGATAACAAAGCTTTATTCTGCATTAGATCTGTAGTCTGCAGAGCAATGAGTCCTCTAAATTCATCTTGTCTCTTTATTTGCAGTTGGAAACTCTGAATGCCATCTCCCACAAACACTTCCTCTCACATTGTTTTTAAAGAAGCTTCTACCGCACTCTTAAAATGAGCACCAAGAAGTCTTTGTGCAGCGGCTGACAATTTCTAGGATTTTGCTTTGCTTCCCACCGTGTGTGCACGTTTGTAAAGCTCCTCAGGAGACATGTAGAGAAGAGACTGGGATGGGCATTCTACAAAAAGTGAAAGACATTGTCCAGAGTATCATGGCTCAGGAAAAAGCTAAATATCTGAATCAACAGCTCTGCTCGCATACTAGAGCACAAAGCAACTATTACATGAAACCACCACGCAAGAGCTTCAGTTCAGTTTAGTTGCAATCGCTTCGACATTAACAGCGAGAATGGGGATTAGGAGACAGAGGTGGGAAGATCGCCATCTTGTGTTAGCAAGGAGGCAGCACAGCTAGGTTCGACTGATAAAGAGATCAGCCCCATCTCTGAGCCAAATTTAGAGGCCTCGTTAGTAAGCGAGCTACTGAAAACAAGTTAAACCGTTATTTGAAACGCAGGTGTATCACTGGCACTTGCAAAGTGAAGCAGGAAGCCCCACACAACAGATACAAGCTAGGAGATGTAATATACAGGAAAGGAATTGTTGAGGAAAAAATGTTAACAAAACGAAACTGACTGGGTTGTTAAATTTCTTACTTACCATTTTTGGTTAATCAAGTAAATACAGATTGGGTATGCTGGGATTTCTATTAACCCTGAAAGGGCTAAATTGGCATAAATACTTCCACCTAAGTCACCCACATTAAGAGTGAGACCATAGTAAACCAAGCTGCACACAAACCTGCAAAAGAGAGAAAAAGAGTAAAATCAGAGCTGCCTATTTCCACGCCAGATTAAAACACTGGTTTGGTGCAATACACTATAAACTATTTAGTGTTTCAGAAGATAGGTCTAAAATGTTTCTTTACAGGTGTATGATGCTTTCTAGGTAAAGAAACCATGTTGTCTCTGCACAGACCCACTTCCTGACTTACTACTCAGTTAAACTTAAGACCTCATCTAAGAATATGTAGAAATCAGAATAAAGTTCATATATGATCGTGACTATATTATTTGACTTGAGAAATGATGTCTCTGTCCTTTTTCCTTTTATCAGGTTTCACTTTTGCCCATACATTTTCAATTTTCTGTAAACACTTTCTCAAACAGTTTGGATGACACTTCTGCCACCTTTTAATTTCTACACCCTGCTCCAATTTTATTCATTTTCCAATTCTGATTTTTTACTCTTCATTTGTAACGCTGACCAGGCGTCAGAAAGGAAAGGAACAGGTCACTAATTCATTCTGCAGGAAATCACCAAGTCTCGTTTAAGGAAAAGAAAAAAAACCCACAACAATTCTGCACTAAGAATTTGGAAAAGCAAAGTGAAACACCTCTGTGTTGTCAGCTGACAAAATAATGCCATTTAGGTTTTTTCTTAATCAATACATTTTTCCAAAATATATACATTATAAAAGCAACTGTATAAACAGTAATGGCAGAGGAGTCACATACCATGTCATATATAAGGTTTATTTCAAAGTAGCAGCAAAGGACCTCAGGGCTAGCAGAGCTCCCTGAAAGGTGTTTTAGGCACTTTTGGAGTTAAATTTCTGCTAGCATGTAGAGGTAGCATCATGGGTTCCTGCTCCTTACTACAGCAACTGCGGGCACTGGCAGTACTTTCTTTTAAGAAAATAAACACACTCAGACAAAGCAGGCTCCTCACACACAAAGAATAACACAGAATAATCCACGTGACTGGAAAGCACTGGACCAATGAGGAGGACACCATGACTGATCCTAGCAGCCTTTGAGGGTCCGAAAGAAAGACGTAGTAGTTCTCAACTCTTTTGAGATTCAAACATGAGAGAAATGTAAAGATAAAACACCTCAGAACTAGACTGTAAGACCGACTTCATGTTAGAAATACACTAAGGGAATACTATAATACAAGGATTCTTTTTAGGTACAGTGTCCCTAATAACACAGGCTGAGACTATGTACAACCTGCCGGATGAGCCAACTCTCAGCGACACGTTCTCTCAAAGACTCAGAGAGGCAACAGTAGCACAGCTGGGCCTACAAAGCATTTCAAGTACCAGGTAAACATCATGATCAAAGTGCGTCCCAAGAGAATCTTGTATCGGAATAGATCCAAGAAGCTGCCAGCCTCTCTGGAGCTCCTCTCTGCCGGGAGTTTTAACGAAAAAGTGCACTTCTGCTTGCGGTTCCTCTTCGCAATGAGGTAGAGGACATCTTCTGCTTCATTCAGCCGGCCCTGTGAATAGAGCCAGCGGGGGGACTCCGGAACGAATCTGAAACACACATACACACACAGACAGCTTTAGGGCTTTTCTTCTCTACAAGGCTGGACTTGCCTATGGAAATAAGGCTGAAATGGACTTCAGTACAACAAACAACCCTTCAGGGATAAAATTCACTTACTGAAACAGAGATAAAGCGTGTTGAAAGGAAAGGGAAAATAAGTTGCAAGTAATTTAGATACCAAGAAATTGTACTGAGTGTATATATATACACATACACACACACATAAGTTACAGTATCATTAGGACCCTGATTTCAGAGAATTCAGAATTATGGAGGCACCACATTACAAGTAACAGAGGATGTTACTGTAACACCAAGTAGTTGCCTCCCGTTTCTCATTTTCCAACTTTCTTCCAAATTCTCTCCTGTAGACACGAGGGCAGAGGCTGTGCAAAAGTCATGCTCTCACTCCTTACATGCACTGTTCACTTGGTAGGTCTGTAACTCCAATACAGTCTACAAATCAAATCTTCTATTATTTTCAGATTTCCAGAATTAATTCAAACTTTAGGTTTTTTGCCAGAAGCTTTTCAATATTTTTGCCTCTGACCAGAAGTGACATTTTTCCTTTAAATTCAAAGGAAAGTGATTCTGTGCTTTTATAAAAGAAGAAAGCTTAGAAAGAAACATTTTCTTCCCCGTGATAAAAAAGTCTGTTAGTATTTTCCGCACAGAGTAATTTTTAAGCAATGTGGGACGGAGGTAGTGTGAAATCTGGAAGAAAAAAAAAAAAATCATTTTTTACAGTGAGATAGGCCTCTGAGTACAGCTAAAAAGTCCCAAGCATAAAGGACTTTAAAAAATCATACATATCAATCTGAAAGTTACATTTTTTTTTTTCAAAAATTCCTCACACCACTAACTTTTGAACTATCAGAAGTGTCATCTCTGCCTTTCACCTCACTAACAGCCTCTAAGACCTTTCCCCGAGTTCTGCTGCTTCCTTTAAGAGTGTGTTGACTCTTCAGCAAAGAGCTTTATTCACAATGTGATGTTACTGAAGTTAAATAGATGTTGGAAAGAAAAAAGTCTTAAGTTTAAGCAGCAGCTAAAGTTATTTTCTTCTTTCAGTTATTGCTGTTTTGCTGTAAGGAAGTATATAAGAAAAGAAGAGCACATTGCATCATATAGTTTTCAGTGCTGAAGTCCACAAATACAATGAAATGTCCCACTCTTAACAAAGAAGCCTTCTTCCTGTGCTTTCCTAATCCCATTTGAAAAAATAAAAGGAAGCTGCCCTTTTTTTTCTTTCGCATGTCACCTTTAAGACTGTGTGTGCAAGCAACTTTGATGCTGTTCCTCCCACGTAAGCACAATTGTAAGAGAAACATCATGTTATCACAGAACTGTAAAAAAAATCTGTATCTTTTACCAGGTATATACAGTGACTTCTAGCATACCAAACAGTTTAGATTATCTAAATACACCAAAGAATAGGATGCGCTTCTACTCCACTGCTAGAGGCTCTTCCCATCTACAGTAATAATGCATATACAACACCACGTACACTTACATAGTCAAATACCACAGCACTGCTATTTAGAGAAAGCACAGAACGTGGGGAAGTAGAGGCTGAGAGAAAACTTAGTAGCATCATTCCATGCTATCCTAGAAAGGCACCTTGACTTAGTCATTTGGTTTGTTCTTTGGGTTTGTTTATTTGGTTCGGTTTTTTTCTTATTTTTGACATCCTTCATGATGAAACTCAGTCTGAAAAATAACTTACAGAGAGAGAAGAAAGACGACTGTTCCTTCCAGGTTTACCACAACAGCCAGAGTCCTCCAGGAACGAATGAAGTACCCTAATAAAGCATACTGGGCAATTCCCACAGCAAAGAACAAGCCACCAATAGATCCTAGCATAAAATTGAAAACAAAACAAAGCATTATGACTCCTATAAGGAACATTACTAACTTTTAACACATGGGATCAGACTGAAACTAGTATTAATTAACAAAAATTCACCCAGCAATACAGGAAAAAAAAAATCACAGCTATTTGACCAAAGAATAGGCTGTCCTTCACCCATGCAGGGCAGAAGTATTACACCTAACTGCAGAGATAAGAGTTCAAAAAGCACTATTCTGCATCCTCCTCACCCAATAAAGCCCCACGAACAACTCAGTCTTGTAATTCCAAATATGTTTCAGCTTTATATGCATAAAAATAAATACCACAAACCTTTGAACAACTCATATTTTTTAGGAATACATAGCATTCATCTGTAGCTCATGATTTGTAAGATACCCTGTTTTAAAAGTCTCAGCATAGTACTTCTTGGGCATTTATCACAGTAAGTCAGGCCCCAGAGCTTTAACGGTACAATTTATATGCACCATATGTGAAGGGCAGCTTCAACACCAGCAACCAAGACAGCTAAGGGTATCTGTATCTTTTGTTCTAAATTCCAAGGCTAAATACCACATGGGATAATGTGGTGGGGTTTTTTGTTTATATTTAAAAACCAAAACAAACAAACAACAGTTTTTTCATTTTCCCATTATATAAAAACATTTCTGATTTCGTTTTGAAAACCGCCAGGAATGAAAGAATTGATATTTAGCATACAAATACTTAAGCTCTGTCTGGCAGAGTCCAAATTCTGTGGCTAGAACTCCGCTATCATAAACCTCAGATGAATATTTAGCTGTGTAACATTCACTGGGGATGTTTCAACTGAACCTTTGTCAACTGGAAGGATGCAGAAATCTGAATGGTCCCAAGTCATCCACTATGTTTGTCTAAGGTTCGTATTAAACAAAGCAGGGCTCAAAAGCTGTGGTCACATAGGCGCTCAAGAGGAGTTAGATTTGCAAGTGCTATAGTGTTAGCTTTCGTGTGTCTCAAGTGGTTGGTAAGACCGAAATCTATAAATTCTGACAATAAAGACACTGACATTCAAACTTTTACCTGCTAATGCCCAGTAGGCAGTACCCAAACATTCATTCAGTAGAACAAAGGCCACCAGTGACATCCCACCATTCATCATCCCCACCAAGAAGCGAGAGACGGCAAAAAATTCATATGAGGGTGAGAATCCATTTGCAATGGCAAACGAGATGTCAAGAGCAAAACCTGGAAAACAAGGCAAAAGGTCTCATTTAGAAGAGTACCTAATTCAAAATAGAAACATTTATCAGTATCTTTAGCTGATATTCAGTGGCATTTGTCCTAAGTAATCACAGTCAACAACTACAACACAGGTCTGGGTGGATGTGTAAATACCTAAAGTTAATATCATAAGAGGGGACACAAAAAAAAAAGAATGGTTTCCAATACATAACTTGCAGTACTAAACCTTAAAATTCATTTCATGTCAGACAGTTTTTTCATATACTCGGAACTAATGCTGGGCAGCAGTTAAGATGGCTTGGTATTTATCCCCATACAGAAGCCACAGATGACCAGGTATCTCCCTTCATTCTTGGAAAGTAGTCTCCACAAACTAGAGAAGAGAGGTGTTACAAGGGGACAGTACCTGGAGAGTTTGCTGTGCATAGCAGGCCCCCCTGTATCTGCTTTGAATGAGGTTGTTCCTTTAGAAAAAAGAATCTGTTTAATTCTACATGCTTACCCATTGAAAAAAATGTTTTATAAATACATAGACAAAATGTGAACTTTCAAATATTGTTTGATCTGGGGACAGTAAAAAAAGGCTTACAAGCTTTAAAACATGATGAAGATCACAAATACATAAAAATTACATCATGCAGACAGGAGACAAAAATGTGCAACAAATAGGTTATACATGTAAGACCACTGCTAACAATTACTACAAATATTAATGGGATCTCTGCAAGTTGCAATGAGCGTGACATGAATGAGTGTAAGCCCTTATGGTGTGATTCCTAGTACTAGAACACCTCACAAATATTCAGATACTGATTGAATAGTCAAATACTAATTTCTTGTCCCTTCTTATATTCCCAAAATACAGTGGAAGCATAAAACAAAACCAAAAAGAAAATCACAGAACATGATTCACTGCTGCGTTATCAAGCTCTCAGCAGAAACTCGTCTCTTGCCACTAATCTTCGGAGACATGACATCTCCATGTCATTCATTTTGTTAGGTGGCAGTAGTTACCTGTGAGATAGACTTTCTTTCTCCCGAAGCGATCTGAGAGCTGGCCAAAGGAGATTGCTCCAACAAAAACACCACTGAAGTAGAAAGAACTGGCAGCACTGACTTTGTACGATGTATTGCCAATTAAAAACCACTGGATGTAGGGGAGGAGGGGAAAAAAAAAATAGTGAATTAACTACAATCCAAGCAGTTCAGCAGTTCACCAAGAGTTAATAGCCGGAGGCGGATGACACATACTTTAAGGAAGATCAAATTTTGCATCAACCTCTTAAGCACTGCATTCACCCAGTTGTCAGATAGCCACCAAAACACAACTGCTGTCTCCCAGACTCACCAGGTGGTACTAACTGATTGCAGTTCCCCCAAATCATGTGCAGTCTTTGATACTGAAACCAAGGACAGATCCCTCACACAACAGTGTAACTTTTGCAGCTTTCTCCCGCTCGCCCTTTATTGCCTTTTCTCACATATATCTTTTAGCCTAACTAGACTCAGGCCTACCTCCTGATGTAAGTCACTGCAGTGTGTAGACACACTACGCAAAAAATAAAAATTGTGACAATGTCCAAAGATAATCCTGCATATGCTCCTCCTCAGAAACGGTCCTGTCACCTAATGCTACCTAATGGTAGTATTAGACAGGATTTCTGGCATTGCACATACTCTCCCTGTCCCTCTCCCCCCACAATGTCCTTTGTGTCATTTCCAGTTCTCAATTCCAAATACAAACGTGATCTTCATATGTTTGATTCTTAGAGATTTAATGTCTCAGGTTGAACCTGACAGGAAATTTTCCCCTACAAAACTGCTGAATGAAAATATGCCATGCTCTTCCTGTTCAAAAAATACTTCCTTTTGCATTCTAAAATCTCCACATCTTAGGTTCTTTTCTTTTTCTACCGCCTTTGCATCTTGAGATAATGTTACCTTTTACTGACACCCAACTTTTCTTCCTGTGCTGGTAAGCTGATGATTATGCCATTATCCCTGCAATAACACTCTAATCTTCTCCTCATAATCTTCTCTTCCTCTACCAAAATCCCATTAGATATTCTTTCTAGCAAAGCTTATATTATTTCAAAGCTCAGTCATAAACTACCTCACCATGAGAACAGAGCCATGCAATTAAACCTCACCAAGATTAGGGAGCTAACAAAACAAAATCACTCAGAAGCTCCAAGAAAATAACTTACTTACTCTCAGTATATGCTTCATTTTGAATTGTCACTTTAATGGTGAGGTGTTTACAGATACAGTAGGTAATGTGCCCATAAAGCGTCGAGACTGCCAAAATTCAATTCTAAAACTAACCACGTGACCACAAATCCGCTTTCAAAGCTCCTCTAGATTTTAAAAACAATTCCCAGAAAAATACATTTGTATGATAACAGCATGTGAGATTAATTTCATCTTGAAATAACATGGTCAGTTTGGTTTATATGAGCTACTAGAATCACGCCCTAACTTTTTAGAAGCTGCCAACACTGAAATCCAGTGACATTAAAAGCTTTCTGAATCATTCAGAGATTAAGGTATCATTTGTTTTTGAAGCAAAATTTGTTCTGCAAATCAATCTCAATAGCCAAGAAGCTCCCTTTAAAAGGCTCAAGGCTTTTCTACATAAAGCATGTTACATGTATATGCTTGATACTCATAAATCATATTTACATCAGAATATTTTTCAGCATA
This sequence comes from Baryphthengus martii, assembly GCA_013396935.1. Taxonomy (NCBI): domain Eukaryota; kingdom Metazoa; phylum Chordata; class Aves; order Coraciiformes; family Momotidae; genus Baryphthengus; species Baryphthengus martii. The sequence goes on from VWZK01007412.1 coordinate 101,048, forward strand.
AAACTGCAATGGTCATACTATTAGTAAGTGATGCCACAAGACAAGCATTCAAAACATTCTCCTTAAATGCAGGAAAAGCTTCTTTACACATCAGTAATGAAATTAAATAGTGATGAGATATCCCCCAAATCAATGTGATCTCACTGAAATCTTTGCATTTAGCCCATAAATCAACTTCAAAATATACCACACATTAAGCTAAAAAATTCTGAAAATACTGTATTTTAACAGTGGGAAATGGAAGAGGTAACAAGATTTTATGCACATGGGTCTTTACTGAGAAGTATGTTAAAGAACTACAAAGCACAACCTACGTAAGTTGCCTTGGAATTTTTTTTTGAGTTTTGTATTTTTCCAGTAAACTTCATTCTCTACCTGCATTTATTTATGCAACTAAAATGTTAAGAAACTTTATAAAATTTATGACCTAAAATACAAACATGTCTGACTTGTCAAGGTTAAGAAAATAAAAGATTCTCGGATACATTAAAAAGCAAGAGAGAAAAAGTCCAGAGAAAGTTTGAAAACCTTACTGAGCTTTAAATAATCCACCATCCACTAAGATTTTAATTTAAATAGTGGCATGAGTACTCATATCCTCCTCATTACCAGCGTAAGAAGCAATGCCTGTTGTACACAACGGCTTGGTACTATTCCAAAGCTGGCATTTTTTATTAATATGCTCATAACCAATGAAATTAAGTGTTTTACAGGACTAATTCAGATAGCATTAATACATCTGGACAACAGGCATGAATTATAAAGCGGAACTGCACGTGACTCAGTCGTACAGCTCTAAATTCAGGTCTTATAACAGATGCACTCAGGACTCTTACCCAGAACAACTTGATATTAACAGACACTGAAAGCCCCAGGAAGGTCAGGTGTTGCACATATCAGTGCAGAGCCTGCAGCTAGGCCATGAAAGAAGACACTTACAGAACAGAGGTCACATCAATAGAGCTAAAGCTCGTTTTGGGATAGGATGGAGGGGGGGAAGTTGCTTTATTCACTTGACTCGCCACTGCCCACATCTTCCCTCATATCTGGAATTCCAAAGACTGCAGAAGCCATTTCCTCTCCAGTTCCTCCGCTGCTCTCTAACTGCATAACAGATGCACTACACACATTTGACCTCAGCATGAGAATCACAAGAGGTGTCAGAAAGAGTTCAGGGTCCATAGAGGACTCTGAACATGTTAGTACAATAAATGGCACGATTCCATCTCAATCGTGGAACCAGGCTACAGGATCCAACACGTAACTTCCACACGGAAAAGGTGGGAAGTTTAGGGGCAGAACTTTGATCAAGATCTGTATAGCAAAATAAAGCTAGTTTTCGTTGCCAGTAAAGATGAGCAGTTACCTGTTCTCTACCTGGAGGTAGGAAGATTTACTAACAAAAACATGTATTAGTATACATGAAAGAAGTAGTTCAACCACCCCACCCCTTAACAAACCCAGTAAGATTTACTACTGACAGACGAGGCAGCAAAACATCTCAGACTTACCTCAGAGACTATTGATGTGAAGCTGCTGCTGAAGTGCACATGCTTATGCACCTCGCTGCCATTGGCGGTCAGAAGCCATTCCCCAAAAGCTCCCTGTTCACTAGCTGACTGGTTGCTATGGCTCTGATTAGCAGAGAGCTCTTGGAGATCCCAGTGGTAGGGAGGAGTTGCGCCCACCAACGCAATGAGGATGGCTTCAGTGGCCACGTAGAGCTGGTATGAAAGACAAAAAACATATCAGAGTTGTTAAATATGTACCCAAGCAACGTTTCCTTTGCAACTGGATCAAATCAGTACTAAAAAATACTCCTATTTAATATTTGTGTTCTGCACTACAAGATGCCATGTATAGCCCCTATCTACCAAATATCACACAGGAAAGAAACACAACTTACACATGGCAGTTCTTGCACTTTTTACCTGTTGATTATTTTACAGAAAAGAAGTTCATCTCCTGGCACCCCTTCCTCAGTCAGAGACCCTCCAACTCCCACACATAGCAAGTACACGTCCTGGATGCATTAAAAGTTGTTAGTAGTACCAAGGAAACAAAATAAAACTAAGCTTTAACGCAGGAATATTACTCTATCCTCTTCTTTCACTGGTACTGTTCACTCCTCTAATCTGATACTTGAAATAGACCCCCTCCTCATTGTTTCGTATCTAATCTTTCCCAATTTTGCCAAAAATAATTCTTTGCTAGTTTTTAATCTTCCGTGAATCTGTTTTAAAAAAAGAGAGGCTCACATATGAACCTATGTATGCCTTTTTATCTATCTGCACATTTCTAGAGACATGTAAGGTCTAAATACAGTGACTGACAGCTGCCTTTGGTTTATGAAAAAAATAAATAAAACTGCTGGAAATCCAGACGTTTCAAGTCTGGTCTAGAGCTGGGTCAACTGCTGCTTGCTCAGAATAACATTCACAGGCCACTGCTTTAACAGGCTGTACTACAACTCCATCTTAAACTCTAGTGGTTTTAGATCTGTTTGAACATAGAAGTGCAAGTTCTGCAGCAGCAGATGAAATCTGAGACACAAAAAGAGTCGCTGGTAACAACACCAAGACCCTTCACCATCTAAATAAAACTGCTTCCTGTCTCGAGCCCTCACTGAGCATCAATAACTCAGCACAGTAGCTCCTAACCAAAAAAAAACCCAATACCCAAAAACCAGATGCTGTTACTTCTCCAGCCTACTACTCCACCATAAGAAACGCTTGGGCGTGCTACTCCATTCCTCAAACTCCACTTCAGGCACAGTCCTTACTCTGCTCCCAGCACTGCCTCTGTTAAGTCCTTGAGTAAAATGGACCCACAGGAACTGTATCCCCCCAGAAGGCTGCTACACAAACAATTCTGAAAACTGGGAAGGCCATAGACAGGCACCAAAAAACGCCAATCAAACAACAAACAAAAGTGAGGACCTCAATTCTGATACAAGTAACACCAGATAATCCTATTCCGTTCTGTACAACAGCTGAGTAGTCAGATTTACACCAAGATCTAAACGAGAATTACTACTAAATTAACACAAGAGACTCCCAAGTTATTGCCCGGAAGCATTTTCTTTCCATTAGCTCTTTTTTTTTTTTTTGCATTCTACACAATAAAACTGCTACTATAGTGGCAGGAGGTAAACAAATATTTTTTAACAATAATTCTCTTTCCATTTTTTAAAATAATAGTATTGAATACCAAAATGAATTTGGAAGAAGCCCCACACTCTGTTAACTATGTTGTTATTTAAACTAAAGCACAACTTCTTCATAGACAACAATGAAAAGTAACATAACTCATCTGGGAAAGGCAGCAATCACTTAAGATTACATGGGGAAAGAGGTGTTAAAAAGCTGAGTGGCCATGTTGCTAGGGATGTGTGGATACAGTGCTCTCAAGAACAGTTTTAAATTACTGAGAAATGAGAATTACAGGTCACGATCTGTGGTGCAGCCCTGTACTCTGACTCGCTCAGACAATTTCGTGTCAGGACTACAGTGAAAACATCCTTGCTTTTGTCTTGTGAAATAAACATATTTTTCAAGTAGCTCAGGAAATTAAATTCTCAAGGCATTTGGTTTAGAGAAAGCAAGCATAACACTTCTCATTTTTGCCCTACGTGAAACCCGCCTCAACTACAGAAAACTCAGTGTTTGCAGGCACACAAAGAAACCCTACAGATTTTTAAAAAAATAAATAAGTAAATCAGCCTTAAGTATCCTAGTGGCTCCAGAAAGCAAGGACACAACAAAGATAAAAAACACATTCATTTGATCTGTTGAATCACAAAAACGTATGAAGATGGAGAGAGGTTTTGATGTTATCAAATAGTATTGTTCTATATTCAGGTTCACTGGAGTTACTGCTGACACAAGACGGTTTTTCCTAGTAATCATCTGCCTTTTACTTGGGTAACAGGTATGATAAACCCTCTTCATTTCATTGCAAAAACAAAACAAAAATAAAGCCCACAAAACACCCCTCAAAATTCATTTACAATTCTGAAGATCAGAAACATTTTCTACAAGGTCTCAACAACATGACGAAGCAAACTCTGAACTTGAATAGTGAACACTATATATTGAATTTTTTTAAGTAAGAGACAGGAGTTTGTGTTAATGAATCTTGAGATTCCCACCTTAAGAACTCTAAATGCTTGCTCTTAACAGTTGTGTAGACTGACAATCAATATATAATGGTATCAAAACAAATAGAAATATAACAACTTTATAAGGTATAAAACGGTTACATTAACCATACTATGGCAAACAAAGCCCTTATTTTTTCATTTTTTTCTGTAATCCAAGTCAAATCAAATTTATTTCATTTAATGTATATTTTCTATTCATAAAAAATTTCCATTGGCTCTATGTGGAAGTTAATGGTTCCCTCCCAAACTCCCTGCACTGGTCTGTACTAATGAAGATTAATACCAAGCACAGGGGAAGGAGGCAGCAACTTATAGTCACTGATAATAAAATGTTAAAGAGTTTTGTTAGTTTGGTTTCAGGTTCTCCTGTTTGCTTACATTCTCCATAGGTTAAAATTTTATAGTCTGTCTAGATAAGAAGTCTATAATGCTAGGATACTTACTAAAAGGCAACACCTTAATAACCTGTAAACTTTCACTTTATCTGCTAAGTAAAAGGAATTCTAGTTAGCCATTTACAGTCATTTCTTTAACAGGTTTTGAAATTAACATTTTGAAATTAAATAGAAATGCCTGGAATACCTTGACCAGCTTTCTTGGTGTTCATTTTCATTATAAATTACTTCCAAGAAAAATACATAATCTCTAGTAAGACTAGCAAGGGACAGGGAGGAAGAATTTAAATATTTGTGTATAATGCATAATTTATTATATCTGTGTCTAATGAACACACACAAAAATAATTTAAGGAACTCTTTTAGATCTCATAATTTACCCATTATGAAGCACAAATGAAAAACAAAAGCAAGACTTAAATTCTACTAAGCAATGCTTTCAATCTTTTTCATCAGCTCCAGCAATTTATAACCGGCCCGGTCATTCTAGACAAGTAGGAGCTGAAGCATTCACTGCTGAACAAAATAATGAGCAAACCACTATCTTCTGACCTTTCAAATACAGAAATATTAAAATTGCACCTTGAGGAAAGACAGAAATTAAGGAACAACAATGAATGACCTTGCTCTGGTAGAAGCCGACGATGAAGAGACAGTTACATTTTAGGATTAGAGTCATTTCTCCTGCACCCACAACAAGCAGCTGAAAAGCTGGAGGGCTGCCTTATTTTTAAAAAGTCTTATGATCTCTTCTGCTCTGAGGTATTTCAAAAGGGTGATCTGCCTTTAAATTCTCGTGATTTCCCCCCCGCCCCAATAACTCTTTTATGTAGAAAAGCCCTGAAATGTCTTCCAGCTGCAAAATTATTATCCGCTACTGACAACACACTTTTCTACCAAAATATCTTTCACTTCTTGGTAACACAGTAAGTGAGCAAACACCCTAAGACAGAAGGAAAGGCTGTTGTACTTATAAAGCAAAGAATCACCATGTGTAAAAAACGATGATGTAATCTCTCTCACACTTGACAACTCCAATCCCATTCTGACAGGAAATATTGCCCATGAAGAATGTTGCCACAGTTGATTATTACCTGTGCCAACGAGGTAATGGACACGTAACTCATGAGTCAACATATATTTTGGAAGAATTCAGTTTCTGTGGAAAAACTGAGAAAATCTACCCAATTTAGTCTTTCAACCTTAAAAAAAAAAAAATGTAGGCCTCCTGAATCCGCAGAAAAATGTCTGAAGTCTGTCCAAAACTACACATTAACTTTATTCTACAAATTACTGAGCACCTACACTGAAATGTACACTGTAGAGCAAACCACAACTCTCTGAGCATCATTTCCTACAGGTTTGTAGAAAACGTCCCTTAGCTTCCCCGTCCTCTCTGTTCCAAACACACACTTTTCAACTCTGTTTTCAACTTATGTTTTATTGTTTTGGTTTTGGGTTGTTTGGGGTTTTTTTTTTAAATTAAAATAAAAAGTCTTGGGTTTACTGCTATTTCAGAACAACATGACGCTCCAGAACTGAAAGAACAGGTTTTTTCCAATTTTGTGGTGGAACTTGCTAAACCAGTGATTTTCACCTTACAGCCTACAGGCCTCAGAAGTCCCTGAATTACTACTCAAAGTTCTAGTAAAAAATAATTAAGAAACACAAAGCTGACAGCAGTCTTAAATTTACAGTACAAGGATTTAACACCTTCGGTGTGAAGTCTGTAGGGGATCTGCAAACTGAAAGAGATTGAAAAGCTCTGGTCTTTTTCTATGTGTGTTTAAGACACCAGTAAGTGAACAGCATACCACAATCGGAAAACCAGAATAAGCCATACATACAACTCTACAACTCTCCTTACCTGAGGATCATAAAAGCTTCATTGTGTGCTTTCAAAAACAAATTCTTAACACCCTTTCCCACCAGGATCAGGAAAATGACCAGCTGAACACAAATACACAAATGTTTAACCAGGTTAAGTCCTGTAGTTAGTCAGAGATCATATTGTAAACAGACAAGAACTACAAAACAGATGCTATTGCACCAGAGGGACTCCAGTCTCATTGGACTGGTACTTGCAAAAAGCAGGCAGAGCTTTATCGTAGTGCAAACAATGCACATGAAGCCCTACATTACCTATAAATTAGAAGTAGTTGTATTAACTACTCCAGCTAAAAAAAAAAAAAGGCACAAAACTTTATTTGGGTCAGAAATAAAGAGCAATCATATGCAAGCTGGTAAAAAGTTATTCTAAGTTCAATTACACATCTACTAGTTCTATTACACAAGAGAAAAGGAAATTAGAGTCTCTAAAATGGAGGAAGTGTCAGTGAGGAAAGCTTTATCATGTGGCTTCCCAGTAGAAAAATAACAGGTAATTTATTGCCTACAAAACATGGGAAGTTAGAGAATGTGTGTACATATGGGCAGGGAAAAAGGAAGGGGAGATAATGTGTCATAATGCAAATATTTTTAATCCATACCCTTCGGTATACAGTTGATTCAGGCCTATTAACTCCCACAGTCAACTTCTGAGGGTGCTCTGAGGACAGACTGGCTAGATGCTTCAACTGTTTGCCAGGTTGAAAGCCATCTTGATTAACAGCAGAAGATGGGACTGCTTCAGCTCCCACTGAATCCAAATACCTCATTGTACAAAATATTATATGCAACAATAACTTTATTGTTAAATTTGAAGACATCTCCCCATATGTTTTACCCATATCCGTCTAAAGGTGCCAACCACCACTGACTCGGTGCCTCCCAGGAACCTTCCATTCCCAGCTGTTAAAAAGACATTGCAAAAGCAAGACATCCAGCTACAGCTACAGAGCCGCAGAGCAACTTCCTTCTGACAACTTGACTCTTCACACAGCATGTAGCCTCTTTTTTTTTTTTAAAAAAAAGCGGGGGGGACAGGTTTTGTTTGTTTGTTTGTGGTTTGTTCTTTAAATAGGCAGAACAATCTGTTTGTTTCCCTCTGCTGCTAGGCCTTCAGAATGGCTGTTTCTCTATGCTTCTCCCAAAGCTCATGCTTCTCGCTATGCCCATCAGCAATAATGTTGTTAAGGTCTTTACAACAGCACATTGAACAGGCATCTTCTAGGACTGAACGGCACAGAAACTGAAGTCAGCCTTGTAAGCTAAATTGCAAATGCTGAGCAGATGTGTTTCTATGGAACATACACACAGAACACGTTGTTTCAGTGTCCAAGTGAATGTAGTGATCGTTAGAAGAACAAGAAAACACAGCAGTTGTGAGTGACACTTAGAGCCACGTAATCATGAGCTCAATTACACCTGCTCTGCAGTTCAGATGCAGCTAAAGGGAGGAAGGTCTCAAAGCTACAGCTGATGTTTCTTCTATACCTCAAGCTTGCTCTGAGCATACTTTTTCCCTGCATACAAGCATAAATTTAAACCTTAGTTATATGGATGATGCACTGGTTTGGATTAAGACACAGTATAATTTGGAGGGACGTCGGAGAGGTAAGCAGCTGATAAGGTATTCATGACTCCCCGCCACTCAGGATTATTACTGAAAAACCGATAGCAAGTTAGCTGTTTAAATTCATTGGCAAAGAAACAACAGAATTCAAACTTCTACATTGTATCTGAGAGTTAAGGACCCCACTGCTAATGAGGCATGGCACAACTCTGCACTGTTATTTCAGGCTTTCTGCAGAATATAGTGCAATGTCTGCATCAGCTGCGTTCATGTTTTTAAGGTTATAATTACAGTATTAGAAAAAGATAAATGATTATTTAAGGAACAGTTAAGGATCTAAAAGAAGCAGCTACAGAAAGACAGACCACACTGGGTCTTGACTATATTTCTGATTCTTCTGGCAGCTATGTTTGATTTGCAGAAGAGCACTAAAGGACCAAGGAGTCCTAGTGAGCATCTAAACCATTTAAATGAAATGTACACATAACTAAAGAACTACTTCCTCCTTAACAGATCCCCCACAATCGGAATAAGTGGCAGGATTGGTCTTTACTTAGAAGTTCCAATAACTTTTACATAGAAATAGTCTTGCTTAATAAGCAGCGGCACATCTTTCTGTGTGATTAGTTTACATACTTACACCCACCCAGTTTATTCTTCTTCCCAATCAGGAATAAGCCATACCAGAACAAGGATTTATGGTGAGTAACACAACTACTCTAGAAGCCTTCATCACTTCTACAAGAAAAGCAACATCATCCTTTAGCGCAAAGGATGCATATTCTGAGTAAGATATAATGCACGACAACATGTGGGAATAAGGAACTTACCTCAAGAAATAAAAATCTGAGCCCCTACTTTTTAAGTTTGTATTCATGTCACATTTGAAACCACCCCTCTGCATAGGTGGCTACACATTCGAGACACATTCTGCAAATGCTTTCTCAAGAATCTGAGAGACTTAAAACTCTTACTTCTCCCATAAGAAAAAAGCCAAATGGTGAAGAAATCAAAGTGAAGGAAGGTTACATGACAACTCTGTAAATCCTTTTTATATTTGCTACCTATTCGATACCTTATAGCCACTTAGAGTTGAACAATGTCTAAGTTACAGTGCAAGTAACTTTGGGTAAACAGCAAACCCATCATGAAGCCCCTGGAACACCTTCAGCACCCCATACTATCAATTGTAATGCAATTTGTGTAATATTCATCTCTTTAATTGATTTTAAATTGTTCATTACATTTCAGATTTGCTTTCTACTTTCTATTCACATAAAGTCCTAACAGCATCACTCATCAAGGACTGGAAGTAAGCTGTCGAATTTATGATCAATTTTGTCTAGTTCAAAAACCAGGTTACTAGACTCAAGCAAACATTACGTATTAAAAGAGCTGTCAAAGTATTTCATGACTGTCATTACAACTACAGAGCGATATCTCATGACGTTAGAGAGGTAGAATGTGTATGAGGAGTAGATATGTCAAGAAATAGAGCTAAACAAGGCTATGTATGGGATCACATCTGTATTCTATCTGAAGACAGACACTACTTCTTTTGAATAACTTCTAAAGATTTGGGATGAGCCCATCTTACTTAAGCCACATGTCCCAGAATCTGCTTTCCCTCAAAATATTTGTGCAGCTGGGCTGATTAAGGAGCACCTTTCTGCAGTGGGATGTTCAGAAGGATCTGAACAGTCTGGATCCCTGAGCCAAGGCCAATGGTATGAGGTTCAACAAGGTCAAGTGCCGGGTCCTGCACTTGGGCCACAACAACCACTTGCAATGCAACAGGCTTGGAGAAGAGTGGCTGGAAAGCTGCCTGCCAAAAAAGGACCCGGAGGTCTTAGTCAACAGCCGACTAAATAAGAGCCAGCAGTGTGCCCAGGTGGCCAAGAAGGCCAATAGCATCCTGGCCTGTATCAGAAACAGTGTGGCCAGGAGGACTAGGGAAGTGAATGTCCCCCTCTACCTGGCACTGGTGAGGCTGCACCTCAAACACTGTGTTCAGTTTTCGGGTCCCTCACTACAAGCACATTGAGGAGTTGAAGCATGTCCAGAGAAGCACAGTGAAGCTTGTGAAGGGTCCACAGAACAAGTCTTAACAAGGAGTGGCTGCAGGAGCTGGACTTGTTTAGCCTGGAGAAAAGGACGCTCAGGAGAGACCTTACTGCTCTCTATAGCTATCTGAAAGGAGATTGTAGCAAGGTGGTTGTAGGTCTCCCCTCCCACGTAACAAGTGATAGGACAAGAGGAATCAGCCTCAGGTTGTGCCAGGGGGAGGTTTAGATTGGGTATTAGGAAAAATTTTTTCACAGAAAGCATTGTAATGCTGTGGAATAGGCTGCCCAGGAAAGTGGTGGAATCACCATCCCTGGAGGTATTTAAAAGACACGTGGTGCTGAGGGACATGACTTAGTGGTGACCTGGCAGCGCTGGGTTAATGGTTGGACTGGATGATCTTGAAGGTCTCTCTCAACCAGAACAATTCTATGATTCTGTGATTCTAAGTCACATATGATCTTGCTGCCAGCAGTAAAGAGATGTTATCAGCACCACGCATTATGGCTGCACTGCATTAAGAATCCCTTTGTTGTAAACCAAACTATTATTCAAGGAACTTGATCTTATTGCCTTAACTGTTTTTCCATCTTCCCTTCAGTTATTCAGCTCTCAAGCATCTGATAAAGATGTTGAGATCATATAATACTGCTACACACACTACAACACCAAAAGACATCATTCTTTAATAATGCTTCAATACAATTTTTCAAAAGGTTGTGAGCACCTTTCTGGTAATCCACTGGTGTCAAGCAATTATCGTAGAATCACGGAATGCCACAGGTTGGAAAGGACCTCCAAAGATCATCTAGTCCAACCCCCCTGCAGTAAGCACGGGCATCCTCAACTAGATCAGGTTGTTCATAAGCCTTATCAAACCTGACATTGAATGTCTTCAGGGATGGGGCCTCCACTACCTCCCTGAGCAACCTGCTCCAGCGTTTGATCACCCTCATAGTGAAGAACTTCTTCCTTATGTCCAATGTAAGTCTACCCTTCTCTAGTTTAAAAACATTGCCTCTTGTCCTAATGCTACATGTCCTTGTAATACGTTCCTCCCCAGCTTTCCTGTAGGCCCCCTTCAGGTACTGGAAGGCCATAATAAGGTCTCCCTGGAGCCTTCTCCATGCTGAAGGAGCCCAACTCTCTCAGTCTGTCTTCACAGAAGTGGTGCTCCAGTCCTCTGTTCATTTTTGTGGCCCTCCTCTGGACCTGCTCCATCAGATCCAAATCCTTCTTGTGTTGAGAGCTCTAGAACTGGAGCCCTACATCACTTTTATTTCAAAGTCAAATCCTAAGTATTTTAAGTTATCAGCTCCCTTCATTTCTCACTCAAAGATACATTGGAAATGCAAGACTAATCCAGCCTCAAATTCACACCATTAGTCTATCCCCACACGTCTTCAGATGTGTTCGGTCTTTGGGTAATTTCACAGATTTTGGAAAAAAAAAAAGTTTCTCTACATGAGCTGTTGTCACTCCATTATAAAGCCAGCAACCACTGCTACAGAACATTCCTAAAAATCTTTTAAAGTCCTGCTAAGTTGGTAGTGAATAAGCCAAGCGTACCTTAATACAGTAACAGCTCAACATAACAGCAGCAGGAAAAAAAGGAGTAATATAAATCTGTGAAGAAGATGAAGGAAGCAGCCCACAGGACCTACACTTAATCTAGTTTTACACTGATGACATACAAAAACATTTTTCTTACTACAAGCAACTTGGAGTTTTTTTGCCAGTGTCAGTAAACTCATTCCATAGATTGAGTATCAGTTCACACAAGCAAACATTAACATTGACTACCATGTGGGCAGTCTCACCCAAGCAGACGTGTTTGGTACAACTTGCCTCAAAAGCTCTGTGAGATACACTATGTTTATAATCAGAATTCAGAGACACCGACATATCATTAAGGTTACATGTTAGAAGTAGGTTACTGTAGAAGTTTATATGAAGAGAAAAACCCTAAGGTGAGGGAAAATGCCTATAAAGTATGAAACTCAAAGGTTAGAAACATGTAGAGATGAAAAAGCACAAAACCCTGCAAGGAAAGCAAGAACATCTGCTGAGAATCTTAAGAGGGCAGGGAAAGCAGAGAGTTTAAACTTGGTTGACATAGCAAAGACAAAAACAGCTTTCACCCGTGTGTCATTCTTATATTTAAGAAAGTATAAATATTTTTTATTCCACTAGGTCAATATGAAAATACCAGCCAACTGAGGGAGGTGAAGGAAGGAACAAGGAAACAAGTAATAAAGTAGAATAATCAGTCCATGGCAGAGCCAGTAACACAAACTAACAGGAGCTCTCATTCTGCAGCCAGATGCTGCATCTAATCCAGTAGGAACCCAGGATTACCTAAATCTAGGTTACACACACCAGATGCATTACTTACCTTTGGGTCCAACCTTCAAAGACTGATGATAAACCAGACAAAAGACTAACACCAGCCATGGAACCTGCCTTCAGTCTTGCTTTTGCACAGCACAGTGACGCATTATGTAACTTGGCACCAATAAAGCAACACGGAAAGCAATCAACCACCCAAGCAGGAACCAGTTGTACAAATTTACTCACAGGCTGAAAGACAACAAGTCCCTTATGAACTTTTACACCTACATGCATAAGAAGCAAAGAGAACATATCAGTTCATGGGATGATCCTCATTGGCAAAGCTAAAGAATTAAAGATAACATAAGAAAAAAAATATGGACCTGCAAACCTGCTACTTTTTTCCCCCCTTAGCTATTCTGAATTAGTTCTGTGATTTGTAAAGATTTTTCCATTTACTTTTCTCATGAGAAATGCAAGTTAATTGATTAAAAAGAAAACAAACCAACAAACGCATTACAGGAGAGCTTACCCTTACTACTTAAAACTCTGGGAATACGGAGCACTTGTTATGGTTGGAGTTTGTTCCAGAACATTACCGTCACTGGAAATAAAAAATAACTTGCTTCCTTAATCTCTAATCTTCAGTGAGCATATAAATTTTCTAGTCAGTCAGCCAGAAGAACAAGCTCTAAATAATGTCTAATTTTAATGGATAATCAGCTAAGTCAGTAGAAAAAAAGCAACAAAAAGCAAACAGTACAAGGAAACAAAAACCTATGAAGCTTTTGCTGTTCATCATCATAGCTTTGCAACCAAGTACAGAGCTCCAAACTGACAGGACTGGCCATCTGTATTTCCTTTGGTCATCTCATAAAGCTTCTTAATACTTCTGTCAGCCCCTAGCTGCCAGGAAAGGACATCTTCAGTCCCACTGCTCACAACTGGAAGTTCTTGATTACTACAAAATACCGATCAGCAGAGGCGGGAGGACACTTAAGTTCCCCTCTTCCATCCTGCAGCTGGTAAGGTTCCACAGAGGCAGTAACCGAGCATTTGTCAGCCTAGCTGAATTCACTGCAAGTAAGCTTTTAAAGAGTTAACATGGAGTAAACCACAATTCTGTCAGATTCAAACTATACGCCTAGGCCTGACTGTGAAGGTGCACACATTATCCTCATCTCCTCTTCCCACCCCTACAGGAACAGGCACAAAGACGAAGCAAAGCTGTAGGTAAAAAGTTGTAGAGCACATCACTTGGTCATGACATTATAGCACTCTACCATTAACTTTGGACTTCATTTTTATCACAAAACTTAAGAGTTTCAGTTTTGTATCTAACAGAAGATAAACCCGACTACCCAAAACATCGAGCCTCGTCCAAGGAAGCACCTAATGCAGAGACACTGCCTCCACATTCTAAGAGTTAAATCAAGGACAATTTAAGTATCGTAAACCATCACAGCCAGTCATCCAATTACATGAGAGCTTCTGCAGAGACATCTGGGACCACCTGTAGCTATTCAAACACTTCCACCACAGACAAGCCACACACAGCCTAGAAATCATTAGCCTAGGCCAGTAACTCTAGATTGTGTAGGATTCCCAGAGTCTCTGACAGAAATCACAGTCTTCCAGACTAGCTCATGGAAATTTCAGTTTAATTTCACTTCAGCCAGCCCTTCACCTGACAAACTCCATGCTCTCAACCTGCTCACCGAATGACACAAGGCATAACTCCTCAGGCAATGCGGCACAGACAGCATCAGCTATTTGCCCCAAACCCATTCTGCAAAAGTTCGCTCTGCCTTTGGAGAGAGGACACCTTTGCCCCAGGGCCACAGCAAACCGCTGCAGGTTAAATCCAGAGGAGAAGACCAGTTATTACCAACCGCAGCCCCCAGCAGAACAGCTCCAACACCAACCTTCACACCAGGCAGCACTCACCCCGGGGACATTCACCCAAACACTTGAGAGGGCAATTGTCCACAGCATCCGCACCGTGCGGACGGGGACATCCCCTTCCCGACACTGCCTCCCCCACGGGCGCTCCCACCCTCGGGAAAGGGGCGGGAGGGGAGGCGGCCTCTCACCTGGAGGAGCACGGCCAGCAGTACGCACAGATAGACCTGGTAGGGCCCCATCTGCCCCACCAGCGTGAACGCCTCCTCCACCTCCATGCCGCTCCCCGCCCGCCGCGCAGCTCCTACGAGCGGCCGCCGAGCAGCACATCCCCGACCCGGGGCGGGGCGGGACGCGGAGCTACGGCCGGACCCTCGCCGAGGAAGAGGAGGAGGAGGAGAAGAAGAAGGAGGAGGCGGAGGAGGAGGAAAGGGCGGGNNNTTTTTTTCGGCTCTCGCTAGGGAAGCGGAAACGCAATGGTCGCTGCGGCGCCTTTGGGCGCGTTAGCGCACGCGCGCCTTCCCGATTTTAGGGTGAGGGGGGAAAAGAGGAGGTGGGTGTGTGTAGAAAGGGTTGTGAAAGCGTGTCAGGGGGCTGCGGGAGGGGTACGTGACAGCTCAGGCGGGGGGGGCGCGGCTGTGTGGGATCTCTGAGGGATCTCTGAGGGATCTCTGAGGGGAGACCGAAGAGGTTGTGAAGTCTTCTCTGGAGGCATTCAAACCCCACCTGAACGCGTTCCTGTGTGACCTACTCTAGGTTCCTGCTCTGGCAGGGGTTTGGACCAGATGATGCTTCGAGGTCCATTCCAGCCCTTACTGGTCTGTCATTCTGTGATCTCTTGCGAGGGATCTCGGAAGAGTGCGTGAGGTGGTTTGCAGGGTCTGCAAGGGGTTCGAGGGGGTGTGTAAGGGGCATGAGAGGCCTGTGAGGGGGAGTGTGAGGACTGAGGGGTGTGTTAGGGGTGTCAGGGAGGCAGCACAGAGGTGCCTTGAGCAATTGGGTTGCTCACAGCAAGTGGGTGCAGCCCCGAGGCGATGGCCGCTAGGCAGAGGGAAGTGACGCTGCTTCAGGTACAGCAGCTCTGGCCAGAATTGTTTGGAAGAAGAGGCATCCTTGGACCCTTGGTTAGACCAAGTCAGTGTGTTGGCACCACGGGCTTGGCAAGAGGGTGTTCTGGGTCCATGCTAGCTGGGTAGTTCTGGGCGTTATGGCATTCTCCATGCAGCAGCTTCTCTCTGATCCATTTTCATCATAAGAGCACAGATAAATTACAGTCTATGCTCAAGTGAATTTGCACCTTCATTGAACAGTGCTAGCCCCGTGTCTAAGAAGCTGTACCAACATAGTGCACCCTGCTTAAGTTTTGGAAATTCATGCAGGCCCTCTAAATGCTGACATACCTCAACTGTGGAATATTCTGTAATTATACTTCATACCATATGTTGGTATCTGGAAAAAAAAAAAAACAAACAAACCACAAATTTGGAATGAGGCTATTACATAGGAGCCAGAAGAGTTCAGTTCTGGACCTGTACAAATTTTGCTGTTCTTGATTTAATGCCTGGTGAGGACATGCCTCTCTCTGTTACAGCAGTTTTCATAAAACTGTAGTTGTAACGTGGTTTATCATGGAATCATAGAATGGCTTGAGTTGGAAGGGACCTTAAAGATCATCTAGTTCAAGCCCCACTGCCTTGGCCACGAACACCCTCCATTAGACTAGGTTGCTCAAAGCCTCATCCAGCCTGGCCTTGAACACTTCCAGGGATGGGGCATCCACAACCTCTGGGCAACCTTTGCCAGTGTCTTACCACCCTCAAAGTGAAGAATTTATTCCTTACATCTAATCTAAATCTATCCTTTCAGTTTAAAGCCATTACCCCTTATCCTATCACTACATGGCCTTGTAAAGAGTCCCTCTCCAACTTTCTTGTAGGCCCCCTATGAAAAATATTTGCCATTTATTTGGAGAGTTTGTGAAAGTGTTGTAGAAGTTCTCACTTAGAAGTAATGGGGCTGGTTTGTGAAGGAACACGAACTCTGCTGAGTAGGAAGGGGAGATAAATATGCGTGTGAAGTAATACTCGTGTAAAGTGGCAATGAGCCCATTTTCATTCCACTTTAACAAACATAGATTGTTGACACGTTTTTACCTGGTGGTACCAAAAAAGCAGCAGCAACATCTTTATGCTTGTGGCTTTTATTGCATGAACAACAACTGGAGAGAAAGGGAGAGTGTTGTGTCATGAGATGTGACCTTTAGGACCATGCCAGGAGCCTGGGAAATAATACCATTTCCTTGCTGTAAAAATCTCGGCAAATTGACAAGCATCAAAGCAATTTACTCTTAATATGAAATTCACCTTTGCCCTAAGCACTTCTTTTCACATTTGTGGCTTAGTACGGATTGATTAAAGGCAAAACAGCAAAGGATTTCGGAAATGTCAGGACCTTTCTGGTGTACACCCAACTGCACTTGTCTCATTTTATTACTCGGCTAAGATGCAGAGGAGGTGTCCCGCTGCTCAGAACTCTCTACGTTCCTCTCCCCTGCACCCTTCCTGCCCTCCCAGTCAGTTCAGTTACACTCTGTGGCAACTGCAGCTTCATTCCAGCTTGCCCAGCACCAGTGAGGTCAGTTGCCTTTGCCATTAACTCTCGGCTCCTCTGACTCTGGAGTGAGGATGAACGAAGTTAGGGGAATGTGGTGGTGCTTGCTCCTTGTCAGGAGGATGCTACCTTCCAGATGGTGCTCTTGCTCTGCTTCTGCCACAGCTCTCTCTGACTCCCACAGCCTCCAGTCTTGACCATACCAAAGTCACTGGTTTGGCTTTAGGCATGTCCATACCATGCAGCAATGTCCTAACTTCCCAATGTATATAAATACCTGATGGGAGGGAATGGAAAGGAGGAGCTCAGGCTCTTCTTGGTGGTGCCTACTAGCAGGACAAGAAGCAATGACCACAAATTAGAAAAACAAAACAGGAAACTGAGTACAATATATATTCTTTACTGTGAGGGTGGTCAAACACTGGAGCAGGTTGCCTAAAGAGGTTATGGAGTGTCCATCTGTGGAGATATTCAACACCCAGCTGAACACGCTTCTGGACAACCTACTTGAACTGACCCTACTTGAGCAAAGGAGGTGGACTAGATGATCTCCAGAGATCACTTCTAGCATCAGCCATTCTATGATTTTGTAGTTTGCATGCCCCAGCTTATGACTGAGCATCTCATATTGCCACTTCATTCTAAACCTTACAGATTTTAGTCACACCACCAAAAATGCCTGATTTTAGGAGGGATTTGGCTTTTCATTTTTTGCAGTGAAACCTGAGTGTTGGCAGAAAGAGTAGTGTTTCAGGGTCAGCCTGAAGGATGAGACTTGGCAGGAGTGTGTCTATGGGATACTGACTGGAGGTACAAAGCAAGAAACACAGGTGGACTGCAGGTGAAGGAGAGGAAGAACTGGCTGGGTGAAGTAAAATACCCATTAACCATCACTCTAAACCCCAAACATGCAGATCACCTCATGGTCACATTCTGCGATGACCATACAGTGGATTTAGAGGAAAACAGTCTTTTTCATCTTGTTGATTTTCACTGACAACGAAAGGCATCTGACCTGTGAGGCCGATGGTTTTGGAAAGGATTGAAAATGATGTTCAAAGGTATCATCATTTTGTGGACATAATGATAGCACTGCACTCCACTTGGCCAATGATCTCTCCTCATTGAAGTCCTTGGATCTTCCCAGAGTATTATTGCCTGTAAAGTTCATTAATGTGCAATTTGCTCCCTCCTCCTCCTCATTAATAACCATGTCAAATAAGAATAGTCTTAACAATCCTGTCTGTGGGGAATTTTTCTTTTGATGAGAGTGATTCAGGCTTCTTCCTTGGATGTAAATATGGTGTCCCCTAGGTTTTCCCACATCGCTTCCAACCCCCTTTCTGTTACTACTGCTTCATGGGTTTGTTGCTCTTTAGAGGCTTCTGTGTCAAATTCACGTGGGTACCCCAAAACTGAGACTGTTGCACGGCTGCTTCCTCAGCCTTTCTGAAATAATAACTCCATATATGTTCATCCCTGTTTCTGTTACTAAGTAATGATGACCCAGAGCATTCAAAGCACTAGACATATGTCAGGGATAATAACCCAAAGCTAAGTTCCTCTCTAAAAAAAAATAAATTAAATAAATAAATAAATAAATAACATCAGATATCTTAGAGCTAAAAACTCATTCCGGTTCATTGGCATTGTGTTTCCAGATTTGTTGCGTTCATTTGTAGTAGATTCTGACACAGCTGTTAATTTTGCCTTGGAAACACAACCAATCACAGTTTGGAAAAAAAACAATCAAACCACTTTAAAAGAACTGTTGGTGTTGCCACTGTCTAGGTGGAGATTTCTCACCCATTCAGAGGGTGGCCACACAAATAATTGATTCAGCACTTGGTATAGCTGAGATCTAAAGAAGTTCTGTCCCTGATGGAGGAAGTTTCAGCTCGTCCATCAGTAGCTGTTGTGAGTAGGCTGTGAAACTTCTTAGCCCAGGCAGCTGTGGTTGCCAGAAGACCAAGTGGGTTCAAGTGAAGTCTTTACAAGTAGACATAAGGGAAGTCCACTGAGGTTTGTCTACTACAAAGAGGAAACACCTCTGGCTCCAGAAAGACCCCAAGAGACAAATTGTTCAAAGCTAGTATCTGGAGGAAATACCCTCTCTTCTTACACTCCTGTCTAGGCATCATCTTTTGGCCACAGCAGGAGATGGGATTTAGGGCAAAAAGGACATTTCCACTCTTGCTGCACAGCCACTTCTGTGATTCCCATCCCCTCCTGACCTCCATCCCCTTAACTCACAGGAGGTTTCCACCACATCAGCCGAGCTGAATGCTGAATGGTGAATGACTGAGCTCTGACTCAGGCAATAAGAATGGCAGTTGCGGGAAGAGATGGTGGAAACCTCTTCCACAAGAATATAAAAGGCTTGTGGTTTATAAAGCCAGTTACTATTACACAAGCCCAGGGTTAAAGGAGGGTCCCTTTTTTAGGACAAAAATAGAGCAGAGGTTCCCTTGTTCTCTTAGCTTCATCGCTTCCACAGCAACCTGACAGGAGCAGTCAGAGGGGTTGATGGTATCTGCCCAAATGCTTGCCTTTGCTGGCCTCCTATTATGGAAAATGAAGATTTTCCCAACCAGACTAATCAGCTGCACGTTGCAGCTGGCTTACCCCATAATACTATGCAAATCTAGCATATGGCTCATTACAATATACCCTGACTAAGTGTTCAGCCAAACAATCCACCAAGGCATTTTTGCTTCTCTGATGTACCGTTTGCACTTTTTGCAAACAAAGCAACAAACAATTCCTTTGGAGGCACTTTTCAATTTAGATGAGGTTTGGGGATGCTGAGTTTCTGGCTGTACTGTGAATGATGTTACAAGCTGATTCCCTGTCCCTTGCTAGATGGACAGTTGTCTGTTGCAAACCAGCTCCAGTTCAGGTTCCAGAGAGGGCTGAGCTTCCTCACACATCCGGTATCTTTGACAGTGGATAATTGTTCTCAAGAAGTCTCCTCTGGTCGTTTCCCAAGGTGCACACCTGCATCCAACACCGCTCTTGGCCAATAGCATCTGTAACTACTGTCCTGATCCTGTTCAGTTTTCTGTCACTTACACATTACCTGCAGTACCTGCTCTGGGGTGGGAGCTCTGGTTTCACCACAAACACCCTTGGGGTTTCAGGCTGGGCAAAGACATTTATGAACTATGCTTTTGTTCTTAAACATAGTAAAAACTTAGACATAAAAGAAAAATAAACCCAATGTAGTTATAAGAGGCAGGATTAGCTATTGTGGTCTCCCAGCAGTGACTGAGATACCAAGATTGAACATAAAGTTGAGTTCATGTATCTCAGAAATGTTTCTCCTGAACACTTGTGCTGCACTGCCTTTGAGAGAACCCGTGTGTTCTTCATAGGCTCTTTCCTTTCCAAGAAGTCATCATTTGGCTGGAGCAGTGCTCATAGTCCCGACATTTATACCCTTCATTCTCTGCATTGTCACTAGCATGCAGAAGACTTGTTTTGACCATGTCTCCTGATTCTGGAGACTGCCAAAGATCCCACAGAAGTACACAGAAGCACTCACAGGTGGTTTGTCTGGCAGAAGCAACAGCACTCTGGATTTGAAGGCAGAGGACACTTGGCAGGTGGTAGCTTCCTCCCGATGCCCTCAAAACACAAAAAGCCCTTAGAAAGGACAACCACATGGATTTCAGCAGCTATTCCTACCCCAGGTGTGCCATACTGAGTAGAATACCGGTAGTGCACTACTGGTATTCTGCTCAGTATGTTCTGCCCCTATGGAGTTCATTAGTCCCCACTGCTGCAGGTTCTCACAGGAGTAGCTTGACCTTCAACAGCAACTCCGAACTGCAAAACAAGGCTTCTGGTCTTGTTCTGCCCTTGCAAAAGAAATTAGACACCGTAAGAAATCCTCTCACAAATTAAGGTGCAAAGACAGCCAGACATCAGACAGGTGCTGCTGAGTATCAGGTAGAAGCTCACAGTCCAAATTAGCAGATGTTTGGAAATCTAAGAGCACTGTGGAAATGATGTGGAAAGTCTCATGAGACCCTGCTTGTCTGACCTGATGATGAGTTGGCACAGACTGTGCTATATGGACTGCCAAGCACTGGCTGCCACTAGCTCAGGGCTATCCAAAGTATGATCTACTGAAGTGTGTAGACATACTTTAGGCTTCTACACACAAAAAAAAGAAAGCATTCACGGGTGATGGAATTCTGCGTTTTTTGCTCTAGACATGGGAGGTAGGAGATAGTCATGTCAATAATCAGGATCCCACAGAGAGGTTTTCTACAGGTAGTAGCAGGTGATTTCTCCAGCAAGCAGGTTTGAACCTTGGGAGAGTTCTCAAGACACAAAGGTCTTGTGGACATTGTTTCTCCAAAGAGCTGTAGTTCTCAAAGTGGTCTTGGGATCCTGCAGGAGCATCTAAAAAAGATGTCTGCAAGGGAAGACAGAGATGACCCTCATGCAAAAACACCAGGAAAGAACAGTGTGCACAACCAGGGTTCCGCAGCAAAGGCCACTTCTAAAGCTTGTGCAGCTAGGCAGTGGAAAAGGAGAATTTCAGGTACTTCCTGTTACCCAAGGAAAAGGAGGTTTCAATCATCCTTGTGTTCAGATATTCCAGTAGATACATGGAATAAAGAAAGACACCAAACTCCTTACCCATCACAGCATCCCAGCAAAACAGCTGTCTTTGCCCTGCAGCTCCTGGGCACCTGCAGTCAGAAGGATCTGTCAGCCATCCACGGGACTAGTTATTGTTTTCCCCGAGTTGATTGTTGCCTCCAAAATTTACGTTTTGGTGCAAGACATGAGTGGATGAGAACAATGAGGGACAGGAGGGCGGTGCTGTGAATCCAAACGAACACACAAGTTAGCTGGATGCAGAAAACATGGAGACAATGAGTTTGGCCACTGACGTAAAAGCTACAACACAAATGAGACCAATACGTTGGCACCGAACTGCCTGTTCCAGCTAATACGTGCTGGCGGATTTCCACAGGCACTCAGGTAGAAAGAGGCCCTGAGGAAGGCTTTCAAATGGACTTGATTTGGAATATATGGGGTTTCTCCAGCAGAGGCGATGGCAAGGGGATGCTACATATCCTGAATGCAAAAATGCAGATGGTGTGTTAGCTGACACGACAGTGCCCTGACAATGGGAAGGATGCTTGATCACCTATATGCTAAGGACCTCAGGAAGCCTGGAGGTCTCTGCTGGTACCTTCCCATACATTTGGTTCAGGACAACCTGCAAACCACTGCAACAGGATGGACGTTCAGCCAGGGTCAAAACATTCAGCTGGCTGTACAAAGAACCAACATGGCTACATCTGAATTTTGGAGAAGGTCAGATCTGTACCAAGGCTGGCTGTCCCACTGCTCGTAGTCTGAACGTTAGTAACTGGTTGATGAGTCTGGGAAGGAACTTCTGGATTCAAAACACTTCAGTGTTTTTATGCTATGGAGTCACAACGAGCTTTAACACGAGCTTAACCCAAACACTAACGTTGAGCATAACCATTTAAGTAATTCCTAGAATAGGCCCAAGAACAGGACTTTGCAACTCAGCGGGATTAGTGTCCTGTTTTGTAGAGGGAACAGTTTCTCATGTTTCCTGCTCAGCATCCTCAGGAATTCACACTTCTGGGAAAAGAATTAAGTGGGAAGGAAACAAATTGTGCCTCACTGAGGTGGGGGTGAGGCTTTCTCTGAGTCCCAAGGCTTGCCCGACACAAGGAGGGCAGAGTCCTTCCAACCAGCAAATGGACCGCGCAGAGGAACCGAGGAAAACGTCTACATCGCTTTTCAGGAAGAGGGGGAAAAAAAAACCCCAAACCATAAAAAAATAAATAGGTGTGCGTGGCTCCCTCCACACTGGGAACAAAGAGATCCTGCGGCGCCGGCCGGGGCCAGCAGGGAGCGGCCGAGCNCCGCGGAGTGGCCGAGGACTCCTCGCCGGCAGCCGGCCCCGGTCTTGGGGCGGTCGGGAGAACGGTTACGAGTGTCAATCTCCCCATAGCCTTGTGGCAGGTTTTGTCCCTCACCCGGCACGTTTACTGCATGGGCTTGAGTTCAGCCCCGAACGGAGGAAAATGCGGCGGGGAGCAAGGAGGAACTCTCATTCACTGCGCGTTTTATTTAACCGCTACAAATTAGTTCTGCGGGCACGGGAGTGTCGGTTGCAAATGGCTTACAGAGAGCGGCATTCGAGCATCACTCCTCTTGGCGTGTCTCCTGAAGCAGGAGTCGCATAGGGCATTATAACTTGCGCATCTTGCTGCTTAAATATGCTATTTAAATCTGACCTCACTGGCATGTCTGAAATCTGGATTTGAATGCTGTAGTCTCGATCAATCTTTGTCAGAATATGAAGGCTGTCTCATCAAATATTTCTGGCAAAAGGTACGCAAATTTGCTATTCAGGCTTGTAAAGATCTAATTCTTAATTGCTATTACTATCAGTCACTGTGCCCATCACTGTACCAAGCTATAGAGGCACGGAGCTATAATACATAATGAAAGCCAAAGAATATTTTTCTAACAGAGGTGAGAGAAGCAGCTGGTCTATAGAGGATTGACTTACCAAGCCTACCAACATATTGGTCACATTTTCCAGACTGCTGGGGAGTATTTAATTGATGTAACAGGTACAGAATAGCTGCAAAATTTGTTTATGATGCCAAAACCTGGGAGAGGGACAGAGAGATAATGTGGCCATTCCAAGGCTAAATCACATAGTTGAATTCCTGGAGGTAAATGCATGCTGTGTTTTTATACCTCTGGACTACAGCATAAAAGCAATTTTGTCTTGAATTAGCTTAGGCTTAATCACAGAATCACAGAATATTAGGGGCTGGAAGGAACCTCAAAAGATCATCAAGTCCAACCCCCCTGCCAGGGGGAGAAATCCAGAAAAGTGAAATGGTAGAATCGAAGTCTTGTGCAGCAAATTCAAAGATTTCTTAGAAACGCTGGACAGTGCTGAAACCCGGGAGTCACCTTTGTTTTCCAAAAGAAGTATGTCTCTGCATTAAAAATACATGCTCTTCTGGTACAATGCATTCTAGAGGAATTTAAAATACATTCAACATTTGGATTTATATGATAATTGAAAGGGAGATCTTCATTCCACTAATGTTTTTATCCCTCAATATTTTTGGTGATTCCCTGAACAAACTTGGTGACTCTTCTGCATGCATTTCAGGCTGGATTCTCTTCCTTGTAGGTCTGTTGAAAATGTGGATGATCTCTCCAAAACTTCATGTTGTCGTTCTGGGAGGATTTCAGTAAAAGTTCTTGCACAGCTCTATGGGAGTCAGTTTGGATGTCTCTTTCAATCCAGAGTCAAAGGCCATGGATGCATGCACTTCTGTTCCCAGGAATGCCTTGTGTCCACAAGGAAGGCATACTCTACCCATCTTAGTCAGGGTAGTTTGAAGTAAGCTCATTCTAGAACCTACCTAGTCCCTATCGTTAGAATGCACTTCATATGAAAGTAGCTGTGCTGGATCTGACCAAAGATCAATACTCTCTCCACCATTGACCAGTTGCAGATGTCAAGAGGGGAAGCATACCCCAAGACTTCCCAGCCATCTTTCCCAGTATTCTTGCAATGTGTGGCTGGTTCAGCCACAGCTTGTGCCTTTACACCTAGTAGGTCTGGACAGGTTTTCTTCCATTGTCCAATCCCCTTTGAAAGTCCTTGCAACACTTGTTCACTGTGTCCTGTGGCAAGGATTTTCACTGTGTAACTGCATGTTCTGTGAAAGAGGACCTCCTTTTGTTGACCTGGGACCTGTCACCTGCCAATGCCATGTTCTTTGATGAAGTAAAGGAGAGTTCTCATGCTCTATGCCACTTGTAGTTTTATAAATTTTGTTGGGCACTGTTAGATCTCCTATAATTTTTCTGTGACAGTGCACAGAGGAAGAACTTCCTGGGGAAAGTTCCTTAGCTGGAAATGCAGTCAGAAAGCACGTAAAAGGTTCTCAGATATGTGATTTTCTGTGACCAGCTCCCAAACCACTTTTTGCAGTCCAAAGCTGGCCATTAGGAACAATCTGATTTAGGACTGTTGCTATAAATGAAATGAAAGCTGCAGAGCACTCCTGCTGCCCAAGTGGTGATTGTCCAGAATTCAAGCTACACGTAACCTTCATATCTATAGACTTTTCAGTGAAGTTTGCAGGCAGTGCTCCTGCTCCATTTCCTCCTTCTGGGAGGTTGGATTGTGAGAATAGTCCATCTAACTGAATTTGTTCCCCCAGTCTAATTCTTCCCGACAGTTACAAGCGGGCAGAGAAGTAGCATACACATTCCTCCCCCACAAAATCTGGACATCCACAAGCTGTACACGACAGCTTGCCCCAGACCCTGCAATTCTTCCTGTGATTGCTCTGCCCATCCATGCACAGACTTGTCTCCAGGAGACCTGTGTGAAGCCAAGGGAAGAAGTTTCCTGAGCAAGAGACAGTTCACACAAGTGGCTTTATTAGATTCTGGTGACAAGCAACATTAGTGGGAACCGACATCAACTCCAAGCCCCAGTAGGCAGTAGCAATAGAAAACTTCCCTTCTGCTGTTTCCTCTACTACCATTCAGGGCCTGAGGCCTCCTCTTGCAGACTGGGTTCATTCTTCATCACTTAACTCCTCATTGACTCGAACTGCCAAAGAGGACATCTGGTAGCAAAGGGAGCTGGTGCTTTTTCTGAGGCAAAAAGACAGTATCTTTATTAGCAGCTGCATTTAGACTTCTAACTAATTTCATCTAGGCCACTGAACAGTTGGAGGATGACAGCAACTCCATTGAGTTTTGAGGGTACAAGTGCACCTCAAGGCTTCAGCTGTATTAACATGTTTGGCTACTGCGTGACAGATCTGCCGTTGGGTATGAATTCAGGGATAGCATTCTAAGAGGAGCTGGCATTTTTGATCGGTTCGTTGGTCATGACACCTGAGGCAGGAGTTTGCATAAGTCTCATACCCTATTTCCAACGCCTTTAATGATTGCAGTCACTGAACTGAGTTGTGTCAAGGGGGCAGAGGCTCCATTCAGAGGGATAAAGGAAGCACAAGTGTGAACAGCTGCGTTACTCTTCACTGGGGCTGGGATATCCATCCTAACCCCAGGGTGGGCAAGAGAAAGGGCTCCGAGCTTCCCAGCATAGATTAACTTTCTCACTGCTTCACAGTTTATTTCTAAAATCCTTGTGTGTAGGTATTTGGAACTGAATCCCACCCTAGATTACCAGATCTCCCAAGGGGTAGAGTGGAGCAAGAATTCAGAAATTGATGTAGGACATTTAGGGAACTGGAGGTCATGAGCTAAACTGATTTCATAAGCCTTATGAGATGCACAGGGAGTCAGCAACAGTGCTAGAAAATGTTAAGAGGTCTTTTTCACATGTAGCTGTGAAGTGGACTGCCACTATCCCTGGTATTGTTGTAAAGTGAAAGACTGTAGTGATCAAAGAAACAGATACGATATTTGATGAAGAACCAGAGCATAGCACACTCTGGGCTGGCAACCTTCCTGCTGGGAGGAGGCTAATGATAGAAAACTCCCAGTAAGGGTATACATAGTAGGACAGAGACGTAGGATAAAATAAGGTCTCTGCAGGGATTTGGATTTTAAATAATGTGTCAGATGCACAGAAAGCGAGAAGAGTTTTAAACAGGGATTGTAGGGACAAGCTCATTGCTCAAGTGAAGAGTCCTGATCCAGTTGATGTCTCAGATGCATGCCACGTTTTTTATACTGAGTTTAAAAAGAAACTTGACTTCTTGAACTTGACTTGCTTTGCTTCCTGTATAATGTGTTTCTAAGGATCAGTTTGTGGAGCTGAAAGGGATGCATGGGACGTGGATGGAGCATGGTGCACTGATGCTAACACACCATGACATTTTCAGTACCCCAAATCAAGTATCTCTGCATGTCCCAGTGTGGATCTACCAACTCATTCAAAGCCAACTTTGAACTCTCAACCTTGACACCCACTGATATAACAGACTCAACGATTCTGGACTTGCAGAGAGGGACTCTGCTTGTTATTTCTTCACTGGGCAGTTTTTCCTAGTCAAAAACTCCATGTCAATTCATTCCCGTTCAGTTCAAGTTACAGTGGTGAGAGAGGGAAAGCTACCAATGTTTGTTTTCTGTACAAAGAACAATCATGTTGGAAGCACTAATGAAGAGTAGGAAGAGTGTTTTCATAGAAAACATGTTGCCTACGTTTCATCTGAAAATGTGAAAAAAAATGTGGTTGCCAGCTCTAAACTTGACAGGTTGCTGCCAAAACAGAAGCATTGCCAATAAAAGCAAGGAAAGATTTGCTAAGAATACAGGCAGATCTTTATTTACTTCTTGTGAGTAGAGAATAGTTGGGAAGTGATTAGTCCATAGTGCCACTTAGAACAACTTTATCTTATGTGCCATATGGATTGTAACTCATACTTCTCCATAGTTTAGTATTTGCTAATAAAGACAGAAGCAGAAAGAAGTGAAGTGAGAAAAAATGCATATGTATCTCTCTAGTCTGAAAGGGGGGAAGTTAACATGGAAATGGAGAGGCTTTTTTTGCCAGTTATGTCCTGCTAGACTTAAAAGCAGACAGTCAAGAAGTGGGACCCACAGATTTGACCATGGGGAGGAGAGAAAAACTACCAATCAGCCAGCGTGGATGATACAGCTCCTGGGAGAAGGAATACAACACTTGAGGTAGAGCTGAACAACCCCTTCTTCAAAACTTGCTGTGAGTTTAGTAGTCTGAGCAGAGTCCTGTGTTCTCCTCTGGCATGTTCTGGTCCATCGTGACCACTAGTTAAGTTATATTCGTAATACGAAAAAAGTATCCACACTCCTTAATTCGGATGGGTATCTAGTTTTTCCGCTCTTTGGAAGTCATTAGAGACTAGTCAATTGAGTCAATTGGGAGCTGTGGTCAGAGCCAAGTCAGTCCTATGCAGAAACCACAGCACCTGAGGAAGTGAGTTCTTAGGTTTTAGGTTGGAAAAGCCAAGGGCTTTAGCCAGGAAAAGCTGGGACTATTTTTGGATAATCTATAGTATTTTCACCACATGTGTCAGAATGTACCTGCTATCACTCCATCCGTCCATCCATCCATGGTTATTGCCTCTAAGTGAGACTACTTTAAATATGCACTCATGAGCTGCTGGTTCCTGTGGTGTTCCAGTTGGGCTAATTGAATGAGTTTGTATTTAGTTTCCAGCTGTCTGTAAATAAAGTGTAACAGCTACACAGACACCAAGGGAGGAGGAAGGCAGAGGTGGAAGAGAGAATGGTCAAGGAAGTTTTTGGGACTCAATTAAAAGAAGTTTGTCCTTAATTTATGCTATCCCAAATCCACATCAGGCTTGGGGATTTTTTTTTAGATGGAAGTTTCTTGAAGTGGTGTGAATTTGCACTTGAAATTTAGCCCATTTCACATGAACTGAACATCCTCACCCACTGGTCAGTACTTCCTAAAACATATGTATTTACCTAGTGTCAATCTCAGACTATCCAAGCAGCAGCAGACAAGTCATTTCACCTCTGTCCCTCCATTCTCCCCTATCCTTCCCCAAAGGTAATAGATCATTCTTCTTGCCTACATGTCAGAATTTTCCAGAACCTGTATATTTCCTTATATGGGCACCGATCCAAAAGCTACTTAAGGTCAATGCAAAGATTTCAACTGATTTCCCTGGGCTTTGCCTTAGTTACTAAATATACTCTGAAGTCTTTAGACAAATAACGCTGTAGAAATGCAGTGTTAATACTAGTGCATTGTAGGCTACTTTCTGTCAGTTCTTTAGCTGGCAATATTCCCACAGAAGACAGACCCAGTGAAAGCAAAGTGTCAAGCTCCAGACTTCGCTCATTGTCTTCTAAAACAACTGACTTGTCATGCAAATTGTTCTGCTTTGTTAGAAATGAAGTGTAGCAACTCGCCAGAAGTGTTTATGCCCGGGGACATTTCTTGGTAGGCAAGAGGCATTGCACCCAGACGGGGAGGTCTAGCTTTTTGTTACATCCTAGGCAGTGCAAACCCAAAGAGAACTTCACTAGTGAGCAGAACTATCCTTATTTCCTCAGCGGGGAAGAAGAGGCAATAACAGTTTAAAGCCAAGCTACTGGCAGACAACAGGAAACCTTCCATTAGCCTTAGAAGTGCCCAGATTTATCTAATGAATCACTAGTACAAGCAGGAAACTGACCCAAACCTCACGGGAACAACAACTCTGAAGATTGGCCCCATGACTCTGCTCCTTCTTTTAGCATTATCTAAACTCCTTGCATTCATTTAGTCCCATTGATGAATGGCTGTTGGCTTTGGCCATTTGTCAGTGCTGATGCTGGGAAACAGTGTGGAGGCTCTTCTGCCCTTTTAGGTTCCATTTGATTTAACATTGATCTACTGAGGTCTCTGTTTAGTGCTTAGGACTCTGACAGGAATCTTTCTGAGGTGAAGATCCAGCACTAGTTAATATTGGAAAAGAATCATGTCAGACAGAAATCCTGCATCTCCTCAGTGTCTCCCAGGCTGTAAGGGTTCTTCTTAACAAGATCACCAAAATGAACGGATAAGCCCTGACCTGAAAATTCCCAGCATTTTGATCAGTGTATTAACACACAACATTTAAATTGTCAAAATCATTTATACCTCCAAGCACATTCTTTTTGCCAGGCAGTTGAAAGAAGTGTGTTGGACATCTAAACAACGGCACTGATCTATATGTGAGATTCAACTAGCTCTTGGGGTTGTACACTCTGTAATGTTACCTGTGAAAGTACGACAGAGGTAGCAGCCCCTCAGTCTGAATTGCCACTTTGGTGTCACACCAACCACAACAGACATTTCTTTCTGGCGTAGAAGGTCTCATATGCAGAGAATCCTCTCTAAACTTTCAGTGGTGCCACTCATGCAAGTGCGCCATGTCAGAATGGCTTTAGTCAATCACGCTGCTTCTCACAATCTGCTTCCCAGGGCTGGGCAAGAGGGGCAGCATTTATGGTCAGATAAAAGTCAGGAATCAGTAGATTTCAGGGCACATTTGTATGATCTGTTAATAAGCAAATTAATCTTCAAATCCTGTTACAAAAATGTGTTGCAGCACTCATCCTCAGGGGTTGTCTTTGAGGGGCAGAAGTAGAAGATTTCAGTTTCTGTAGCCTAGGATGTCTTCAAGAAGCTGCCAACATCCTGTTTCTTATGTCAAGTAATATACCAAAGCCATTGGTTCATTTCAGAGAGGACCCAGGGAGCAAGGAAGAATTGGGTAACAATACTTCATTATTAGACCTGGGGTGTTGACTCCTTCCACCAATGGATAGTTTAGATATCAGGGTTCAAAGACAGGTTCAATCCCTCCAGTGGCAGGGATTTGCACACACATCTACTTTTCGCTAATGAATTAACTACTAAACAAATTGGAGACCCCAGCCTTTGAAACCTATCCATCTATTGTTCAGGGCTCACAGTTCCTTGGGCCTCATTTGCAGCAATTTCAAGGATCCAACAAAAGACGTCTTTTCTGATGTAGCAGTCTGTGTCAAAGTGGGAAGGAAATATTGGGACAACTAGTGAGTCAATGTGCACGTGTGTATTTTAATGCTGGCTGTCATATAATTGTTAAAAGACAACTTTATTCCTAAGGTGTCTTATTCTCTTTTATAGATGGAGTCCTTTCTGTTTCTTACCCAGAGAGCATGTGTCAATATGGAAGAGGGTGACTGCCTGCAGTCCTGTGAGATCCACAGCAAGAATGAAACACATGGAAAGGAAGTAACTTGCGTAAATGATGCAGGGATACTCTAGTTCTGGTGTCAAAATTATATGCCCAAGCCTGCAGGGCAGTGTTCCTGCTTTGATGCTAACACCATTGGCCAAGGAGCACATGGACGCGAAAGTTAAAGCTACCCCTTTCACATCTTGCTGAAGATTAAATAGTGAGCGAGATGATACACTTAGGGATAAACACCCCCACACCCACATGATCTAGAGCACCCTGCAATGTATTTGGTGAGTACCGTGACTCCAAGAAAATTAGAGTTCAGAGAGCTGCTTTTGGGGAAGTTGCAATGTATTGGTGCTTATACAAACATATAAAGCAGAAGAAACATACGCAAAAGTAGTAACATATACTTAAAGCAACAACAGAACGGGATAAAGATCCCTGCACGTGATCCAACACCTGAATTGAGAGAACTCCAGTTTGTCCAGAGACACAGACCCAGGCTTAGGAAAAGAGTAGCAAAGGCTGCTGAACCAAACCAGAGACAGCATTAAAACAATGGCTGCTACAGAAGAACAAGTGTATTTGCCAGAGCAAACAGTTTTCATGAGGCAGGAAAGCCAACTAATAAATCATAATCCAGTGTACACTCCACAGAAACAATTCAAGAGACAAGGAAGATAACATGCGGGTCATGAACAGATGTGGAAGAAGTTGGAGAAACAGCACCATTTCACCTCCCAGTAGGGTATCTTCTGCTAAAGGAAAGCACAGCTGTGTAATGGATGGCAGGCTACATGACACAGACTTACAGTGAAGAGGATTTCTGCAGTGTGATAGCAGAGCCGAGAGATTCACACATGCTAGGCACATCTCTGAAGATTGCCATTCAGCTACCATTGTAGTAACTCTGCTCTAAGATCAATGACCAATTTAATTTCTCTTGGACTGCAGACCCAGATGCTGTATAACACTAACAAAAGTGATAAGCAGGAAAATGAGCTGGGAAAAATACATCCACGTGCTGATGATATGCATCGGCCAGTGTAGGGCAAATACAAGTCATAGTAGGAAATGCGTTATTCTGTACAAAAAAACAACAACCTATTATGTGCTTGAAATAGTTAAACACATCCTGCTCTTAGGAAGGATTCAAAGAAAGCCACTGTCATGCCTCAGAAAATCAGGAGCAAAACCACAACAATGGGAAGAATTTCAGTATTGACGTGTGCAGTGTACTAAAGCAAGCTTATCTAGGTGCCAACATCTCCCTGAAGGTTATAGGCATGATAGCTTCCTTGTCTCTCTGGATCTACCACAACATTAGGCCATTTCTGCTAACAACAATCAGAAAACTGAAGTCTTCTTATTGCCATGGAGTTGACCAGACAGGACACTCCTGACAGTACCAACATGACACCTGTCCAGGAGTAGCATATTAAGGGACTACTCCACAAGGAAGGGCAAGGAGGGAGCAGAGAGTGACCTCAGCACAGGCAAGGCAGCACCTTCATCAATACAGTCTCACAGTACCTCGGTGGGGCAGAGCAGAGAGAGTCCCAGACGTAGTGAAGCGATGTGCCAGTCAGGAGCAGTGAGAGTCAAGGTCAGAGCAAGGACTCTGAACAAATCTGCTTATCAGCATAGGCCTAGAGTCCAGCCTTGAAAACCAGCCAGTAAGGCAGGGTGAGGCAGTGGTACACCTAAGGCACAGCTGAGGCTAGATGTAGGCACCTGTGCTCTGAGCTTATATAGAGACCTTGGGCCTATGGGCAGAGGGTGTATTGGTGGAGAGCCTCATAAAGGCTGGGCAGAGCAATTAAAGTCAATCAGTGCCCTCAGGTCATACTAGCACCCAGAAACATCATTTTCAAATAGTGATTATTTCAAATTTTGAGTTTGAAACCCTCAGGAAACAAGGGATGCTGTTGCTCAGTTTATGATATGGGGTTGTAGCAGAATGACAGAACATCCTCACCACGTACAAGGATGAAGAGGTTATTGTAAATCTTATCCAGCACTGTAGCAATATATTTCAGGAAGGTGAAAGCCCTGCAAGATGAAGACAAAATTAGATTTTGGCCCCTTCGTGCCACCTGTGAGACTACCAAAGTATAGAGTTCTGCTGGCCTTGACAATCAAGCCAGCAAAAAAAGATCAGATCTGCATCTGTAGCCATCTATAGGCTTTTTATGGCAACATGAAATGGAAAAGCCAGTGGTAAGACATGCTCCGGTTATATAATGAAAATTATGCACATGGTTTGCCACAGGTATACCTTGAGTTTGTATTTATACACAGCTTTAAAATGATAAGCAAACGACTGAACCCTTAGAAACTGAGATATATTAAGGATATGATAGGAATTCAGGAACTTATGACAAGAGACAAATAATTTCTACCCACACCACTGAGAAGTGTACAAGCCTTTGAATAGGGCTATACACTATGGGTACATCTACTGTATTTCAAACACAGATCTGGAGATGCACTTAAAAGCAAACTTAACTCATGTCACCAGCGCACACCTAAGCAGCATCTGCCTTCAGTGTGGGCACTGGGAGACACACAGTTTCCATCCTGAGGCTGCCACTGCGATTCGTACATACTATTGCAATGATCCCACAGGAACAGTGTTGGGCAGATGAGACCTCTGTTTGGTCCTTACAATGCCACAGACCAGGAGGGTGCCTGGAAATCACACATGGCCCATGGTTAGAAGATCCTTATAGCAGCATGATCAGAGGAGTCGCAGGCTGGTGATGTACATGCAGAAAGCACGTTAAGGGGAATGCACCACAATTTTTGCTCATTTCCCCAAAGTGTGTGGACATAACCAGTGAAACAGTGTGAGAAGAGCCAGGGAGTTGCAAAAAGTCTTTTGAAATGAAATCATATGGAAGAAATCAAGCTTGAAATGCTGTGATTTCTGGGACTTTTATTTATGAGAGCCCTAAACTAGTGGAACTGGGAGAGGTCCTTCTCTGTTAATCTTGTTTTCACATTCTTCCCTAGATAGCTGCTGCTGGCCACTGCTGCAGGCAGGCCACTGGGCTTGAAGTACATTTCATCTGATCCAGGATGGCTATGCTTGTGAGAGGTTGAACTGAGTGAAGAGTGTAGCCACTAATAACAGAAAGAGATTCTACGTAGACTTAAAAAAGCGACCTATCTGTAGAAAGGGCCAGAGGGGCTGTTCACTGTACAGTAACAGGATCATGAGAAGTAACTCAAGCAAGGACTGTGATCAAGAAGCTAACAGTGAGTTTTGCAAGGGCTGGCATACCAGACCCATCTTACAATGGATCAGAGGGCACTGCAAGACATGACTAATTAGCACTAATTGGAAACCTCTGCTCCAGATGCTGCCCCTTTTGAGCACAGCAGTCTTTGGAAAGATAGTGTCAGTAGCAGAGGCAGCTGAGCAACAGATGCCAAAAGCACAAGGAGTAGAAAGGGATGCATGCCAAGCCAGACTATCCCAGGACAACCTCCCCACATAACAGAATCACCCAGTCTAAAGACTTGTCCAAAAGAGCAACACTTCTTCACCTGAGAAGTAGTCTTCCGCAACCCATTTCAGGAACGACGTGTGGGGTGCAGAACTATTGAAATGGCTATCAAGGTGGACAGGCCACCATTATAGCAAAGAGTGTGAGACTGCGCTCAGGAGTAGGTCTGCTTCAGCTATAAAGTAGTCATACAAAGGGTGTGTGGCAGGCAGCAATTTGAGCTACAGTGGGATGTAAGGGCTGAGGTACCTGGAGTCTCAGGACAGAGGGGTAAACATCACCAAAGGCAATGGAAAAGAAGGAGCCAGCAGCACACTGAAAGAAAGAAGAGCTATATTCAGAAATGGGAGCACTTTTAAGAAGCCTCTGCTGTCAGCTTGACATGGGAGAGCTGGGAAAAAAAAAGCTGTGGGAGCACAAGAAGGATCAGCAAAATGGATGCAGCAAGAGGAAGGAAATCATGCCCTTGAGAACAGCAACAGGACAAACAATGGGTAAGAGAGGGATTCAAAGTCTTGAAAACTTTAAAGGCAATAGCAGATTGCATGGGCCATGGACCAGTGAGTGTAGGGTTGGAGAAGGATAAAGTCTGGAGGGTGCCCTAGGAAGTGTGTCCAGCCACATGTCGGTACAATGCCTGCTGTAGCTGCAGTGCTTCTAGAACAGCTGTTGTCAGTGAAACAGAGGTTTAGTCATAGACTATTCCTTACTGTGTGTTCTACTAAGCAGTGCATGAAATCATCTCAAAAGCTGCACTGCAGGTTGAATTCACTGCCAGTGGCCCCAGAGAGATTTAGGCCTCTCCTCCTGCCTCAAACTGCATCAGCCCCAGGACAGGGCAGGTTTCTAGAAGAACCTCAGGTCCAAACCATACCAGGACACCTGATTTTCCAATTAAATGGGCTTTGAGGCTGCTGTGGGTGAGCAATGCCTTGCTATAAGACACACTGGAACATCTGACCTGAAGCCCCTATCTCAACTCCTTTCAAAACAAATAGCATGCAAAAAAAGGAGCAGGTTTTAACCAGCCTTGGTTTGCAGCCAACATGGGCACATGTTTAGCTTTAGCAGGACTGGACAGCATATGGCACAGCGACCTGGCTTGTTGCGAATAATGGAGTATAATAAAACCTGTCAAACTGCTATTGGCAGCTAGGGTGAGGAAAAACTCTCTGTACACACAGTTTGAGAAAACCTGCTTGTCACTGCCATGCAAAATATTTTATGGCAGTAAATATACATTCGTAAAGGGCCTCTCAGCCTAGGGTGTTTTATCCTAGTCTCTGAATTTCTGCAGGAATCCTGCACTACTGCAGGGATGGTGAAGTGGGGAATGCTAACAGCTGGGAGGAACAAAAAGCAGGTGCGTGTGGAGGGGAAGGAGAAGGAAAAGAGCCAAGAAGCAGATCCAGAAGCAAGAACAGCAGGAGGAGCTAAAAGGGATGGTAGGAGGACACAGGAGAGTCATGGCCACCAGCAGGTGTGTTGGCTGAAAAGCACGTGAGGGGGCTGCATGCTGGCTGGGATGGAAGAGGGGTCGATGGTGTGTTCTCAGCCAGGCAAAGGGAGGAGGAAACAGGATCCTATTGGAGAGGGCGGCACTGGCTGGCTCAGTGACTGAGGAGGACATTGTGGGTGATGGGAGGGCTGAAGCTTGAAGGCAAGGAATCAAGAGGAGTTTATTTGTAATCTGTCCACCTAGCCAGTGCTGGAAGGGAAATGTGGGACGGGGGAAGTGCAACTCTTGACCTGTGAAAGTTCAGCCAGTGCCTGGCCTTCGCAACATCTCTGCAGAGCACGCAGGACCATGAGTTGGGCTTGCAAGTGCAACTCTGGCTGACGTTCAGGGGACTCCCAAGTCCCAGTTCCACCTCCAGTCTGGGAAGGCTGAACAGAGCTCTCCCGGAACAATGTAGATCAGAATTAGCCTTGAATTTTCATGTCTTGAGTCATCAGCCTGAGCTTTGATTTTAGGCTGCATCTCTGGACAAAAGCAAGTACCACAAGGCTTAAGGGCAGCTCAGCCTGGGCTTGTTTGTGCCCTGCAATGTTCTTCTCTCTCTGGTCTCGTTGGCTGATTTCTGCAGTTATCCTGCTCCCTGAGAACATAAGGGGGGTGCAGGAGCACTGCTTAGTCATTACATCCTGCCATTTCAAGCATCAGTCTTGGTTTATTTTGAAGAAAACGCTGAAAGTACCTCCCTTATAGCCTCACGTGCCTTAAATTGTTGCTATCGCTGCTTGGGGTGGCTGGTTTGTGATATCAATGGCCTGCCTTAGCTGTGCTAAATGCACTTACGTGGGAGCAATAGCAACAATCTGGAATTCAGAAAGTCTACAAACAGACAGCACCGTTTTAATTAGTTTAGTACAGAGACTAATTAATATGCAAATGAGGAGCTTACCAATATTAATCATCTGTTTTACTAGGCTGCTTTACTAAAGAGTTTCTAACGAATTTGCAGATGAAGTTTCCATGGCATTAAAAATCAGCTAAACACCTATCTGAGAAATACACTTCGCTAAATGTAAGGGAAAGAGAAGATAGGAGAGTGGGGCTTTGTTTTTTTTGGAAGGAAAACAGCAGTGACTAAAACTGATTTTGTCTTTGGCAAGTGTCACACAGACTGACTGAGTCAACCTTTTCCAAACCCTAATTGAAAGTATTTCAGCAAGCCAGACACTGAAAAGCTCTTGGACTAGTAGCCATGCACAGTCTGTGTGCACAAGAGTGCACTCCTTGTGAAGCAGGACGATTGACTAAAAAATGTCACAATTGTCTGAAAGCATAATAAGATGAAAAACTGGCTATCTGTATTTGACATCTATCAATAGCTGTCAACACTGTGGCACATAACCCCCAAGTAAAGTCACTCTGGAGTGTATCTTCTGTGATTTTCCTGTCTCTGTTCCTGTTACTAATGCCCTAAAACATGGTAACTGAAATCCCACCCCTGAGGTACACTGCTCTTGACTCTACTAGATTTACATTTTGCACTTCCCTGATCTTCTAGGTGAATTTGGTGGAGCTTCTTGTCAAATTCACTCGCTGATTCTCATACATTACTTCAATGCTATTGCATATAGGCTGCCCTTGCTGCCCCAGGGAATGTAGAAATCAAATAAAGAATGTTTTAATTTCTGACAAATCAACCAAAGCACTTCTGTACCTCCTGGTTTTCTTTTCATATCTCTTAACCCCATGTTCCCTCTATTAAAAGCAGAGCCTAAATTCTTGGCGTGATGTGTCCCTTTAAATGACTGAAAAAGAGAGAATGAGATATGCAAATCTCTCCTTGAGTCACATGTGGGACCAAAAATTCGCCAGCAAGATACTTCAAAAAATTAAAGAAGGCCTTAAAAATGAGTCCAAAATCACTGGCTGATAGTCAGTGCCAGCGAGTGGAGCTTGGCGGGTGGTTTGAATTAAAAAGGTCCCTGAGGTTGAAGAGCTGGAAAATGGAAATAGCTCAGCAGCACCTGCCATCACTCCTGAGATAGGCTTCTCCCTCCCAGCTGACCACATGGAAGATACGCATTTCATTTATTCAGAAACAAAACCTGGGCTGATGCTGCCCTTGCTCTGCATTCACCTGCACTTCAGTAACAGCCAGAGCATATTTTCTTCCTGAGCTGGGGATAGTGAGATGAGCAGGATAGCTGAGCCCCATGCTCACTCCCAATACCACCTGAAAAATCCTACTGCTGCTGACCAGTAACTGGTTTTCCTAGAGCTGTCTGCAACATAGAAGATTGCTTTAATTTTAGCATGTAATGCAGGAACATTGGTCATTCTTTCTCCCAGCAGTATCTTTTCTCATCACTCTTTCTATGATGCTTTTAGCTCCCAGTCTATGGAGCTCTTGGGACAGTGCTGTAATGCCAGAGGAGCGCCAGGGACAGGGGTCACACACACAGGTACTTACAGAACATCGTTGGGGACAGAGGAAGTGCAAAGGAGAAAGGCTGCAGGTGCATGTCTGCAAGTTCTTGGTGTGCGTGGGAGTAAAGAACAGAAGGAAAGGTGGGGAAGTGAGGACTAGGGAATGTCACGTTAGTGCAGGAGAGTCTACAGGCTTTGAATCCACCTGGGGAGGAGGGTTTGCCACTGCCCTGCTGTTGGAAGTGTGTGAGCTCCGATATTCCTCATTATCCTAGCTAACCCGAATGTGGTTTTCACAGGAAGAGCTGAGGTGTGCTTTCAAACCGATGACATTTCCCTGGGTTTTTCAGCTCTTTCAGAGGGACTGAGATATTAGGCAGGTGCCTGGATTCTTCCTCCATACTCTGTGACTGTGTGGACAAAGGGCTTTCTTCTTTTTGTTCTTTTGTAATGTTTCTGGATAAGGCTTCCCTTGTTTGTTCACATCTCGACATCACTTGGAGAAGACTGTCTTCGTGATGGCAGAAGTGTACTGGAGGGACTGTGCCCCTCTGTCCTCTCAGCCTATCCTGTCCCACCTTACACAACTCTCCCCACTTGGTCTAGGCTTTCCCCATCTGTCACAACCCCCACCTTGGACTCCATCCCCATGCTCCCACATGCATGAAGATCTGAGCGTCATCCCTTTGGGTACTTTTGGCAGATCTCATCTCCCCAGCTTGTGCTCCCGACCTTCTGCCAGTGGAGCTAGAAACATTGATCCTGGCGTCCACCAAGCCCTGAACTGCAGCTTGGGGATGGAGCAAGCAGAGGGACAGGAGGCTGGCAGCCTCCTCACATAGATGATCCTTCTCCTGGAAGGATGCTTTCCTACCACCTTAGCCTCATCCTCCTAGTCATTGAGGTGATAGAAATATCTCCGACAGAACTGCTGAATCGCTTGGGGTCCTCTTTCCCAGATAAATCCACGTTTGAGTGGCTACAAGGAACTGTCAGGTTGCAAGTCCCCAGAACGAACATTTCAGAAAGTTACGAGTGACTGAAAATTGGTGAATGGAACAAAAATGTTTATCTGGGTTTAGCTGTAGCTGTCGCTGGCACAACACCCCCATCAGCAGGCAGAAAGGAGGCGAGTGCAAGAGACAGGGAGGTGCAATTAACACAGCCGAGCTGTTTAAAAAGCAAAGAGTTACCTTTTTGCTAATACAAGCAAGTTAAAGTAGCATCAAAATTTAGAGTCTGTGAAACAAGTTCTTCCTAAGCTTAATAGTAGTGTTCTGATGGAGGGGGAAAAGACCCCATTGATTGGAGAGATTTTTAACAGGGACATGTTTTCTCTCAGTACTAGCAATGCAAATGACAACACAGTGCTAGAGTTTGGTACTGGAAGGACAAAATCATGTAGAAATCAACTAAGGAAAGAACAGAGAGCATGTCTTTTTCTTCCTTTATTCATGGAAAGATAAGCAGAACTGAATGAGGTTTAAAAAATCACGCAGGATGTTTCAGGATATATATAGAGGAAATTTCCATTGTGTTACTAGCCAAACTTCTGGGGTCATTTTCCTTTGGCTTTTGGTTGGGTGGGTTTATTTTTTTAGGAAAATACACTATTTTTAATATGGCTTCATTATTTTTACCATGTGTTAAAAGTTTCAGGGAAAAATGAGGAGCAATCTTCTTTTTCTTTGAAGGAAGCACAAGGATAAGAGAAAAGATAGAAAGAAAAGAGCAAGTTTGGATAAACAAAAGCAGCAAAATGACACATTGATACAGAATCCAATAAAAAAGACCACTGAAGTGTTTTTTTCCAAGCCCTGATGTCCTGTTTCTGTGTAGTCCCTTCAAAATAGTGTAAAACTCAAGTATTATTAATATATTTTTGATTGTTTGTGTGAATCTTGAGGGGGAAAGGAAGCTTCTGCCATTTTAATTCCTTTGTTAATGTCTTTATGAATGCAATTAGCACTTCATTCACGCTTCTTTGTTTCTGGATCCCATTACGATATGGCTGATGCCAACTTCTCTCTCCCAGGAGAGGTGAGGCATCACACCGTACTCCACTCAGCTGTGTGGCTGAGCACTGACAAACTCAATTTACTGGAGGAGAGCGTGAGATGACACCATGCAGTCACCGTTGCTGTGATATGGACAAATGGCCTCTCATTCCAAACGAGACATCACCTATCCTGAGGAAACATGTCTTTACATAGGTAAGTGAAAGAAAAATAAGGTTGATTTACCTGACAAGAAAGTGACCTACCGCAGCTGGTCTTAAAACTGAAATATCTAATTATTCAGTCCCTTTTTTACTGTTGTACCTCGCCTGCTCACAAGTTACTCATTCAGTTGCTTTTCATTCCTAAACATGATACTAAAGTCATCCCTCTTATAATGCTATCACTCTCTACAGTCCTAAACCAGAGATGGTCTTGACCTCTCAATTTTTTTCCTGTCTGCTGCGAATGTATTTGACATGAGCTGAATTCCACAAGCTCCATCCCCTGAGGCCTCACAGCTGGAAGCTGGATCTTTCCATTACCAGGGGCTTGATCTCACTGGCATGTGATCCTGACCTCATGATCCATTGGTGTACATGAGGAGGAAACCCAATGAGATGAGTGGTCTTGCAGTGGTGTAAAACTAAAGTCAGAAGGAGCTCAAGGCCATCAGTCTGTCAGGGCAGCTTTTCAGAGCTACGTGGACATTTACAGATGCAGGGTCTGTAAGAATGAGGTGCTTGAGTGCTGCAGCACCCATGGGAAACAAGGAGCCTAGATGTTTCTAAATATCCCACCAAGTACCAATTCACACCTAAATACCTTTGGAAGTCCAGTTCTGAAGTTCTCAGAGGTGAGGAGCCAAACAGCAGCCCTGATTCAGGTGTATGCTGACTGCACACAGCCGGGACAATCCAACAGGGAGTTGAGCCTGTTGGAGCCCAGCAACACTTCCAGCTGCAGAGTGATGAGTTTTTTGCCATCTCCATCAGGGCAGAGCATGGAGGTGGATGCAGTTTACCGCAGGATTGATTCTTTAAAATCACCACAACTATTCCTTGAAGGTTGAAGACTTCTCTCCGCAGATGGCAGGATGAAGGCAGTGAAGCCATAAGCTGTTCCTCCTGCCAAAAAATTACTGGGGAGGGATACACAGGGCAGCTAGTTTACAATCTTGTAGATCCTTTCTCTCTCTTTTTATGCTGATCTTATGTACTCTTTGCCTTCCCCAGTGTATCCCAGCACACAAGGCATGCTGGCAGACGCTGAAGTCCAGACACTCCCAGTGTGCTTCAGATTCCCTCTTGCACTACCCCCACATCCCCAAGGAGCCCACGGCCAGGTAAAGAGGATTGTCGTTTCTGTCACAAAACAGAAGGGAGGGAAAAACTGTGGACTAGAAGCCCAAGGAAAAGAGACAGGAATTTTTTATCGTTTATTAAATGTGCAAGTCAAAACCTGGTAAATAGGGAGATGAAAAGCTCCTGCTGAGAAATGGAGAGAGAAATTGCATTTTGGCCTCAGGGATACCTGTGCCTATAATATTAAGATGTGCAAATAAATAAATAAAGGCAATAGCTAGATTTACGTGTCTAATATCCTCACATGCCGTGATCAATGTCGATATTTTACTTTTTTATGAGGTTCTCCAAAAATCTATGGCCCTTTCCTTTATCAATTGTAGATCCTCATTGCAAAGGTCTTTCACATGTCTCCAGCAACTGGGTCTTAGCTGTCAACTCCATTAAATTCTATTATAATATGGCATGATTGAGTGCTCCAGTGGGATTGGCCAGCCAGTGTGTATTAATATATTATGGAGCACGCAGAGGCAGGCATCAGCACCTTGCTGCATTCACAAAGATGCTGTTGTGTTTACATTTTTTTTTTTCCTCTCCATGCGCACGTCTGCTCTTTCAGTGGAAACTGGCTTTACCATAAATTATCCCTTGCAAAAAAAAGAACAATGTAAACTGCAGGGGAGCTTTCCCTGGGACGTGAAAGCCAGCGGTCTTCCCTCAGGTGAACAGATTCTCATTCTCTGCCTGGGATGTGTTTGTACGACTTTAATTAGTTTTTGTTTGTACAGTATGAAAATCTAGGAGGCCCGTGGTATTTAACTTTAGGGAATATTGAAGAACAGAGGATTTTGCACCCTGCTGGTTAGAAACAGGGATGTTATGCTGCTGGGAAGGAGCAAAATCAGAATTCAAACAAACAGGATCACATTTTTATTATTTTTTTTAAAATAGGATACACTGAAACATCACCCCTAGCTGCCTACAAATGAGGAAATCAAGACAGCTTTTACTGGGGTGGAGGGAGGTTGTGTGGCATATTTTTCAAAGACTGGAGAGAGGACTTTTGTAGCACAAACACCACATCCTTCCACACCAAAAGCTGTTTGCTGTCCCCATGGGAGGAAGAAGTACCTGACATGGCTACAAAGCCCATCTTCATAATCCCCTCCTTTGATCAGTGCCTAAGCAGGCAGTTAGTGCAGAGCTCTGGGCTGGTGTGAACTGAAACAGCCTCCTGCAAGCTGCCCTTTCTCCAAAGGTGAGAAGAGTCCCTGACATGCCACTCTGCCTCCTCCAGATCCATATTTCCTGCTTCATCATAGAATCATTGAATCATGAGAGTTGAAAGGAATCTTGAAGATCATCAAGTTCCAACCCCCCTGCCATGGGCAGGGACACCTCCCACTAGATCAGGTTGCCCAGAGCCCCATCCGACCTGGCCTTAAAAACTTCCAGGGATGGGCCTTCCACCACCTCCCTGGGCAACTTGTTCCAGTGTCTCACCACCCTCATGGTGAAGAACTTCTTCCTAACGTCCAATCTAAATCTACCCTTCTCTAGTTTGAATCCTTTCCCCCTTGTCCTATCACTACCCGACAGCCTAAAAAGTCCCTCCCCAGCTTTCTTGTAGGCCCCCTTCAGATACTGGAAGGCCACAAGAAGTTCTTGTTGCAGCCTTCTCTTCTCCAGACTGAATAACCCCAACTCTCAGAGCCTGTCATCATTAGGAGTGTGCTCTCACATCGAGTCCTCCTTGCAGATGTGGATATG
Organism: Baryphthengus martii; assembly: GCA_013396935.1. NCBI lineage: Eukaryota > Metazoa > Chordata > Aves > Coraciiformes > Momotidae > Baryphthengus > Baryphthengus martii. Next base: position 144,159 of record VWZK01007412.1, read on the forward strand.
GCCGAATCTTTGCACCTCTTGGATATTTGTATCAATTCAGACTGATGTTTTGCTCCAAGAGTCAGGTTGGGACGCAGCTGTATGCGTATCTAGTGGTCTTTTAAACACCTATAGCATACAGAGGAGTTTGATAGATCATACATAGGCATAGTTGAAGATCTGTGCCTTTTTGGGACAGTGCATGTAGGCCAGATAGGATGTCACTTGCAGTGACACTGTTTAAACAATTTAATCCCACCCTCAGTGCCTATTTGCTGCCTGAACTGAGCAACCCAACTTGGGCACCTGCTTCTACTAAGAAGGCAAAAAATCAAAGCGAGATCATAGGGTCCAACTGAAGATCAGTTTAATTCATAACTGGATAAGGGAAAAGGCGTGTAAAGGTATCCAGCTCTCAAACTATGTGTAGCTCTGCAAGATCTCTACTTGTCCAGGGATGCTCTGATCTGATGCATTTCATAGTTAGTGGCAGTAAGTCAGTGCTTGTAGGCCTCTGCAGAACGCTGCTGGATCACCAGCATCTCAGCCCATCCCAGGCATGTGCATTTTTGCTCCCTTTGCCTGTGTTCACACTTGACATTTCCAAAGCCCAGCGTTCTACCATGAGAAGGAATGCAGACAAGGCAGCACCAGCAGCATCACTATGAAAGATGAGCTTTGATGGGCACTAAGGCTGTGGCTGTACCCAGAAGACAGAAGCTGTAGCCTGATTGCCTTTTAGGGGCCACGTTGAGGTCAAATTAAAGACTAATTCATGTATGTCCAGCCAGAATATAGCTGGCAAGGAACCAGGCAGGGTTTTGTGTACCTGAGTACCATAGTCAAACTTCGTGAAATTCCTGGGTTATCGAGGGACAGCTGCCACAGTGATATTGCCTGACATGCATTCTTCTCTTCCTCCCCCAGTTCAGGCAGGATCATATTCTGCACTGTGTTGTTTCAGTTCCTGTGCTCCTGACACACTAACTGCCATGGTCAGGGATGTTGCCATGACCAACATGATCTGCTTTTAAAGACAAAAAACTCGCTTAATTCCATAATTCATCCTTAGCATCACACTCCACTTGCTTCCAAACAGTAATCATAGACTGATTGATCTGTCACAATGAGGGCTAAAGATGGTTTAGTGTTAGGGGCTGAGGCCAGGGAGAAAAAGATGCTGCTCATACTAATAGATTGCAATTCTTTTCCCGGAGGATAGTATTGCCTTTAGCTTATTCAAGAGACTAACCATCCAATTTAGAAGAATAAAAATAATCATTACTCTTACAACAGTGACCAGGAGAAAAAAAAAAAAAAGAGTAAAAAGTCAAACCTTTTAGAGAAGCAAAGGGGGAAAGGGGAGCTTCTACTGCTTTCCCAAACGTGAGCTTCACCTTTGTGCCTGCGCCGCACAGAGAGGAAAATGAATCTGCTTTGTTCCTCCTGAAGCCAAGTCAAGGGATAACAGTGTAAAACAGAAGCATGGGCTACGTTTTCCTAGATCCAAGGAAGATGTAAATGTGTAAAATGTGATGGAAGAGGTTTGATTTTTTTCTTTCTTTCTTTTTCTTTTTTTTTTTTTTTTTTATTATTTCTCTCAGGAATGGTCTGACAGCCCCAGGCTGGAGTATATGTCTCTCCCAACTACTCTGTCACCCAGGTAACCATGGAGACCATGACGATCGATTAGATGCCATCTGATCTCAACCTCATAAAAAAACCCCACGTGCGCCCGCGCATGCACATACGTGCACGCACTCACAAAAAAAAAAAAATAATCAGGCAGCAGATGGCAACCAGGCCACTAGACCTGTCTCCAGAGAGAGTGAGCTGGGGAAAGGGACTGAGACACACAAGCGGAGGGAGATCATGAGAGAAAGCGGAAAAACAGACAAAGACAGAAAAGGTGGGGAGGAAAGAGACAAAGAAGCAAAGAGATCAGAAGAGAGAAAGGAAAGAGGGAGAGATGGGAGCAGATCCACAGCTGGTGTGATTTCCAGGGGGACCTGTTTGAGTGGAGCAGCGATCATTTACACTGGCTGCAAGTCTGTCGTGCTCTGAGGGTGGAGATTGAGGCTAAGAGACATAGGAAAAGAGGAGAAAAGTATAAAAATACCAGGTCAAATCCGAGAGAAAGTCCATGGAAATGTGGTAAATGCAACCTTGCGCACTTCTGCCCCTGCAGCAGCTAACCCCCCTCTGCAACTGGTCAGGCCAAACAAGGTCTCTCTCTAAGGATGTGAGAAAGGGTCCAAACAGAGTTCAGAGCTCCTCACCCTGCTGGAGGCAGTAATCTGAGAGCCACCAAGAGGACTGCTGCTACACTCTGATCATCCTACTGGGGATCTGCACACTGTGAGGGATGGAGCCAGAGGAGCTGCCTCACCTTCACCTCACCTCTGAGGACCCATAGGTTGTCTGGCAAAATACATTCTCACTAGCCTGAAGGTGACTGGCAGGAGTAGAACCGCCTGAAATCCTTCACAGCGGGGACTCCTCTGTCTGTACACCACCTACAACAACAGGGTCCTTCCGCCTGCTGGAGGCTTCTGTGGAACTGCCAGGTAACCAAAATAATCATAAAGGGATCTTGGAATTGTAGGACAAGTGATTGAACTGAGATCCAAACAGTTTCTGGGGGAAAAAAAACCAAACAGTACTTGGACGATAGCTCTGTAGGGAGATACCAAAATGAGATAGGTTAGACCTTTTCCGAAATCTCACAGCAAGGGTCCTGGGGTCCATTTTCTGCTGCTGTCAGTTGCATATGAAGTGGAAATGTTTTTTTTTTAATACGAACTGATTGGAAAATGAACGGGCCCAGGCTAGAGAAGTAAGGATTCAAGGAACGGAAGCTCAGCTGAGGAGAAGGCCAGACCTACACATGCGACTGCATGGTCCTCTTCTGGAAGCCAGGGCTGGGATTTTTGTGATCCATGCTGAGCGTCTTCATATGCAGTCATCATTTTGGGGCCCCTTTAATGAGGAGAAATAGGTCCTTCTGGTGGATATTTCACCTCACCCTACAACAAATGTCTAGAATAGGTTAAATGAGTCTCACCATCATATTGTCTCCTTTTCTCCAGTGAGTGTAAAAGGAGCCAAGAGGAACTATCTCAGGTGAACTGGGGACATAAGAAGTTAACTGTGACAAATGCCACTGCAGGTGTGTTAGTGGCACCAAGATGTCTGCTGAATAACTTACTCCTTATCATTGTCCTTTTACAGACACATATGCAATTACATCTCAGCAGACAGAAGCTAATTCCTAGGGATACCTTCCCAAGATGCTGTCAAGAATGCTGGGTGCTGTGTGGATGATACCTTCACTGTGAGGACATTGCCAGGTTAGGAAAATGGTTCATGTCCAAAACATATCAACTCAGGTGAGTTCAAAGATTTCTCTCAGGAACAGTGGATGCCTTGAAAATTCAGTAACTGACAGCACCTATTCACTTAAGTTAACCGTATCTAGTTTAAATAGAGAAATGAGGATCATCCTTTCCTGAACATGGTACCTGTCTGTTGTTGTGGGAGAGGAAGAGGGCAGGGAGCTGATGATTGTCTGAAATGGAGCTTCTTTGAGACTACCTCTCAAGAAGGTGCTTACTTGCCTCTACTTTAAGGAGTGGGCGAAGAAGACCAGATCGATATTCATGCTCCACAGAGACTAGTTATATACATGTTCTCCCTTTCCTGGGGTTTCCTGAAGTATTCAAACCAGGATATTACCCACACTGGTAGTTGAAGTTGCAGTTTAGCAACCTTACCCTAGTTGACAGAGCAATCCCAACCTGAGTGAAGAACACTAACCATAAACATTAGTGAATTCAGAGAATAATTCTGCGGATTCCCATGCTGACTTACAGACCAAATCCTTCTTTTCAGAACTGTCAATTTTCCTGATTTCTTCTCTAAATCCTTCCCGTTAAAAGAAAGCTTCATTTACCTATCCTCAAGTAAGCATTGAAGGGAAAAAAATCAAAAAGCCAGGAAGAGATTGGTGATGGTGAACGGCCCCCCTGAAAATGTTTTTTCCTAGATACTGTCAAGGAAAATGAAGGCACAAAGTCGTCATCTATTCTCAGCTACCCCTCTGAAAAGACACATGGAATATTTCTGCATCCAAAAAGTTACTCTTGATTTGCAATGAAGAGATTGAAAAGGTAGCATGACAAGTCATCTCACAGCAGTCTGATCAAATCTAATGTAACCCACCTGATCACACCAGTTACTCCACTCAACCTTAGTACTTCTTCAGGAAGGTGTCCTACACTTCTCTGAGTGTAAGGCAATGACACTGCGTTAGTGCCGCTCGCTGAGGGATGAAATTGCTCTAAGGCTAAGACTCTAGCTATCGTGAGCGTAATTCTTGAAATGTATGGGAAGTGGATCAGGCACCCAGAAAGAGATGAGTTCCAGGGCCGTTAACAGCAGTGTCATGTCTAAAGACCAGCACTGTTTCAGATAAAATTTGTTTAGCCAAGTAGAGTACGAGATTAAAAGCAGAAAGAGCCAAGGAATGTATTACACAGGACAAAACTTCTCCAAAATATCAGTGTCCCAGTCCACTTCTCTGCCTTGGTGTAAAATTCTGCTCCCTTGAAATCCAAAGCAAGTTGTTCTATGGTTCAGATTTTCCTCTCTGGATATTCCTAGCAGGCAATGGGAAAATAAGAGATATGGCCCATGATATCCAGAAATGTATGGCACTGACCCAGACTGTCTTGAGACACTTGTCTTCCTGTGTTCTTACAGGGGAAAGAGGCTAATTAGTGCTTGGTGTTCAAGCAACTTCAGCACTCAAGATTGGCTCCCATGACATTTTTTTTCTGGACTGACAGGCCCAAAACCTCCCAAATAATTTCTGGCTTCACAGAGATGTGACAGAATTGATGGTTCTGTTTCTATTAAGAGTACATCAGGGACTCATACCAAGCTTCCCTGCTCTTCACAAGTTTTTCCCAGATTATACCAATTGATGGAGCTGAAGAGAGGGACCATGGCTTTACTGGCATTGGTCACATAGAGTAGGAGATGTTTCAGGGCACCTCACCAGTGGCTATGATAGGTGTATGCCCTAGTGAGAGGGACAATTTTTTTAAGTTGACATCAAGTTGGGTATAGGGTGGCAGGATGGAAGCATGGTCAAACATTTGTTAATTACTAAAGCATCTATCTCCCAGCAGAATTGAGTATTCACTATCCTCAGGACCAGAGGAAAAAGTTATTTGTGTTTTGTCGCCAAGATACCATGTAGAGAGGTGGCAGCATGTGATATGGTATTTTTAAGCAAAATATTCTAAATCCCACCTAATTAATAAACAAATACAAATACAGATACGGGCTCAATTCCCCCTCAGAGATACTGCAAGAGAAACAGGAACTGAACAATGGTCTGAATTTGATCTGTTGAGTTGACAGGGTTTTGCTTGACAAGCAAGCTGTGTTTCATTCTCCTGCCTGCCAAAAGACAGCTGAGATGCCCCGTTTGGAGCAAATCAGCAGAGCGTTACCCAGGGAATTTTCTGAAATACACAATAATGGAAATCAATATCCCATAATGATGTAACACAGGAGTACAAGAAAACAGGCATGTTTGGTGTCTGTGACAAATTCTGAGTAGTTGATTTCTCTGTTTTGGCTTAATTGCTGTGGATCACATGACCATATCCTCAGGAACAGAGCACAGAACATTTTGATTTGGGTGATCATAGTTAAGTTCCCAAAAATCAATAAACACTGAAACAAGTATGGCCTCATCTTCAGAGCACCTGGACATCCACAAACCCTCTAAACCTTAGCTAATGTGAAAAATAAATGGCATTTTTATTTAGATGATAGGATCTGAGAGATTACTTTTTTTTTCATTCAGGTATAAGAATATAAACCACTGTGCTTGCATAGGTAATTAGCAGTGCTGGTGGGGTTTCCTCTTGAAATGACACCCATGATGGATCCTCCTCAAGTGGACCTCACTGTTCTCGCTCTTTAGATAATGGTTCTTTTCCCAATGGCTTTACTGGGAAAGGCAGAAAGATTTCTTTCACAAGAGATCACTTCCCTACAGCCTGTTATCACCTGTCCTCTTTTTTAAGAGTCCTGCCAGCCAGTCTGTGAGCCATAAAGCTTCCCTTCCATGGAGAGAATCTACCCTCTGGGTTTTTTTTTTTCTCTTTTTCTGTTTTTGGCCAGACTCAATGTTTTCCCACAACTCTGCCTCCTCATCTTGCATCTCATTTTCCACTAGTTCATTTAGCCAAGCTATCCCAAAAGACTGTGACCATTCCAGCCTCCTCTACGTCAAGAGACATTCCTCCTTCACATAATTTCTCAAAGCTTTTCCAAGACTTATTTAACCAACAAGGCAAGCAAAAATATTCTTACTTCAACCCTAGACTCTCAAACTCAAAGACATCAGCTCACAAAGCAAAACAAGGACAAATTCAATTTAAAGATCTCCAGAGTGGCCTTTTTACTTAGTGAATTCATCATAAATCCCTGATTTCCACAGAAACAAGAGCAAACTGTAAGGGAGACACTGAAGAGCAATAGCAACAACATTAAATTGGGGCAAGAGGATTTTATTTTGAGGAAAGAGTATACGTGGGAAGAGTACCTAGCTTGGCTAGACAGCACCCAAGGGAGAGCACAGTCTGCAATTATTTACAAGGAAAGTATTATGGGGGTGCAGTAAGGAACGAAACAGCAAAGCATACATGACATACCATTAAGTAAATCTTGAACTAGACTCTTAAAGGTAGAAGTTACCAATCAGTGGGTGGCCAGACACGCAGGCCGGAATCACCACTCATGAAAGAGTGGTAGGCACAGCCTGGTGTCGGTGGAGGACCCTGGTGGCCCATGTAGCTTGGTGGCACAGTGTTACTAATGAGAGGTGTAAGAATTCATTAACTTTGTGGGAAAATCACTCCTGCTACCACTCTGTGAAATGAAACAGTCACCTGAAATCAATCTGAATGGTACTGAAATGTTTCTGGGTGTCTGAGGGATGCCACAGCCTTTTATTGGGTTGCTATAGCTCAAGTAGTAATAAATCAGACAAGTTTTTGATCGTATATGCCCTTTTCAGGTCTAACATGAGATGAAGTGCTGCTGAAAGTCTCATGAGGCACTTGTCTGCAGTTCTGGGGTTTGAGGGTACGAGAGGCACTGGTTGATGGAAAAGCCTCCCAAGAGACATGGATGTCCTGCTGGCTAGTGATGGCTAGAGTATTTAAACCTAGGCAAAACACTAGTAAAGATACTTTAGTTTATAAGCATATGCCAGAAGAAAAAGAGAACAGATGGGACCTCATTAATCTTTTCCATCTCCAGTTTTCAGAAGCCCCTTTCTGTTTTGTATTGCCCCTTGCCTGCATGCTATATCCACAAGGGACTCAGAAGAAGGGTGACCCTATCAATACTTGTAAAATGTCACAGCTACATCTGGTTAAAGAAATAATGACACCGGTAATAGTAACAGTGTGAACTGGGGTCTCCTCAGAGACCCAAACTCTGGGCCAGGACCTGAAGGGCTTGGGAAACCCATTATGAGTAAGAGTCTTCAGCCTAGGCTGTCCTTCTGAAAGGGAGAGGACAACAAACACTGGAGCCTGAATTTTGTGTCTGGGTGGTTTTGTATCTTTGTTAATGAAGCTAGTTGGAGTTTTACCAGGTCTTTGTACTTGCTCAGCTATCCTGTTTTTGTGTCAGAGGGCCTTAGGCTAAAGAGCAAGAGGGCTGCTTACTCCCAGCTGCTCTGGATGAGTCCAGTTCACTCATTTCAAGCCCTTCTAGGTTCATTTGCCTGTTTGCTGGCCACAATCCTTGAGTCCAGTCATGAAACTTGTCTTTGGATCCTTAATTTTCAGTACCACAAGTCCCAAGTTTCGTTGCCATCTCAAGTAAAATATTATGCGGAAGTCCTAAGTGTGAATAGTTTACATTAGGAAATGGTGTAACAGCCAGTTAGATTAATACAGTCAGATAAGTTTCCCCCCTTAACGATGCTCAAAGCTCAACATGACCTTATCTTACTGCTAGGAGCTATTTTTCTTTTTTCCTTTTTTACTTCTCCTTCCTCTTTTCCTATTACTTTCTTCTTTCTTACCTTTTCATACCTTTTCCCTCCTTTCCTCCTTGCAGTACACAGTCACCTCTCCTTGCCTTTAGTTAGTACAAAGCCCTGTTGTATCTCAACAGAACAGTATTCAGACAAGATGGCCCAGAGTGGATGCTCACAGCTTCTAGGCCTCTCTCAGACACCACTTAGCCCAACAACTCTCTTCCTCATGCAGCTTTTTCTGAAGGCTTGCTCTGGATTTCATTTCCCCTAGCCTTCAGGACTTCATCCCACCAGTTTGATATAGTGCAATGCCAATTATTTCAGCTGTGACATGTGAAGATAAAGTTGGGGCGGAGAAGGCTGAATAAGTCCCTGAGAAATCACACTGGCCAGATCTTCAGAAGCACTGAAGAAAGTAATTCCCTTCAAAATCAATACTGCAATGCCGTTGAGAAATCAAAGCAGTGTACTTGAGTGAGTGCAGAGCTGAATGTATCTGTGAACAAGTGTCCTGATCACATACACCACAGTGCCTGATCCCCTCTCCCTTGCAATATTACCAGTCACAAAGAAATTAATTGGAGTCCACGGGACAGTGCAATCATAAAGCATGGGTAACTGAGTGGAGAATCAGGGCCAATACATTCACGGTGATCAAAACACTCTTCGCCAGCCCATTTTTTTCTTTTTCTATTTTTTGTCCTCTCCTCTTTATGCTTAACTTCACTTCTTAGGCTTCCTAGCACTATGACTATTATTATTCCTATTATTATTATCACTGTTGCTTTGTGGGCTGAGAGTTGCAGATCTCAAGAATAAAGCAGATGTCAGCAGCTCCAAAGGATCCTATTCTGTTACACAGCAGAACAAATGAGTATGTCAAGGAAGGGCTCTCCAATCTAACAAGAAAACAGCACAACCAGACACAAAATAAATAAATAAATAAACCCTGCGGGGACAGGAAGGCTAGTTCTGATTAGATATTATGCTAACATGATGCCTACTTTCTACGCTAACAGTGTTTTAATACATTTAAATGATACTGGGAAAATAAGTCATGAAATTGGAGGAGAAGCTTTCATGTCAGAAGTGATTAAGATTATCCAAGGGGCCAGACTGCCTCTCTCATGGAAACACAGCTAACGGTGTGGGATTATGAATATAGTCCACATGTTATTTACATAGTGCACCCAGCACCTTCTCATTATCTTTGGCAATGATTGTTTTTCCTGGCTGCTGGAAGAGCTGTCCACCTCATGAGGAGGAGACCAGCACTGATGTCTGTACCATGGCAAAGTCTCAGACTCTGCCAAGGCTCCAGGATGCCCCTGGGTATTGCAGGGAGATGCCACAGGGGAGATGCTGGAGTAGCCATGAGTGGCCAGAGCCAACTGCCACATTGGTGCTCACATTTGTCGTTTGCAGAGGGTGTGTGCCCATCTCCTGCTTTCCTGCAGAGAGGCCATGAGCAAAGCTGAGCTCTTTGGAAATGCACACTTCCAGACCAAAGCCATACTGCTTAGAGTAGTCAACCTCCAAACTTTCTACAAAGGGAGAAAAACAAGCCTTGCCTGACTCAACCTGTAGCCTTTCATCTTCCTCCTCTCCCCAGCTACCTCTCCATGCTCCCCCATCCCACAGACAGGGAGATCTCTTTTTCTCTTGAAAGACTTGCATTAAAAGCCTGACTACACATGTCAAGCTCCATGCAGCAATGTTAATTCTGCTTGCGAAACCGTGGCCTTGGAAGACTCTCCATCTCCAGTCTTTGCAGCCCTGATAAATGACCATTTCTTAGCTGCAGCCCATAATTTGCTTCGTTGTGTGACCCATTCTGTAATTTTCCTTGAGATGACAAGCTCTGAATGGAAAGAGTGCTCACTTTCCAGATATAGCATATGAAATATGGATATGGACATGAAATCTTGAATCCATCAAGAAAGCAGAGACTTTCTTTTACTTAAGGCTCTAAGGACCCAGGCCTGGGCTGAAGGCTCCATACCCTGTGAGATGGAGTCTGCTCCAGCTCAGAACAGAGCTCTAGCACAGTGCAGTGATACTGATCCCAATTACCAGTAACTTGACTCATTCAAATACTCTGACAGATGAGAATTGATGAGTCCTGCAGCAGTAGTTTAAGAACTTCCTGGTGACCCTCCTCTCATTTCTCCCTTTACAGAGTCAGCAGATGGGGATGTGTGTCCTGTGTCTCTGCCATGGTGGAGCCTGGTGCATTAGCTTAAAAGCACTGAGACACCATATGATGAACTGAAGCTGCTGAGACTTTCTGTCACAGGGGCACTAAGTTGTGGCTGATGGACGAGGCAGACAGCTGGATATGAAAGTACCCTAAACTGCCACAAAAAGACTTGCCAGCTCATCTGTCAACTCTAAGTGAGCAGTGAATCAAACTGCATTAGCTTCTGCTCAATACTGCAGAGCAGCAGTTGTCAGGAAGATCATGCCCAGTACACACAGGGAGGCGACTCACAACTCAGTCCTCATTTTAAGAGACTATGGAGAAAGTGAGGAGAGATTGTACGTGAGAAAACATGGAGAGGACTTCAAGAAGGCCTAACGTATTACTTTATTTTTTTAGACCTAGACCTTGAATACAAACAAACTGTGACCAACAGCAATCTAGAGTCACTGCAGTCTAAAACCAGCTCAGAGGCTTGATTTTGTGGAGCTGAAGACCTGGGGATGCTGTGCTTCATAAATGCCCACTATGGCCACCACCAGTCTGTGGATGAATTCCCTTGAGAATGTTCCTGAAACACAGGAACCAGTGAATGACAGAATCAGCAGACCTGGGAGTATGATCTCATTTGGCTTAGCAGACTGCCAATAGTTACTTCTCTACCCTAAGCCACCTCATGGAGGTAGACAGGGGCTTGTTCTCCTCCTGGGCACAAGCTCCTGACATCTGGGTTCTTTGTGGAGAGTGCATTGGTTCCCATCTGTCCTCTACCAAATTTCTTCTGTGCCTATAACTCCCCCATACCCCATCTTCCCTTGCCCATAAAGCAAGACCAGCGAAGATACTCACCTTTTAAAAACACTTTGAGATCAATGGGTAGAAAGATTCTCTCTGAACAGGTGCTATTATAATGAGGTCATTCAACAAGAGTTTCATGGGGCACTGGGCACAGCTCTGGCAAGGATAAGAAAGGCAGTTGAAGTGGAGCTATGCGAAGCTGAACATTTAACTACCATCTGCAGAAATGGAAACATCTTCTCCCCCACAACCTTCAACATCAGACACTCTTCACCACCTGGACATGCATACGCTTGCTAAGCCATATGGGCTTTGAAGTGCTTTACAGAGTCCTACTACAACCTCTAATATTATTAAAAATCTCGTGAGTAACTGTGCATGATGAAATTAGACCTCATCAAAATGGTGCAAGATAGTCCATATCTCATAGAGTTTTGACCTCAAGACACCGCATACACATTCAGACTTCTCTGCATCTAACACTCTCCAGACATGTTTCCAAATTAATCTGAAAACCAGGAGGAATAGAAGCACTTTTTTAAGGGGATGCTGTAATTTTATGTAATCGTGACTCCAGAAGAAATCCAGACTCCCTAACCAGATATAAGGCTTATCCTAAACCTGCAGAGATGAACACATAGGCCACAGAAGAAGGAGTAAATGAGAATGTGAATTACAACAGACAATTTCATATACATACAATTTTTCTGCTTTTTTTTTATTTGCTTATTTAAGTGTAGCCCTAAAGTGGAATTTTCTTAAGAAGACAATAAGAAAATCTGAAGGTTAATAGGAATCTAAAGAAGCAGCCTTACAAATGCGTCTATCTGAATACATATGTATACATATATTTATACAAAAAAAATATTGCCCTAGGAGGCTTCAGTAGCATTCCTATAAACATCAGACATTGTCGTAGAAACAAATAGAAATGGTCTGAGTTCATGAGGAAATCCTGAGCAGATAATAGAGGTTATTTTATCCTTCAGGGAGGCTGTGTTCCCAGCCTGGGCTGAGCCCTGACCAGCCAGATGCCTTGATAATTCTTCTCTTCAAACAAGGTACCACCCAGCTGAGTGGTTTGAAAATCATTTATGATGAACGGCAACAAACAACAGCATGGGGAAACAAAGGAGAACATAGAGGGTGAAGGCAGGAAAGAACTTTGGCCAATTGACAGATTTCATATTGAGAAAGATAGGAGGAAACACGTTCAAGACGAGGATACAGAAATATCTCTACAGCCTACAGCGGGAGACAGAAGTCAAAATTATGGAACTAGAAGGAGAGGGACGCCTAGCAGTTTGTGACACAGCTGGTTTAAGTTCAAAGAGGATCTCGCAAACCAGGAGGGCAGTGCTACATAAGCCTCGGTAGGATGGGGGAAAGTGGTCAATGAAGATGACTGAGAATGCAAAAGAAAGAACACCACCTTTCAGGACTAGAGAGCCAGAGATCTGGAAGTTGAGAGAGAAACAGCTGCTGGAGTACAGCAGAGGTTTAAGCCTGCAAGAGATGGAGCCCAGGATATGGCGTGAAGCACTATGGGAAGAGAATGGCTTATTAGACATTTGATTGTATTCCATGGGACTATTTTGATAGGAAAAACAATTTGTTAGGCCTGAGTGACTTTTTGGAGTAAATCAACTTGCACCCTGTGCTGGGAATAACCATACTACTCACAGAAGCTGATTACAGCTGGCCCGAGCCATATAAGTAGACATAAATTACTCGGCCTGCACCCCTCAATGCGCTGCACGCTAGTGATACCCTTGCTGTTCATTCCAGGCATTAAATTTTTTGCATTTTCGTTATGCTTTTTCATTATTGATCAGTTAGTTTTAGTCCCTGTTTACAAGAGAGTGAGAACACAAGGAGCAGAACAAACCAGGGAGGGATGCAAGAGAGAATGTTACAACTTCATTCAGTGTTAATTAGGGCTGGCCCTAATTAACACCGGTCCTCACATTCCTGTCATCATTCATCTGGGGATCTGAGACACACCTTGCTTCACATTGTTTCTTCTGTGTTAGGTTAAGAAATTCCCTCATTCTTGGGGACAGATCTGAGGCACAGAGAGGTGAAATTATTTGAGACCACTTTCTGACTCAGTTGTGGGTCTGGGCTTAGACCCAAGAAGTCCTGGCTTCCACTGAGTATCACCCCAACACACCTCTGGACCTCCGATCCAGACATGAAACTACTGGGAAGGAAGACTGAACAAGCAGACACTTTGGGAGCTGTCAATGCCAGTCACGGAAAGAAAGGAGATACATGGCATAACCAAAAGCACCTTTAGGTTACCATATGAATCTATGATGCATCCACATCTGGAAGAGTACACTCTGGTCCTGTCCTCACCCTAAATGATGTAGCAGAACTTGTCAGAAGAAAGGAAGAGCATCAAAGGTGGGCAAAGGTATGCAGCTGTTCCCATGCAAGTTACTACATGGATAAAGTAGCAAATAACTACACAGATTTGAGAACTGTGTGGCTGGAAAAGAGGATGCTGGGGAGAAAGATACGATAGAGGTGTACAGAAGCATGGGATGAGAAGAGCAGAGAATGGTTGTTCAACGTTCCTAAAAAACCAAGAAGTAGAGGGCAAATGAAATGCAGCAAGTTCAGAACAAACAATGGAAAGGCAAGTATATGAGTAAAAAAACACACATAAATCGAACAAATTCATGGAAAACAAATTCTGCATGGGTTGTTAAACCCCTCAAACCACTTCTGGCCCCAGGAAATAACCAAGTCACAGTTTGCTAGAAGACAGGACACCATACCTGGCAATGTTACTCACCTTGTCCTCACCCTCCTCCTTGAAGCCTCTGTTACAAAACAGTATCACTATGGGGCAAGACAGACCTTTGACGTGGCACAAAAGAGCCACTCAGGTGTCTTTAGGCTAACAAGTCACTGCTCTGAAGAGCACTTACCTTGTTGCCATAGGCCACTTGGAGTATAAGGTAAACCTTAAAATGACATTTATGACTGCCTGGTTGTGAGGCGCCCATTGTGTCACTCCTACAGTCATGCCCTTAACCTTTGATCTCTGATTCATATGGGCACATCCTATTTTCAGATCACAACACTAGGGATTTGCATCCACATCTTTCAGAGGGCTTGGTGCGCTCACCTGTGAGATGCCCGATACTGGCTATGGGTGGGGAAAGGACACTGAGCTGAGCATAGCACCTGGATCCTCCAGGGACGCAGTCCTTACACTGCAAGTTTTTCTTCCCTGGTCGGCTGGCCTAAGCTGTCCAGTTATGATCACTGGGTTTTGTTTTACAAGTTCTGCTTCTTCCAAGTGAAGAAGGGGGACCTGAGGGCCAGAGTGTGCCGTATCAATGGAGAGAGAAATATCTGCTTATGGAATGCAAGTGGCTTCAGAATCTCTTTTTTTTTTTTCTTTTTTTCCCCCCAACTTGTTCACAAGAAAGAGCATTCCCTGTGGCTACACACACAGACATCAGATTTAAAAATAGCCAAGTTCCACCTCGACTGCGGGGGAGTGAAAGACTGAAGACAGATGCATGGGCTGCCAGCTAGACTTGACATCCACTTTTTCTTTCCTCTTCCTGGCAGCCAGCAGTTGCACACATGTGCACAGGTAAGGTCCTCGGTGGCAAAGCACACGGTGCCTTCCTCCCCCTCGATTCACTAACTGCTGCACCCCAGCCGTGTGTGCTTGGGAGCCACATAAGCCCACACACCCTATTTAGTACACCAGGCATGTATCAAAATCACCAAGTTGCTCCTATTTGTCCTGCTTAATTCACAAACTACTCACTAGTCATTTGTGTGCACGACTTGTTAGCACGTTGCAAAGGTTACCATTCAAATCACTGTTTCTGGCTTGTTTTGTTAACAGCTTTACTGTCTGCTCAGCACAACCACTTTCCATGATTCCAAGCTATATTACAAATATGTGTGCATATGCATGACTGGTCATATTTGCAGTTTCTGGCCTGGGTCAGTTTAAGGTGATCAGCTACTTGGTCCTGCTGCCTTTCCTGTTACTCAGGCAGTAAGAGATTCCTCCTCTGCTCCCTGACCAGCTAAAATCCACCCACTATTTATGATTTCAACCAAATGGATTCATTGAAAACATAAGGCACTACTGCCCACATACTAAATACTACTCTTCGTGTACTCATTAGCAATAGAAGCCACAGTAACACAGCAAACTCAGCTAATTTGTTTGAGAACATGTTTATAAGTATGTCTTTATGCATTTACCTAAATTGAATGGATCACAGAGAATTCCTTGCCGTGGGAAATTATGGATGCTGAACATTTACATGAATTCAAAAAGCAATTTGATGAATTCATAGAAGAAAAGTTTGCAGTGCAAACTTTTAAAGCTCTGGATGCAATGGATTAAACCGCAATTAACTGGATGTCAGGAGAATGTTTGGGGGCAGTATCACTGTAGACTTATGTTATTCTTGCAGGTTTCTCAGGCACCTTCTCTTGATACTGCTTAAAACAAGATACCTTTGGTCTAACCCACGGTGGCCATTCTTGGGTTCCTATATGTGTTTTCTGTGGTTGTAGTGTGATATGATTTCTAACACGCCTGCCCCTGGAGTATCCAGGCTGCGTTAGGATCTTACAGACAAACTGAAAAGCATGGTAGGTATTGCTTGGTTTATATTCAGAGCTTGGCATGCTAAGCATCTCATTTCTAGGTTAGGATTACAGACAGAAAGAGTGGGAAATATCCCAGACCAGAACTACCTTAAAAGTAAAGCAGACTTAATCTCCTTCATGATGACAAGGCATTGAAATCTGTTCAGTTTAACAAAAAAGAAGTCGGCAGAATTGATATGGTCACTACTAATGAATACTGACCTAGGAAGGACCAACAGATGTCTGGGTTTACTCAGGCATGTCTTCACTTTCTGCCTGAAATGTTTGCCCAGGTGGAATTTTCCCGTTTGCCCGAAATTTCCAGATATCTGACCAGAGCAGCAGCAATAGCTATAGCTAGGTGTTGCATGACCGGAAAGTCCAAGCTAATAGCTGGCACATGCAGGCATACCAGCTGTGCAGCACACAGGCACACATCTGTTTACAAAATCCCTACCTAAACCTGATAAGAAAATAACAGAGCTCTTAATCCATGGGGCCAAGATAGAACAAAATCCCATGACTGGATGCTGAAGGGGTGCATGCTCAATTTCCATGTCAGTGTTCTCAACAGTGGGGAGAAATGGCTGGTGGAGTAACTTAGCAGGGATTATAGTGAATCCTTCACCATCATCGATGTTTAGACCAAGCACAAATATTACTTCTGAAAAATGCACGCTCCTTTACACAGGAAACAAATAGGGGAATCCTGTGGCTTTCAACCTGCAGAAGGATTCTCACAGTAATCTCTTCTGCCTATAATAATTCCACATCATCCTCCATCTCCCATGATATCCTACCCTCTAGAGAGCTGTGAATATTAACTAACATTGCAAGGATGATGTTTGGATAGGTCAAGACAATATGGTAGTGAAGGGTCATGGACAGCCTTGTGATGGCAGCTGGCTCTTTACAGGAGAAGTTAGAGCTTGACCTTAGTGTCATGGCTTCTCTAGTTCGATAGGCAAAGGAAAAGACTGGAATCAAAACAGAGACCAAGAGACATGAGCTAAAGGCTTCAACTAGGTAAAAAGAAGCAAGATTTTGCCCCAAAGCCATAGACTTCAACCATTAGCTAGCCTGGAGACTACTGGTTTAAACACAGGAGACAGTCCCACTCATATTTGCAAGGGGACACCTGAGGGGGTCTGCCTGTCCTGCAAATGCTGGCAGACCTCAACCAGGGTGACCTCGCATCCAAACCTGGAGGCCCTAGTACCTCTGTTCATGACTCAGAAGGGAAACTGGTTTTTCACCTTCCCCAGTTGCAGGCCGCTCCTGCCAGCAGCTTCAAAGTACCTGACCTGTTATTAAACCGCTGCCTAGAGAAAGCAAACGTGACTGGTGGGAAACAAAAAATGCCACCCAAACATCCAAGGAAACCATGAGCAGAGGCACTGAGCTATATCCAGTACAGATTTTTCAAAAGGACAAGGATTTTCATGGCTCAGCGTTCTAATTTGTTTGACCGTTTATTTCCAAGGAACACATCCAAGAGTGACAAGCTCCATTTATTTCAATGGGCAGCATATGCCAGCAACGTGAATGGCGTCTGCTATAAAAGAGAATGGATGTTCTCAAGCATCCTGGAAAGCTGTCCTTTCGACAGATAAAGGACACGTCGGTAATGGAAGCGAGACTCTGCTCTGACAAGCAATGCCATAAAAGCAGCATCGTGGATTCCTGTGTCTGATGCCTCCCCACGGCAACCTTGCGAGATTTGCTCAGGCTGCAAGAGAAAAATGATTTTCCTAATACCTGGCCCAGCACTGGGAAGCCCAGCTGAGTTCTTTCGCTCTTCTGCTTTGCCAGGCCAGAAGGACATCTCCCCAGGTTGAATGCCTGCTCCAGGGTGTTAGTGCTGCACCCTTGCAGAGTTTTAGCGGATACGTGCCGTCCCAGGCTATTCTCACAAATGACATTGCCTTCCAATGATCGTGTGACATGAATCTGAGATGCTTACGCAAGAAAGTGCCCCCTTTCCATAAAATACCATCACATGGCAGCACTGTTTTCAGTCTTGTCTCTTCTGTCAACACCCTGAAGAAGATCCTCTTTTGAATCATGCTTTTCCAAAGCCCGATTCCACTAGCCTTTGAAAACCCTGAGGTGTGAGTCTCTGTTGTGGATTCAGCACCACCTATCACTTGATATTGTTGGGTGGCCTTTGATGCTTTTCTGTAAGTCTCTTAACAGTGGGCAGCTTTTATTTCTATCATTAATGCATTAACTAATATTAGCTCCATGCTAGGTCTTATCTAGTGAGCAGTCTGGGTCGTAAGGTTTTATTGACTTGTCAGTGAGCCCTGGAAGTCAAATAGAGTGATTATCTTCTTAGGGGTTTTTTTTCAGTAAGATGGCCCCTACAGAGGTGGGATGTGTTTTTTCTTATACTGTGTCTTTCTCTGGCCAGCTTTCATTTTCACTCAATTTATGAAATTGCTGGGAAGGAGATGAGTGTGGTGTGAGCTGTAATCCCATCTACAGGAGAACAGGTGCACTTCTCCTATACCTCCAGCCCTGGGAACAATGTCTCAAGCCAGGTAAAGAAGAGATGCTCATGGCTCCCTTACTGCCCTCCAGCATGACAAAATGTAATCCCAGATTCTCCTCCAGGAGACGTCTGTCCACTTGTGCTTCAAAGTTTGCTATCATGGATTTAGTCTGCAGTAAGACCACAGCCATACAGTGTCTCTGGTGTCCATTGTACAAAATGGAGGCCCTTGTTATGCCTCAGTTTTTCCTATTTATTTCCTCTTCATCAAGTGCAGCTTGGAGTCTGCAGTTTCACCTTTGATGGAGGAGTCAAACCAATGCTATTCAGGCCGTTGAGGTCACCTTTGATACTATTTTGGAATTTCAGCTTGTCTGGGTGCCAATGAGATGCTTGCTTAGTGAGGAGACCAACTGTAGGCTTGCACTGGTCATGCCTGTCTCAGGGAAAACAAGTCATAAGGTGACCTTGCATCTATGAAGCTTCCTTTGAGACCGTACTGATTCCCAGTCTGCAGGTCTAGACTTGCATCATGTTGTAGTCTAATATAAAACACAGACAGCTTGAGAAAGAGATTTCGTCATCCCTCCTTTGTCAAAATGGGACAGTTTCAGTTTCCATCAACTGCAATTTTGCTTCACAATTTCTGATAATTTTTGGTGGCCTCCATGTCTGGACCAGTCAGCCTCCAGAAAGTTGAGCTCTAGAAACCAGCCTCTTCCTCCAAGTATGAGTGATGAGAGGTAAGAGAGCTCCCCACTGGGAGAATTTGCCCCTGCTTCTGGGCTTTGGAGCTTTGTCTGCTCAGAGAAGAGCCAGGCTGTCAGCTCCAGCATGACTGGCTTCTTAGGTCTAAAGTTACAGAGGCTACACCCTGGCTCTTGCAGTTGATGTGAGAAGATGTGCAGTATTCCAGCAGGGCTGTTCGGGTAGATGCCACAGGCTTGTCATGCCCAGGGCAGAGTGGGAACCTCTAAATTTTGTATATCTGTGAGCAGAGCAGTGGGGTAATTGGATCACAGTGGCAGTAAATAGCACTTTATGAGGTGTCAGAAATGTCCACTCATAACCAAAGGGCATAGAAAACCAGCTGCTTGGTCTCTTCCTGGAAATTAAAAATAAAATGCAAGCCATGTGATGACAGCATCTGCAGCAGAAAGCAGGGTGGCTCGCATGAATTAGCAGCTTTCTGGCTCCTATCTATGGCAGCCTTAGCCAGCTACTTGTTCCTTCACCTGCAGCTTCTGTGGCCTGAAGCTTCAGACTTACACCTTGAGGAGTACTGGAAGCCAAAGCCCCCAGCGCTGAGCCACAGTCAAAGAAGAGCTGGACAAGGTATCCTTCACAGCTTGCTCCCTGAAGTGTGAGACGGTGATCGTATGGTGGAATGGGACCTTGAGTCTCGCAATGCAGAGCATAGTCACCTTGAACTGCTCAGATCCTGATCTCTAAAGAGCACCTGTGAAAGTTACCAGAGAGAGGAGCTGAATGGGGGTGTGCCACAGCCTCGGTGATTTGTAGCTGAATCTTCCTTGCAGGGTAGTGGAGATTTTAGTTATTTCGCTTCACAGTAGCAGAGGGTTTACTGAGTCCCTGTGCCCAGAAACTCAAATACCAAAGCAACCCCCTTTTCCACACAGACCAGGAACTTCACAGCAATGCTTCCTGGTTCCCCTCAAGCTTGGCAGGAGGCTTTCTGCAGATCTAGGAAGCCCCTTGCTGGAACTGTCAGAGAGGTGGGATGAGGTCAGATGTGTTTCAGACACTCCCAGGCAAAGGCTATACTGCATTTTTGATACTCTGCCTTGGGTCTTTGACAAACTTGTCCTATGGCAGCCAAGGATCTCTTAGCCAAGCATCTCCAGAAGCCCCACTGGGATTGTGTTGGATATCCATGAATCCAGTGCCAGTATGTGGAGTCAGAGCACCTACACAAGTGACAACCTCCTGCTGCCTTGGAGACCTGGTGTGGATAGGGGGTTGGAGAGAGATTCCCACATTTTCCTGGAAGAAATGTCTGTGAGAATCCGCTTGCAGGTGTTTATTTTGCCAGTGAGCCAGGTGACATGCAGGGGGATTGTATTCTTTGCCAAAGTATCTATCATTTTCAAAGGAAAATGACTAATCCCAAAATTGTTTAGGCACGTTACTCATTCTTGTTAAGGTCTCACCAATCATATCAAGAGCTGAACTTCTCCTCATTCGGAGATGTCCCAGCCTGTTGCATATGTTACCGGATGAACCATGGGGACCTTCACAAGTTTTTTCCTGCCGCGTCATTCCCACCCATCCTGCTGATGGGACCCAGGGAGAGAAGCATCTCTGGCCAGACCAAGCACCCACAGAGCTACTGGCAAGCAGCAGAACCAGCTCTGCTCTGTGCAGAAGAGCACCACCTCACCCACCTCTTCTGCTGCCCCTTTTGGGGGGCTTCAGAGGGAGCTTGCCAGCATAGGCTCATGGCACAGAAAAGTCCCCAGGGAGGAAGATGATTGCACCGTGAGAAGTGGCTATGGCCCCTATTTGATAGGATCTACAGGGAAGGAGGTGGGGGAAAAGGGATCAGAGTGCAGAAGGGGCTGCCAGCGGGGTGGGGGCTGGGGTAAGGTGGCAGCGTGAAGACTCACCTCGGTCACAGGCATCCCCTGGCTCTGATGCAAAGGAGCCTGGCTCCATCCAGCCTCTCATGAGCAGAAAAGCCGCAGACCCGTGGCCAGATCCCTCGCCTCATTGTCTGTGTGCCGGAGCGGGGAGTGTGGGGGCAGAGGGACCAGCAGAGCCCTCTCTGCCCCCATGACGCTGGAAGGGCTGTGCACGATATGAGCCGGGACTGGAGGGATGAGAGGGGTGGTGGGAGACAGGGCAGGGGGAACCACGAAAATAAATGCACTAGAAAAACAGTCTGACAATTCTCCACAGGCTCAGTATACATGATGCAAATTGATGTTTAAAGCTTATTTATTAGCTTGCATGGGAATTGCCAGCGGTGTTTTTCTAGATCAGTGGGTATCCAATATTTTGGGGGGCAGACGGCGGCAGTGGGAGCGAGCGTGGCTCGAGACTGGATATCCAGAGGCTACGGTTTATATCATGGGCTGCTCTCGACTGTTATAATTTGTGGCACAGATTCAGCGAGAATCTGATCTGCTGAAAATATTTGGGCTGTGAAAACTCCCACACTGTGACAGATGTCAAGTCCAATTAAGTGACTCGCGTCCAGGTTTCTGTCCAATAGGCTTTCCCATTAAATATCAATTTAAAAGGGAAAAAATGCCGTCCCCTTTTCTCCGAGCCTTTATCTCTTCCGACCATCTCTAGGCTAAACCCTTCGGTACCAGGAGCGGATCCGCACGCATCTCCGCTCTGTCTATCTGTCTATCTGTCTCGCCTCCGCCACCTTTCGCAACCCTCCTTGGCTTCTTTGCCACTCCGGGAGGGGTGGGAGGAGGAACGGCACTTTCTTTTTGTGGCTGTGAGCGTACCTTTTCCTGCACCGACGTTATCTCTCTCAGGCGACTCCGAACCCGCGCCGAGATTTTCGTTTATTTTGTTTTGTTTTTCTTTTCGGCGTTCGCATTTCTTCCTTTATTCTCACTCGAGAGATGCAGGAGGAGTTAGGAAGCTCAGGGACGGATGGGGATTTCGTTTATCCTTTTTTCCCCCCCGCTCGCCAGCTCTTGAAGGACCAGAAGAAA
>VWZK01007412.1:168133-208253 GCA_013396935.1 Baryphthengus martii
GGTGGGACGGGGGGGTCCCCGCAGCCTGCCCTATCTCCCCGGGGCTTCTCCCGCACGGTGTGGCCGGCGGAGAGCCTGGTTTTGGAAGGGAAGTGTAAAACCGGATTGTTTCTTCAGGCTGTCAAGTGCCCCTTTATATATATCCAAAAACATCTACTTGTGACCTTAAACGTGTGACCCATGGGTGCAGTTAAAAATAACTATTTTTTATTTATGGTAGAAGGAGTTGACAATTTATTTTTTTCAAGATTTATTTATTTTTCAGAGTGGTGGCAATTTTACTTTGGATACTTTGTGCCAATTGGTTTCTATAGTCGAGTGTTTACACTTTCTCCTGTGGAATATTATGTTTAACTTTATGAGTGTTTGTTGGGATCGATGCAGTGTTCCTTTTATTTTTTTTTTTTAATTTATTTTTTCCCTCCAATTATATTGCACTTGTGTACAACAAACCTCCCCTTCCTCCTTGTTTATATTTTATATATATCAAGGCATTTGTTCTTGACCTTTTTTTCTTTCTTTTCTCGTGTGGGATCGACAACCACTAGCACTTAACTAGGAGAGTTTTTTTAAAAAACTTGTTGTTATTCTGATCTATAGTTATGTCTGAAAAGTACTTTGCAAATCGTTTATAAGGGAAGTAGTTTCTTTGTGAGTGTATATGTGCGTGTGTGTATACATGCATGTGTGTGGGAGTGAGCGTGGGCGTGTATGTGTGTGGTATATTTTTAGGAAAGGACATTTTTCCTAAAAAAAAAAAAAGAAAAAAAGAAAAGAAAAAAGAAAGAAAGAAAAGTAGATCCAGGACTGCTTTCCTTTGTGACAACCAAAAAAATTCTATAACCTGAAAATGTTTCATGTTCTTTGCTGTGAATCTCTTACAACAAGAAGCGCATTTTAGGGACGAAAGACGAAAAGAAAAAAAAAACACATCTGCTATCCAAAGATTTTAGTCTTTTTCAGGGTTTTTTTGTGTGTCTCTGTTGCTTTATATAATGCAATATTTTGTAGTGAAAATAGATAAATCTGGTTTCTATCTGATGCGTTTTTCATATCTCTCATGAATGGTGAGCTGTTTTGCATATAAATAAAAGTATCAAATAAAAGCTGTTTTTTCCTAATTATTTTTCCCTGTTGATCTTTCTATAAGATGGAGATGTGATACCCTGATGAATAAGGATTGCAAAGGCTTCTCAAGTCGCTTGTGGGAAAGATTCAACAGGTTCCCTGCCTCTTCCTAGGAAGACTGGGGCTGCATTCCCTCCACCGCAGCTCCTACGCTCCAGCTCCTCTCAGCTGGCTGCGCTGTCCAACTGCACAGGGGGCACAGGACCATTACTGACACTTTCTTCCTTCCAGTCACATCACGGCTGGCATCTGGTCGCACGTTTCAAAGTTCAGGCTGTAAAATCGAAGCTGATGCTCGCAAGCACCTGTTTTGCCACATCACTCTTCGATATGTCTGACTTTGCAACCAAAATGTACCTGTTTTGTCCTGCCTGAGAGCACTGGATTTTCTTTCACTTGTTTAAATTCGGTTTTGATGCCTCTCTGGCCAGTGGGATTTACTACGGAAGCCAAGTGACAATCTTGGGCCCTTATTTTTGAAAATCTCAACCATATTCCTTTATATAAGGTTTGTCTGCCAAAGCTTGTCGTTTAAAACACGGCACAGATACAGGTTCAATAACAGACAGGTCATTACCTGAGTAATGTGAGACCTCTGTGCCATCTCATTTATTAAATCCTTCTCTTGTTTACCACAAGGGGTTAATTTTACCTATAATTTGAATATTGCCAATGACTCAGCGGCTGCCTCCTCCATTGTTATGTGCTGGAGAGATAAACTGCTCCCCCCCTCCCCCCCATTTCTATGGCTGACACTTTACACAGTGGTTTAATTAAGTGTGAGCTTGACCAGCGGAAAAGCTCTATGTAGAAAACCTGTCAGAGAGGCTGTTAATTCCACTTTCTACCAATGCATGCTTCCCGTGTCCCAAGGGAGACCACAGGGGTTTGGTAGCTTGATGCACATTTTTCGACTCCTGCACCCTTCAGGGCTGAAGTAACTCCACCATCTTCGGAGCTGATTTTCTTTGGGACAGGCTTGTTCCTTAGGTACTGTCAACATCTAGGTACTGGGTCAAGTTTGATGCTAATTGCCTGAGTGATATTGTAAATCTTGCCATCTAGCAAGACCTCATGCTACCAACACGCAGGAGGACTTTAGTTAGTAAAAATATTAGCGTATTGCTTCCTTCTTGAGCATGGGAATGCAGGTTTAAGGGAAGAGAGTGCTCTGTGTTTCCTTACTGTGAAGTATGGTGGCTGCAGTCACTGGTGGTTGATTCAAGCACTGGTGTGGGATATGGAGGTGTGAACCTAGCATCCCCTCTGGCCACACTTCCCACTCTGGGGGTCTTGCAAACACATCAGGTCACAGGCTGAGAGACTCTCAAGCTAGATCCATGCAGTGAAGATGCTGTGGATCAAGCAGCGGTTATTAGCCCAGGGTCTCGAGTTCCCATCCACAGGGTCCCACACCAGTGTGATGAGCCAGAGAGCCACCTCTTTTGTAAGCACAGGAGAGCATAGCATGGAGATGTAGGGAAACACATTGGGTTTGAAAGTCAAAATATCCTCTGGGTCATCTCATTTCACCATCTCCTGAGACATCAGAGAGCTTGCTTGCACTCAGAGAGAGGGCAGGAGGGGTTTGCTTTTTAGGTGGTGTCCACAGGATCAAGTCTCAAGTTTAACCTGCAGAAGTATCAGGGCACTTGGCCTGAAGACATGCCCTGTTCTTCCAAATGTTTATCTGACAGAAGAAATTGCTTCTCCCTACAAGCCCCATCTCACTTCCATCCACTCACCACCTTGCGGGCATCCTCTCACCACCATAACATCATTCCAACCACTACTTCTATTTTTCCTGCTGACACCAAGAAGGGAACTCATTCTCATCTAGAAGTTGATGACTGGTGAAAACAAAATGTAGGTTTTGCTCCTCCATCTCACTCCTTTTTTTTATTCTTGAGAAAGATCTGAGTAGTATGTACAAGCTATAAGACCAATGCAAAAAAAAAAAAAAAAAAGGGGCATTGCTAAGTGCTCAAAAGTCTGGATTTATGAATGACGGGTAAACAGCTTTAACTCCACCTCATTGCAAGTCTGTTAGATAGCAATAAAGTCTAATAATATAATCAAAGTTACTTTGCCTATGTCTGTGTTCTCTCAGCAGAACAGGAACAAATGAGTTTGCATGAAAATATTATAGGAAGAATGGAGTGCAATTGCTCAACGGAAGTTTTTATCATGCATGGCTAATTCAACAATTGGCAGGGATACACTAACACAAAGTTAGTATTTCCTGATTTTTAGGGACTAAAGCTAAGATTAAAGCTACATTCAAGTACCTTTCATTCACATATGAAGAGGAGCTCATCCTATGAACCATGAAAGAAAGCACACTCAAAGGCACAGAAGGCGGAGCACTACCTCTAGACCTTTTGCTGAGGCTGAAAGAGGTACTTTAAGCTTGACTCAATCCAATATATAAAACACTGCATGGAAGCGTCCAGCCTTCACGGAGAGGAAATACTTCTGAAGGATAGATCTAGAATATCCCAGTACAAGGTATAGCCAGTGCATCCTTAACATAAGGTGATAACACCTGTTAAGACACATTTGCAGACTTCTATGGATATACATGAGCATGGTGTGCAACACACGTTCACGTCGGTATCATTAGGAAACAGGGCATCTAATGCATTCCTCTGAACCCTGGAAACAGATCCTGACTCTGATACAGCAAAACAGGACAGGCAGCAAGTCAAAAGTAACTCCTACAATTAAACATACTAATTTCCACAGGACTGTACAGCTAAAGGGGAACTGTTTCTATGAGTATCATATACTTTCCAAAGAGATTAAAATGATCTAGAGCACAAAATATTACAAAATATAGACTTGCATTTATGATGCTATTAAATACGTATATAGAAAAGGAAGGATTTCTAGACATAGATCATCACTCATCAGCCAAGTGCATGGTACATGTGCATTCAGGGTCACGCTACTCACTGGCCACAAAGTAGTGCCTTATTATTTGCATTAAAATGTGGATGAGTCAGGTAGGGTATAACCATTGATACTTACAGCAGAGAAATTCTGAGGGTCTCGGATGTGACTGGATGCCTTTGCTGTATTTCTAGCAAAGAACGTGTTTGTGCAAGAGAGTGAGAGATGGGAGGTGAGAGGGAGCGAAAGAGAACGCTGTATATGAAATTCAACAAAGAATTGGATCTTTTCCATTATATAGCTATGAAGAAGTACCAACATTCTAGCTATCTATTCACGTATCTATCCATCTAGCCATCCTGTAACCCAATTAACCCAGTCCTTTTAGGGTGAATAAATGTGTTCTAATATCAGCCATTATTTTTCAGTACTCTCAGTTTATTCTCCAGAGTGGGACAGATCAATAACCACAATAGTAACCGACCCAAAAGGAAAAGGCAATCTCCTGGCACTTCTTATTTATTTCTTCAGAGGCAATTCTGTTTTCCCTGCCTCTTCCCCTGGTGACGGATTTTGCTTTTCCTGCCCAGAATGGCCATGTTGTTTTATCCTGGGCTCTATTTGCATGTGGGCTTCAGATTCATCTTTGGCTCCTCGCACAGTTTGGGATGAGACCCTCCCGTCCCCAGAGAGGGGGGCAGGTGTTGCTCCAGTCGAGCGAATGGAACCAAATTACAGGACCGTCTGTCGCCTCCTTTGGGAGCCGGCAGAGGGAGGAGAAGGAGGGGAGGGGAGCGGGATGCCGTATGACAGAAAAGAAAAGCAGAACATCGTACTGATGGCGATAATAGCTTGGAAACATGAGTCATCCCAGCCCATAGCCCCACCCAAAATCAGACAGAAGCCACCTGAAAGAGAAATGTCAGGAGCAGAGACAGAAGTAAATTGAGTCACTGGGCTGGAATAACTCGGGCTTAAAATGAAAGAGAGCTCAAACTCCGTCCACTTTCAGACACACAAACGCAGGCACAAGGTTGGGCCATCCAACGCTGCTTGTTTGTCAGCTCCCTGCTATGCACTTTGATGTCCCCTTCTCTGTCCCTCCAGAGGAGGCTCCTCTACTCACTACCGCTCTTCATCAACTCCTTGCAGCCCAGCTCCAGAAGTCGCTCCTCGCTTCCCCTCCCGCCTCCCCTCCTCCCAGATGCTCCTCCTGGTCTCCCCACAGCCACCCTGCATTTAATCTTCCTTGGGGTTGCGAGACTGCCCAGAAATCCTGCTCAGAAGTCCTGCTCATCCATCACCACTGCCAGCCCATGCCCTTCAATGCAGTCGGTCCTTACTCCCACAGGGAGCTGCCTGGTGTTCCAGCTCGGGGGTAGAGGGACAGGGCTGGTCTCTCACTTCCTCCTTAATTTGTGCAGACTGTTACCCAATTGGCCTGAGAGAGCAGGTAATGTTACAGAAGTCAGACTCTTCTCATATCTCGGACACAGACCCATTGACAGGCACTCTGGGTGCAGCTGTCCAGCCAATTCTTTATCCACCGAGTGGTCCATCCATCAAACCCATGTTTTACCAGCTTGGAGACCAGGATGTCATGCAGGACAGTGTCAAAGGCTTTGCTCAGGTCCAGGAAAATGACGTCAGTTGCTTTTCCCTTGTCCATTGATGTTGTGACCTTTTCATAGAAGGCCACCAGGTTTGTCAGGCATGATTTGCCCTTGTTGAAGCCGTGTTGATTGTACCCAGTCACCTCTTCATTATTCTTCTGCCTCAGCAGTGCCTCTTGAAGGACCTGCTCCCTGATCTTACTGGGCACAGAGGTGAGACTGCCTGGCCTATAGTTCCCTGAATCATCCTTTTTTCCCTTTTTGAAAATGGGGGTTATGTTTCCCCTATTCTAGTCAGAGGGGACTTCACCGGACAGCCATGACTCTTCCTGTATATTCCCTCGTCCATCACTGATGTCAGAGGGATGGTGGAGAACACAACTTGAGCTCCTGATCCCTTTACCAGTTGCCTCAAGGCCCTGAAATCTCTCTTAATTGATTGTGAGCCTCTCATTACTACATCATCACTACTCACCTGAAAGACCAGAAGCAGATAATAATCTGAGGTGCTGGGCTAGATGGATGTTCAGCCTGCCTCAGTGTAACTGCTCTTACATACTTCTTCATGATCTGAAGTAAACAGATGTTTGACAAATGTCAACTTCTTCCAAGCCTCAGTCTCTCAGGACCTGAACACAGAAGCTCTCTGTATGGTGAGTCCTCAGTGGAGCAATGTGACAAGATAAATATGGTCTTCTCCCAAGTAACTAGCAATAGGATGAGAGGAAATGGGCTTAAGTTGTGCCGGGGGAGGTTTAGATTGGATATTAAGAAAAATTTCTGTACTGAAAGAGTGGTGAGGCATTGAAAGAGGCTGCCTAGGGAAGTAGTAGAGTCACCATCCCTAGAAGTGTTCAAAAAGCATGTAGGCATGGCAGTTCAGGACATGGTTTAGTGGTCATAATAATGTTGGGTAGATGGTTGAACTTGGTGATCTTAGAGGTCTTTTCAAATTGTAATGATTCTGTGATTCTATGATCTATTAGATAGAGAGGCAGGAGGACTTGTACACTGGGGCAATAAGCAAAACAAAAGTGGTTTTTCTGAAAGCCAAAGGGTTGGAGTTTGATGTCAGACACATAAAGGTAAACCTATAGCATTTCCATTGACCTCAATGAAGTTACTTATGATTACCACCAGGGTAACAATCCTAAGAAGGATCCTGAAGATAATCATGGTAAGATGGTCAAATGCAGTATGGGGTTCTGCCTTGGATTTGGCCCCAATATTCTTGTCCTAAGACTTTTTCTGTCCTTACTTGGACAAGGCTACCTTCTGAACAGGTCCTCTTAGTCAAGGACACAGGTTCTCACTTTGCTTGAATTGCCCCAAGCAAACCTAAACTTGGGAGACCTTAAATAAAATTAATCTAGCAAAATGCTTAAAAGAAGAAAGACCTGATGAGAGTCTTGAGAGTTTAGATTTAGCCATTCTAGTCATCAAAACCTATCAAAATTTCACGTATATTAGACTCAGGCTGCAGAAAGGAGAAAGAAACAAGGAAGAAGATAAGGAAGGGAAGGTTAAAATGGTGACATAAAGAGAAGGAGCAAGAAGAGAGGAGCATATGAACTACGGGGAGAACAGATGATCATCTGCTAAGCTTATCCCATTGGGGCTTCTTAGGTATTCAAAAGTGTCTCAGTCATACAAGAAGTCTCAGGCACCATATATAGTTATTCAGACAATCTCAGTATAAACAGACCAGCCTAAATTTTGTGGCCAGGGGCCATCTCCAGTATGAGCCAAGTCTTGCCGCTCAGTTAGGTGTGGAGTCTCCAAAAGGGATTTGGGGATGCTCATCTCTGATTTCTTGATGGTGAAACGTAACATAAAAAGGATCCAGAGATTCAGAAATTTTTTTTAAAGGCAAAAATCACTTCCCTGTACGTAGCCATATGACTGTCTCCAAGTCTATACTTTCTAGTTCAGCCTATGTCAGAGAAAGAATGGCTCTCAAAGAAAATATCTTTAAAAACCCCACAGGGCAGCCCCCTGGCTCTCCCAGTCTAGGGCTCCCCAGAAAAAGCTCATCAATGCCAAAGGATTTTTTGAAGATGAACTACCAGATTTCTTGAGCCATGAAGTAGCTTCAGACAATGTACAAAGTAAATCAGTGCGAGACTGCCTGACTCCATTCACCCTGTAACAGTATCCAAGATTTGAAACTTACTCTGTAAAGGTGAATTTACCTCACTTGACCTTGTCTTGAGTCACTCTTAAAACAGCTCTCAATAGTAGGTTTACAGTGCATGCCTGACCTACAGACACTCATAATATCTCCTCTGTATCGTTTCAAGACATCCAGGACTCTTGCTATCAAGCAACTTGCTTCTCAGTAGCACCTAAAAGGTGAAAGCACTACATGAAACAGGTTTCAGAGTACAGATTTACAAGTCCCCAAGGTGCATAGTGTTATGAGGGGCCAAGGCCAGGGTCAAGTCCCATCATTGCCACAGTGATTCTAGCACAAGGCCGCATTGTAGTCAAAGGGTAGAACCCCCTTGTGACCTTTTTAACATTACGGATGGTGTCAGTAGTCTTTTAAATATTTGCCTCAGGAATAGAGGTTCAGGTAAAAGTCAGCACAGTAAGAGCTATTGAGGCAGATCGTAGTGGGATGAATATTTCAAAGTATCAGAATCTGAAACCGAAGGGGCGTTCATCAGCACTCTCAGAAGATGGCCTGAGGACTAGATGC
The DNA here is from genome assembly GCA_013396935.1 of Baryphthengus martii. Classification (NCBI taxonomy): domain Eukaryota; kingdom Metazoa; phylum Chordata; class Aves; order Coraciiformes; family Momotidae; genus Baryphthengus; species Baryphthengus martii. The sequence continues at coordinate 176,468 of VWZK01007412.1, forward strand.
ATGGTGAAGCTTGCATATGGTCTAAAACACAGTCTCTCTAGGGCAGGGTTAAGCCACGCTGGTGGGATCGCACAGAGAAACGTGCATTGCTTGCTAGGATAAACAAGCCATAATAGCATTCATTGCCTTTCTACTCAGACAAACCGCATTTAATTACCTTGCGTCCAAGTTGCAGTAATCTGGATGCAGATAGAACTGAAGTAAATTGAAAGGAAATGGATTTTACGTGACAATGTAGAAAGGAAAAGCACATTAAGATAAAGATGATTAGGTGGATTGGAGGAACCCTGTAAAAGATAATTGCATTCAAAACAATAGTATCTTCAGCAGGGCAATTTCTGTCAAGTGGAAGTTACACCACTGTCACACTCAGAGAAGTGTCCACACCAGATTGGCTCCTTCTTACTTTGCATGGTGGCTCTTTGGGCTTCTCTAAGAGTTGCAGCTTCTGGCTTGACTGACACCAGCAAAGCCATTTCTCTAAATCTCTGAATCTCACAGCCAGTCTGGTATTTCTCTGTGTCTCGAATCCTCCGGGGAGACAACATATGCTTCCCTTTTCCACCCTTTACGTGTTTAGACTGCAAACGCTCTGTCAGCAGTACAAGGACTTGACCCACCCAGTGGGAGAATTCACAGCTTGCCCTGTCCCACCCTGTCTGTGAAGCTGACCACCTCTTCCCAGATCCCTCCTGCCATGAGAGGTATATAAACCCCTGGCTAATACAGGTGCTTGCTCAGTCCCTTGAGGTGACTGAGCTACTCTGGTATGTGCCTCTGGAGAAACAAGAACTGACTCTCACTGTTTGAGAGTAGTTGCATGGGGATCTAATCACTATTTCTAGTAGTGATGTCTCAAGCAGAGAAAGGGATCTGAGCAGGGCTGTGTTTGCCCATCTGTAGTCAGACAGCTTGTTAAGGTGTTATTAGGTTCATTCATCAAATCAGGAGCCAGCTCTCAAGCAGTTCAACATCCCAGGCTGTTTTGATCCAGAGCTGTGGCTTAGCCTCTGCTTTATTGCTGGTCACTGTGTTATGAGAGCGGAAACTCTCTCTAATTACTGAGTTTGAGTAAAAGGTTGCATCCTTCAGCAAGTATTCGGAAGCAAGGTCATCATCATCCACTCCTGGAGTGGATGGTATGGATGGTATGGTGTGATTCTCCATACATGCTGCACCACAGCTGTTCTTGCTTGCTTTTCTCAAAAGTCAGTTATGGATAAGGTTCACCATAAAACAAAATCCCTACTTGACATCTCTGCAGCACAGAACTTTGAATAAATACTTTCAAAAAGTAGAAATATCCAGTTACTCTCTGCATTAGCTGGTACAACAATTCTAAATCCATTGTGTCTTTGTCTCCTTTGAAAAAGCAACAATATGTCTGGTAAACAGCAGGAAATCTGTTTGTTGTGATCGTTACGTCAACTGTCTCATCATAATTCTGTTGTCTTTGTCTGAGGCCCTTCCAAATAAGATGTCTGCCTCTCGTCAACTTTATTTTTACTGGTGTTGTGATAAGGTGGTCCCTGTTTCTTCACTGTATACTTCTATCTGACAAGTCTATTTGACAGGGCTAATCCCACCACTTGCACTGGCTCCTATCATAAGGATGCATAACAGCAACTCCTGGGTCCCCGAATCACATATTATTTGTTTTATCTTGGCTTTTTGCATATTACAGTCCTCAGGGACTCTGATTCCCAGTGTTTTTGTCAGGATATTTTGTTCTTCAGGTTCTTATTGAACCAGACGATCTTTAAGTTCCCTTCCAACTCAAGCCATTCTATGATTCGATGTGACAACCAGCACTGTTGTGGTACCACTCTGAACTGTAACAGTGCTCGGCATCCCTCTGAATCCGCACCTGTGTCTTTCTTCAGTAGCATTAGTGGGCAAGCCAATAGACTGGGGAGCACAGATATTTTGGTGTCAGGTATATTGCATCTGCAAAAAATCACATCCATGTATATGGAATCTTCTTGATTGCTGATAATTAGCTGGTTTTGGAATAAGTCCTTTACACCTTTTCAAAGTCAGCAGCATTTATGAGATGAATTTTTGCCTCAGAGTCTTGTTCACTTCAGCCTCCATAAATTTTAGACATGGTTGGCACCCAACACATCTGATTTCTCATTTTGGGCACCTCATGCTGGTTTGCCTACCTTCCTTTTGGGGTAATGAAGTTTAACAGCACATTTAGCATGCTTAAACTTGCTGCCATCCTCCTGTTTATCAGAGCCCATATCTGTTGAGGAGATATCTGTGCTGAGGCTCTGATATGGACAACATCTTCCTCAATGTCTACAAGTTTGACTGCCGTCAGTCATACTCTTGATGGTCAATACAGACCAGACTTTCAACCTTTGCTCTATTTTTTAATCCTTGTGATTTCACACAGACCGATATTTCTGTTTATATTTCATTCACGGTAATCTTACTATTTCACTCATGGTAACTCTACTATTTCTGCTACTTATCTGAAGATATTTGACTAGCTTATCAGCTTCCTTGATGCCACTGGCCTTCTGATGCCAGCATGAAACACTTTTGGCTCTTCCCTTTGATTTTTTTTTCAGATTCTTAATGCCTTTGATGTATACTTTTGAACATATTTTTCTTGCCTACCTGGCTGTGTTAACTTTTCTTTCAGGCACATCATTTCCATCACAAGAAATATGCAGGTTGTTCAGCTGGAAACTCTAGCTTTTTCCAAAGTTGTTTCAAGTCACCAGTCATGATATTCACCTGCTCTTCCCCATATCCAAATATTATCTCTGCAGACCTAAGTAGCTTTATGCCACCAGCTTTGCTGCTATTTTCCTGGGAGGAGGATGAGATGTGAAACACATGCCTGAATGACAGTCAATGGAAGGGATGTTTCCCAGAAAGGGTGTACAACACATGCCAATAAGCACTTTCTGTTTCTGAAGCTGTGTGCTGGAAGCCTGCTGATATATTATGTTCAGGTAATACATTTGAGGATCACAAAAACTGTCTCTGATGTCCTGCAGTGAAAAACATTCCTTTTTATTTACTTATTTCACATCAGGAACTAAAGAAAGAATTTTATCTATTTCACTTATGACAAGCATCTATTTAATTGACTTTTCTCCTTGCTCAATGAATCCTGATGCTCTAAGTTATCCAGCTACACTTTTGGCCATTGGTGAAATGCGAAAAAACCTTCTCTGTATGCATCTCTCAACTGTATTCCCACAATTTGCACTTCACACTCTCTCTTGTGGTATCCAGCATCAAAGCAGCCCCACATTGTTAAGCAAATCGCAAGGAAAACGCAGCTCAGGGCTGCACACTCCGTTAATCCATAGGGACGGGTCACACACAGTGGTCATACACGCTAAGGATGGACAGTTTGGCTGTTAAACTTGGACAAAACTCTATTGGGCAAGTGCAAATGAGATTTACTCTGGTTTTCTTTGGAGGCTCTCAACATGGCCAAACTAGGACACTTTTTTCAGGATATGACAGAAGTCATATCCCCTGCAGTGGAGGCCCTTTCCAGTCAATTTTTCTAGTCTCTGCTGCACAGAAGCTTTAGATCTTTTAAGAGAAAGGCACTGCGAGACAATTTTAAACCACAGATACATCTGTTTCTTTTTCTCTAGCCTCATTCCGAGAAACTGCTTTTGAACTGCTTCAGATTAAATTCAACTCCCCCAATCCAAACCACCAGGGACTGTGGTGGATCTCAACCTCAAGGGTTATATTTGGCTAGGTTGTAAGACATTCAGAACAGATTCTTAGTATTGCAACGAGCCTCGTAGAAAGGACTGTCAAAACCTGCGTTTCCTTGTTTTTTACAAATAGCTGACATAGAAAGCAGAGGAGCTGAAAGCAACCACCTATTGATCTGTATCTATCTGCAACGCTAAGGGCCCTATTTCTGCCACATTCATTTTTCTGCCTTTTCAGTAAACCAGCTACTAGCACGATCCCTTCTCCTTTCAACCTCTGCACATATCCACCAGTGCATTAATTCCTAGAAATCACCTCTTGCGGTTGCTTGATGGATGAATTCAGCAGAGGCATGTCCTGCTAATATATCAATAGTGCTCCGTTAGGTCAGTCAAAGGGGTCTGCTTTCGAATGATAGACAAGACAGCGGCCATAGCGTGCGCTCTGTGTGTGGGATGAATCCCCTGTGAGAAGAGGTGAAGAGAGGAGAGGGAATGTGCTGCTCATGCAAATTTTCTACATAAGATTAGCCTCTGGCCTCAATGCACAGAATCAGGTTACTCCCAGTTGCTGGAATTCAAAAAGAAAGAGGCATGAAGGAGTAGCGCTGACTGGTCCTATGATCCTCACACCTTGTTTAATCCCACTCTGGAGAAGAATAACTGATGATGGCTGGAACCAAACAACTCCTGCCTGAAACAATCATGTATCTGCCTCACTCGGAGTGGGAGATGCCAACCAAGAGAGGACTTCATCCATAAGGAAACAGCTCCACCTGTGTGATTAAAACAAGATGTGAGACACTTAGAAGGATTTCTAAAGCTTACATGAGCATAACCAATGCTTGTACTCATTGCTTTTTAAATGTATTTATTTGCATTTCTGTTGGCGTGAACAGATCAGCTTCATCTTGTTCACTGTCTTTGATCTGTTTCATTTTTTCTGACTCCCTCTCTTTGAGCCAGTGGGAGTCAGGCACCCCGGAGTGAGGCACCGGCACACGTGTCAAAAAACTTGCTGGATTGGTGGGGGATTTGGTGAGGTCTGTTGTGCACCACTTCTGAAAATGAGGCAGAGCCACTAACACAGCACTGGAAATCTCACTTGAAATGACTGTTTCTGAAAATCTTGGCCAGGACCAGATCTTGTGTATAGCAAGACACTCTCTTCTCCTTCTCAAGACTGATTCTGTTACTTTGCTGTGTTTATTGCAACCTGGGTGCAATCAGTTCTCATAATGAATATCCCTTTAACAGTCCTACACTGATTACTCATGTGCTGCCTGCTCGATGGAAAAGAATCAGTGAATCTCATTTCTTCACTCACCAAAGATTCCCCTGCCTCCTTTTGCATCGTTACATTTCTGGAAGCTCTTTTCCTCCTTTTTATTTCAGTCCTGGGTATCCCCCGAGCCTTGTGATTGCGTTTAAAACAGACACAACGACATTATGAAGCATTAAACTAATGGCATTTGAGACCATTTTTCTCCCGTAAACCATTACGATGTCCCTGGAATGGCTGGCAGAGGGCTGAGCACCAGCGCCGCCATCCAGGGCTGCGTCACTTGGTACCCACTTTGGGATTCGAGGTGCCATCTCCTGTGCTGCTCTCGCTGTAACAGCCCCCGAGAAAGCTGTTTTGATCTTCAGATGAGTTGTTTGGCATGACCATAATGACAAATATGTGAATGGGGGGTTAGCCATGAATTGCAAAGTACCCATCAAATCCCCAAGGTGGAGAGGAATATATCTTCCTTCACACCCTTTTGATGTATAGTTAATTACACGAATCTGGAACTGTTACCATGTGCAAACACAGTGAAAATTGACTTTCTAAGCCATCCCTGGCCCCTCTGCATATGTCGCGTACTGTGCTCTGTCTGTACACACACAAATATATAATCGGTGCTGGTTTAGGCTTTTTTTTGATACTCTAGTTTTATAATATGTTAGAGGGATGGAACGGAATGTAGCATCTTTCAGGCCTGATGCAGCTTTTTTTAAAAAGAAGAAAAAAATCCAACTTATTTTATATTGGTTGTTCTTTCTCTTGCCTGAATAAAAGCTTTAGCACAGCTTGAAAGGGTTGCATGTGCTGAAATGTAGCCCAAGGATATGTGTTATTATCCATCCCCTCTTGACCAGCAGGGTCTCGGCTCTCTCTCCCTTTCAGCCTTTTGTTTGAACAGATGGGATTGGGGAACGAAGGGAAAGAAAGGCAGTCTGTTCTCATTAACGCTCCCAGTACACAAACACAAACCTGAGCACAGGGGACCTACAGAACAGGACTGCTTCTACTCCATACACATCCACTGAGACCATATGTACCCGCACACAAAGGCAGACAGAAGACCCACATCGAGCCAGCTACTAGGCATTTACCAAGGAGGACTCCTCACCAACTAATTAAAAACATTTTTTTTTTTCAAAAGCCCTTATAGGTCATTTCCTTTTTATTCAGCTGCACAATTTAAAAATAACCTTCAACCGATGTGGTGTTGAGGCTGTTTTAAAAGACAGATTGTCATCAAATCAGCCTAAAATCTAAGCTGGGAACATTTGTTGTGTCTTGGTCTGACGTGAGCTATGTGAAGAGGTTTCAGGCTGAACCTGCCAGACCAGGAACTATGTAGAAAGGTTTCAGGCTGAATCTGCCAGACCAGAGATGAGGTCCATCCAGCCCAGCCTCCTGGCAAGGACCAAGGCTGTTTCTTCTGGAAAAGGTGCTGAAAACCTTACTGTTGGCTATGACAGACTGCAGGTCCATTGAGAACATCTCTTCACAAACTCTGCGGCCAGCTTAGACTGTAACACTTCAAAGATCAGCTCTCCTTGTTTCCATCATGGCTCTTACATATTTTTCCACATTTACTGATAGAGCTCTTGGGAGAACCTTTTAAACAAATATTTTATGCTTTTTTAAAATTGTGCATGGTTATTAGCCTCGGTGATCTGTGGCCACAAATGCCTGCATGGGCAGCAATGAGGGGAAACATCTCGTTGCAGCAAAACTTGACTCACTTTGGAGAAGAACAAGCAGATTCAAGCTCTATAGCCTAGTGGCTCACCACCTTATGGCATCTGAGTGGAGGTGACTGCTCACAGCCTGTAGCAAACCCAAAGGGGAGGTAAGGCAGGTTCCTCAGCACTCCACTGCACCCCACATACCCACCATGGGTGCAGAACACACACAGGTGGCTACCGTGGATCAGCTGGCACATGGCAACTCATTAAGCTGCTGTACTGCAGCCGTACACTGGACTCAGACCATGCTTGGAGCCATGTCACAGCAGGTCTCTGCCTAAGCATGGCAGAATCCTCCTGTTACAGAGTTTCTCCTGCTCCCCTTCCCAGGGGGTGATACTCAGTGCAGCACAGAAAGGGTTTTCAGGCAACTCAGGTCTCGTGGCATCTTCCTTCCTTTCCAGGTCAGTTCTGGTTGCATTTGTACTCATGTGCCCTCAGCTCTGACTGAGTTAGGACTGAAGGGAAGACATGCCAGACATCTGCAGCTGCTTAATGAGGAGCCCCCAGATCTGAAGCACGGCAGGCACATGGTGGCTCTGAAACAAGCACTGTCAGAAATGAGTAGAGTCAGGAACCAATTCCCCAAATAATCTTTGGTTAAAGCCCTCGACTGACCTTTGTATTTGATCATGTTTTTGCAGGAGCCTCGCTATGCCCTAATGAACATCATATCTTTATTTAGCTGTTGGGTAACAAGGTGAGTGAAGTTCAAGAGTGGCTCCTCCAGCCACAGTAGACTGCTGTGAGTTGGAGACATGGAAGGCGCTTTCCTCAAGTGTATAAGGAAACATCCATGTATTATGTCCAGTACCAGGTAGATCTATATTTCATTATAGCCCCGGGCATTTGACATGTAGTCTCAAGAAAAGAGAGCTGTCATTTTATTTCCCCAGGTATTGCAAACGTAGGGAATGTAGACCAGAAAATGAAGTGGCTCTCCCTGCAGGGCTGTTTGCAGAAAGATCACAGGGGGGCTAAGGCATCAGTGCCTCTGCTCGCAAGCTCTCACATGTTCCCTGGGCATGCAGAGGCAGGTTTCCATCGCCGCACACCTCCTTTGAACACCATTGCACCGACACGTGCGCTCCAGGTTATTGCCAGCAGATGAGCGGCTCGCACGGCACAGTCTGCTGACTTTTTTCCATGCACGGTTGCCCAGTTCCCACAAATAAAAGCAGCAGGGGTAGAGCCCAAATGCAGCCCCCCTGCTACCCAACCATGGACTGGCACAGAGCGAGCTAAAGGCTTCCAGGCAGCTTTGCGGGTGATGAGTCCAAGTTGCAAGTGCACTATATCATGAAGGCGGAGGCCCCTGCGCTAACTCCATGGCAAGCCACCTCAGCTCCAACTGCTCTTATTAGCTGAAGCACACAGCTTGTGTCCTTAATCAGCATCACTTCAGTGTGGTGCAGAACACAGCTAATAAACCTTGATGGGCCCAAACTGGCAGCAAGCAGGTGCAGCACAGCCCTCCTCAGCTTACTGTTAGTGAAAGCAGCAAAAGGAGCCAGGGCTAGGACACGCCACTTGGTACAAAATGATGTTAACAGAAGAGACCAAACCACCAACCACCATTTTCAGAATTCTATAAAACAAAAAATAATTATCTTTAGGCTGATACTTTGCTCATCAGCACATCTCCATGGCACCATGAAGAGAAAATAGATCCTGCTCTTGAAAACCCTATCAGTCAACCAAGGAACACAGGGCCTCAAGCTTTTCAAAGCAAAACACTTCAAGTTTGGGCTTGGCATACATGATATGGCTCTGTAGATTTCGCCCTTCCCAGCAAGGAATGACAATGCCAGAACCATTAAAACCTGTTTACACTGGAAGAAAATAACTCCCCTCAATAATCCGGTAAAAAACCCAACAATTTAACAGTCAGAAGAGTCGGCTGAAGTCTAGGAGCATTGAGATTCCTTAGTATTCTTCTGTCTTTTTGGAAGAGGCAATTCTATATTTTCAACTCCTGCGTTCACCCCCCACCAGAAAAGGAGCCTGGAATTTGAAGTTTCACATCTAACAAAAACTTTGCAAAGAAACAAGTTTCAGATCAATGAAAATATTTTGCTTCCTCTTAAAAAAAAAAAAAAAAAAGTGTGTCAAGCTCCTTGAAAATGAAATATTGAACCAGCGCATTTCAATAACTTGGAGATGTTCCACCTTTAATTTACCTATGGGGGGAAAAGTGCCTGCCTCCAATCAAAAAGAGCTTACAGCGCAGGTGGAAAGACAGCAAATGGCTTGGGCTGTGAATCATCCTCTTTCCATTTTTCTGAGTCACAGGAAACTTGACCAAACTCCTCTCTGTGCACATTTCCAAAATGTCCTAAAGCTATAAAGTTAAGCCTGAAAGCGACCCTTGTCCTGGTATCTGTATCTTTCCCCTCCATAGCTGCTACTAGCCAAGCTTGGAAGCAGGGTGCTGAAAGACAGCTCTCTGCTCCCATAAAATTGTCACAAAATCGCAAAGGATGTTTTGCTCCATCATGTACAAAGAGAATTCCTTTCAGACCATCTGTACCTCAGAGTGCAAGATAACATTCTGCTACCTGAGCCTGCAGTGACATGGGAGAGATCAGCCTGTGCCAAGTTGTGTCCTGGTGCCACCAAACAGCCACTGCTTAGACTTCATCCTTTGACACTTTCTTGGGTCAGCAGCTGTCAGCAGCTGGAGGTTCTCTGCCATATCCCAGCTCTCACATGATTTCAGATGCCTGGAACAGAAAACACCCAAAGTACCACCATTAATGGGGCCCAGGGGGGCAAATCCCAAATGCCACCTAGCAGTGGGGGACCCACCAATGCCACCAGGAGTGATCCTGGGGCCTATTATGATATGTCATTTGAAAAGGACTGAGAGATTACACATGGAGGCCAAGCAGAGTGCCCTCATTGCAAATAATGCCATCCACATTCTGGACTGCATCAGGAGAAAGGCAACCAGTAGATCAAGAGAAGTTATTATCCCAACCTGCTCAGAGCTGGTGGGGCTGTATCTAGATATTTTGTCCTGTTTGGACCCCACTCAGTTCCAGAGGGATGTCAAAAACTTGGAAGTATCAACTGAGATGGTGAGGGGCCTGGGGCACATAACCTATGAGAACAAGCTATAGAATCTGGGCTTGTTCTCTGGTGAAGAGAGACTACTAGGTAACAAAAAAGCAGCCTACTGTTATTTCAAGGGGACCTCTATAGATGATGGAGCCAAACTCTCATACAGTCCTAGTTACCCACAGGCTGTGGAGATGATGCAAAGAGGCTGGAGGAAGAGTTCAATGTGACAGCTCCTAAAAACAGGCAGATCCATTCAGGAGCCAGAGCTGCTGCAGGCACAATGCAACTGCTCTCTCTCCTAAGTTTTCCTGGGATCAATAGCCAGAGGTCTCAGTTCAAGTCAAGGGTCAAGTGTTTTCATCGAGCTTTAGAAGTTGTGATAACTCCTCTGTGCAACAAAGGCTGCTCCAGAAGTATCTCAGCTGTGCAGAGATGCCTTTAACCTGGTCCTGGTTCTAGTTTTGCATTATTTCCTTCCATCCCCCTGTGTAATTCCCCTCCAAATGAATGTGGGGCCATGACCATTTTAATCCATCCACAATGTTTAAACTTGGATCACAGCTTACACAAAGGGGACAGAGAGAGCGAGTAAAACACCATATGTTAATTAACTTTGAAAATTGCACAAGTCTGAAGCCAAAACTTCATCTGAAACCTGCAGAACTGTCAGTATGGGTGGAGATCTGAATCTTGTATCGGGCTTATCCAAGTGTTCCTAAGTGGCAATCCCTTCTTGATGGAGGAGGCTGGGCTGGCTGCTGGACAGCAACTGCTAGTTGCTGTCAGTTTCCAGTATTTCAAGTCTGCCTACACTACTACTTGCTCTGCTGTCACTGAAAGAGCTGAAGCTGTTGAATGAATGAGCCTTCAGCTTTGCTGCTTGAACCAACTTCTACTCACGCTTGCTCACAGTCACATGGAAAACCAAGGCACTCAGTGTATCTGTGGCACGGTCTGGGTGTCTAGTTATAAAAGAAAGGAGAAATTGGGGTGGGTAAGGAGACCCACCTGAAGATGGACTCCACCTTGCTCCTTGCTTCAGGACCCGGCTCCATGTCGTCAGCAGTCACAAGAGCTCCCCAGTAGCTGCCTCTATGCATTTGCATTCAAGCCTTGTGTGTGAATGTGATTTATGGTCCTCAAGAAAACTTGGTCCTGTGGTCTCAGGTGGTAGGTGCACAGGGAGAACAGCAGAGAGAACGAGAAAACCATCTTGCAATCCAAAATGAAATAAGAGGGCTCAGCAGTGCTAGCACTGGCAGGAGGAGCAGTGGCCCCTCCGTACTGTCTGGACTATTTCCCAGAAGGGATGGCAAGGCCTGTGTAATCAGGCTCAGCTGGTAATCAGGCAAAGTCCAAACTAGCATAAAGACTAAATTATCCTTTAGTCCTTCCAGCTCAGGGGAAAGGATATTGATAGGGGAGGCGAGGATGGCTGCTGGACTCCAGCTGTCAGCAGCAGCCCGTGCAGAGAAATATCTTTCCACCTAACCTGCCCCTCGCCCCATTGTCATTCAAATAGCTGGCGCCTGGCGTGCAAAGGGCACGTGCAAATCCCGAGAGCGCCCTGCTCAGCCCCACACCAGCATGGCTGTGGGCACAACGCATCCCTCAGGGGGATGTAACACCATCTGCGCCAGCGAGCGCTCACCAAGAGCTGCCTGAAGGCCCCGCCACTCGCTCCCTCGCTTGTGCGGTACTCCCCGACTTTCTCTTCTCTCTGGTTTACGAAAAAGGAGAGTGATGCCAGGCTGTCTGAGTCAGCATGAAATGTGGACCCAGTAGATGAGGCTAAACCTGAATTTGACTGTCCAAGTAACCTTGTTTCCATCAGTGCTGGAGGAGTGTGCCTTGTGGCACTGTGGGAAAGGTAAGGGTCTGCCTCGCTGCTCGATTTAATCTTTGGAGAAGGATTTATCACATCTTTAAACCCCAGTAGATCTGTCCTCACCTGTTCAAAAATTGTAGCCCTCAAAGTATGCATGATCATCTTTAAATCACAAGGTTTAATTTAAAATAGATTTGTGTGTGTGTGGTTTTGGTTTGGAGGGGGTGACCTTTTTTACACTTTAGTTTCTGAACCTTTAAAACACTGCCCTGGATCATGACTTCAAGATGCCCTCTGAAACTGTTTGGGCATGGAGAATATTAGGTTTTAAAAATTGAAAGTCAAGACCTGAATTTTACTAGTGGTAACCTCTGAGGTCCTCTGACTCTTATCCAGTCCTTCTCACACTGCAGCCACTCTGTTGGTGGGGGGGCCACGCTGGAGCCTAGACCTCTGAAAAGGTCTTGGTTAAACCACCACCCAACAAAACAAACAGAAGGTCCTTCTTGAACCAGATCTGGGTTCTCTGATCTGGGCCATGGTGTAGCCACATGAAAGGCTGCCAGCCACAACTCCAGCGAGCAGCCATCACACAAATGGTGTTACGGGTCANGGCAGCAGCGAGGCCCGGGCTGTGGGCGCTGCTCCAGCGGCCGCGCCTCGGAGGGGACGCAGCGAGCACCGGAGCGGCGAGTCACGGCTTTCACTCGGCCGGAAAAGAGCGACGCCTCTTTATTTTGCAGCGATTTTCTAGGAGCATCTGTAGCCTCACAGAATCGTATTATCGTTCTGGTTGGAGAAGACCTTTAATGAATCGTTAACCCAGCACTGCCAAGTCCACTGTTAAACCATGTCCCTCAGCACCACAGCTACATGCCTTTTAAATGTCTCCGGGGACGGTGACTCCACCTGGGCAGGCTCTTCCAATGCTTAGCAACCCTTCCTGTGAAGAAATTTTTCCTAATATCCAACCTAAATCCCCCCTGGTGCAACTTAAGGNATTTGACAGGGCTAATCCCACCACTTGCACTGGCTCCTATCATAAGGATGCATAACAGCAACTCCTGGGTCCCCGAATCACATATTATTTGTTTTATCTTGGCTTTTTGCATATTACAGTCCTCAGGGACTCTGATTCCCAGTGTTTTTGTCAGGATATTTTGTTCTTCAGGTTCTTATTGAACCAGACGATCTTTAAGTTCCCTTCCAACTCAAGCCATTCTATGATTCGATGTGACAACCAGCACTGTTGTGGTACCACTCTGAACTGTAACAGTGCTCGGCATCCCTCTGAATCCGCACCTGTGTCTTTCTTCAGTAGCATTAGTGGGCAAGCCAATAGACTGGGGAGCACAGATATTTTGGTGTCAGGTATATTGCATCTGCAAAAAATCACATCCATGTATATGGAATCTTCTTGATTGCTGATAATTAGCTGGTTTTGGAATAAGTCCTTTACACCTTTTCAAAGTCAGCAGCATTTATGAGATGAATTTTTGCCTCAGAGTCTTGTTCACTTCAGCCTCCATAAATTTTAGACATGGTTGGCACCCAACACATCTGATTTCTCATTTTGGGCACCTCATGCTGGTTTGCCTACCTTCCTTTTGGGGTAATGAAGTTTAACAGCACATTTAGCATGCTTAAACTTGCTGCCATCCTCCTGTTTATCAGAGCCCATATCTGTTGAGGAGATATCTGTGCTGAGGCTCTGATATGGACAACATCTTCCTCAATGTCTACAAGTTTGACTGCCGTCAGTCATACTCTTGATGGTCAATACAGACCAGACTTTCAACCTTTGCTCTATTTTTTAATCCTTGTGATTTCACACAGACCGATATTTCTGTTTATATTTCATTCACGGTAATCTTACTATTTCACTCATGGTAACTCTACTATTTCTGCTACTTATCTGAAGATATTTGACTAGCTTATCAGCTTCCTTGATGCCACTGGCCTTCTGATGCCAGCATGAAACACTTTTGGCTCTTCCCTTTGATTTTTTTTTCAGATTCTTAATGCCTTTGATGTATACTTTTGAACATATTTTTCTTGCCTACCTGGCTGTGTTAACTTTTCTTTCAGGCACATCATTTCCATCACAAGAAATATGCAGGTTGTTCAGCTGGAAACTCTAGCTTTTTCCAAAGTTGTTTCAAGTCACCAGTCATGATATTCACCTGCTCTTCCCCATATCCAAATATTATCTCTGCAGACCTAAGTAGCTTTATGCCACCAGCTTTGCTGCTATTTTCCTGGGAGGAGGATGAGATGTGAAACACATGCCTGAATGACAGTCAATGGAAGGGATGTTTCCCAGAAAGGGTGTACAACACATGCCAATAAGCACTTTCTGTTTCTGAAGCTGTGTGCTGGAAGCCTGCTGATATATTATGTTCAGGTAATACATTTGAGGATCACAAAAACTGTCTCTGATGTCCTGCAGTGAAAAACATTCCTTTTTATTTACTTATTTCACATCAGGAACTAAAGAAAGAATTTTATCTATTTCACTTATGACAAGCATCTATTTAATTGACTTTTCTCCTTGCTCAATGAATCCTGATGCTCTAAGTTATCCAGCTACACTTTTGGCCATTGGTGAAATGCGAAAAAACCTTCTCTGTATGCATCTCTCAACTGTATTCCCACAATTTGCACTTCACACTCTCTCTTGTGGTATCCAGCATCAAAGCAGCCCCACATTGTTAAGCAAATCGCAAGGAAAACGCAGCTCAGGGCTGCACACTCCGTTAATCCATAGGGACGGGTCACACACAGTGGTCATACACGCTAAGGATGGACAGTTTGGCTGTTAAACTTGGACAAAACTCTATTGGGCAAGTGCAAATGAGATTTACTCTGGTTTTCTTTGGAGGCTCTCAACATGGCCAAACTAGGACACTTTTTTCAGGATATGACAGAAGTCATATCCCCTGCAGTGGAGGCCCTTTCCAGTCAATTTTTCTAGTCTCTGCTGCACAGAAGCTTTAGATCTTTTAAGAGAAAGGCACTGCGAGACAATTTTAAACCACAGATACATCTGTTTCTTTTTCTCTAGCCTCATTCCGAGAAACTGCTTTTGAACTGCTTCAGATTAAATTCAACTCCCCCAATCCAAACCACCAGGGACTGTGGTGGATCTCAACCTCAAGGGTTATATTTGGCTAGGTTGTAAGACATTCAGAACAGATTCTTAGTATTGCAACGAGCCTCGTAGAAAGGACTGTCAAAACCTGCGTTTCCTTGTTTTTTACAAATAGCTGACATAGAAAGCAGAGGAGCTGAAAGCAACCACCTATTGATCTGTATCTATCTGCAACGCTAAGGGCCCTATTTCTGCCACATTCATTTTTCTGCCTTTTCAGTAAACCAGCTACTAGCACGATCCCTTCTCCTTTCAACCTCTGCACATATCCACCAGTGCATTAATTCCTAGAAATCACCTCTTGCGGTTGCTTGATGGATGAATTCAGCAGAGGCATGTCCTGCTAATATATCAATAGTGCTCCGTTAGGTCAGTCAAAGGGGTCTGCTTTCGAATGATAGACAAGACAGCGGCCATAGCGTGCGCTCTGTGTGTGGGATGAATCCCCTGTGAGAAGAGGTGAAGAGAGGAGAGGGAATGTGCTGCTCATGCAAATTTTCTACATAAGATTAGCCTCTGGCCTCAATGCACAGAATCAGGTTACTCCCAGTTGCTGGAATTCAAAAAGAAAGAGGCATGAAGGAGTAGCGCTGACTGGTCCTATGATCCTCACACCTTGTTTAATCCCACTCTGGAGAAGAATAACTGATGATGGCTGGAACCAAACAACTCCTGCCTGAAACAATCATGTATCTGCCTCACTCGGAGTGGGAGATGCCAACCAAGAGAGGACTTCATCCATAAGGAAACAGCTCCACCTGTGTGATTAAAACAAGATGTGAGACACTTAGAAGGATTTCTAAAGCTTACATGAGCATAACCAATGCTTGTACTCATTGCTTTTTAAATGTATTTATTTGCATTTCTGTTGGCGTGAACAGATCAGCTTCATCTTGTTCACTGTCTTTGATCTGTTTCATTTTTTCTGACTCCCTCTCTTTGAGCCAGTGGGAGTCAGGCACCCCGGAGTGAGGCACCGGCACACGTGTCAAAAAACTTGCTGGATTGGTGGGGGATTTGGTGAGGTCTGTTGTGCACCACTTCTGAAAATGAGGCAGAGCCACTAACACAGCACTGGAAATCTCACTTGAAATGACTGTTTCTGAAAATCTTGGCCAGGACCAGATCTTGTGTATAGCAAGACACTCTCTTCTCCTTCTCAAGACTGATTCTGTTACTTTGCTGTGTTTATTGCAACCTGGGTGCAATCAGTTCTCATAATGAATATCCCTTTAACAGTCCTACACTGATTACTCATGTGCTGCCTGCTCGATGGAAAAGAATCAGTGAATCTCATTTCTTCACTCACCAAAGATTCCCCTGCCTCCTTTTGCATCGTTACATTTCTGGAAGCTCTTTTCCTCCTTTTTATTTCAGTCCTGGGTATCCCCCGAGCCTTGTGATTGCGTTTAAAACAGACACAACGACATTATGAAGCATTAAACTAATGGCATTTGAGACCATTTTTCTCCCGTAAACCATTACGATGTCCCTGGAATGGCTGGCAGAGGGCTGAGCACCAGCGCCGCCATCCAGGGCTGCGTCACTTGGTACCCACTTTGGGATTCGAGGTGCCATCTCCTGTGCTGCTCTCGCTGTAACAGCCCCCGAGAAAGCTGTTTTGATCTTCAGATGAGTTGTTTGGCATGACCATAATGACAAATATGTGAATGGGGGGTTAGCCATGAATTGCAAAGTACCCATCAAATCCCCAAGGTGGAGAGGAATATATCTTCCTTCACACCCTTTTGATGTATAGTTAATTACACGAATCTGGAACTGTTACCATGTGCAAACACAGTGAAAATTGACTTTCTAAGCCATCCCTGGCCCCTCTGCATATGTCGCGTACTGTGCTCTGTCTGTACACACACAAATATATAATCGGTGCTGGTTTAGGCTTTTTTTTGATACTCTAGTTTTATAATATGTTAGAGGGATGGAACGGAATGTAGCATCTTTCAGGCCTGATGCAGCTTTTTTTAAAAAGAAGAAAAAAATCCAACTTATTTTATATTGGTTGTTCTTTCTCTTGCCTGAATAAAAGCTTTAGCACAGCTTGAAAGGGTTGCATGTGCTGAAATGTAGCCCAAGGATATGTGTTATTATCCATCCCCTCTTGACCAGCAGGGTCTCGGCTCTCTCTCCCTTTCAGCCTTTTGTTTGAACAGATGGGATTGGGGAACGAAGGGAAAGAAAGGCAGTCTGTTCTCATTAACGCTCCCAGTACACAAACACAAACCTGAGCACAGGGGACCTACAGAACAGGACTGCTTCTACTCCATACACATCCACTGAGACCATATGTACCCGCACACAAAGGCAGACAGAAGACCCACATCGAGCCAGCTACTAGGCATTTACCAAGGAGGACTCCTCACCAACTAATTAAAAACATTTTTTTTTTTCAAAAGCCCTTATAGGTCATTTCCTTTTTATTCAGCTGCACAATTTAAAAATAACCTTCAACCGATGTGGTGTTGAGGCTGTTTTAAAAGACAGATTGTCATCAAATCAGCCTAAAATCTAAGCTGGGAACATTTGTTGTGTCTTGGTCTGACGTGAGCTATGTGAAGAGGTTTCAGGCTGAACCTGCCAGACCAGGAACTATGTAGAAAGGTTTCAGGCTGAATCTGCCAGACCAGAGATGAGGTCCATCCAGCCCAGCCTCCTGGCAAGGACCAAGGCTGTTTCTTCTGGAAAAGGTGCTGAAAACCTTACTGTTGGCTATGACAGACTGCAGGTCCATTGAGAACATCTCTTCACAAACTCTGCGGCCAGCTTAGACTGTAACACTTCAAAGATCAGCTCTCCTTGTTTCCATCATGGCTCTTACATATTTTTCCACATTTACTGATAGAGCTCTTGGGAGAACCTTTTAAACAAATATTTTATGCTTTTTTAAAATTGTGCATGGTTATTAGCCTCGGTGATCTGTGGCCACAAATGCCTGCATGGGCAGCAATGAGGGGAAACATCTCGTTGCAGCAAAACTTGACTCACTTTGGAGAAGAACAAGCAGATTCAAGCTCTATAGCCTAGTGGCTCACCACCTTATGGCATCTGAGTGGAGGTGACTGCTCACAGCCTGTAGCAAACCCAAAGGGGAGGTAAGGCAGGTTCCTCAGCACTCCACTGCACCCCACATACCCACCATGGGTGCAGAACACACACAGGTGGCTACCGTGGATCAGCTGGCACATGGCAACTCATTAAGCTGCTGTACTGCAGCCGTACACTGGACTCAGACCATGCTTGGAGCCATGTCACAGCAGGTCTCTGCCTAAGCATGGCAGAATCCTCCTGTTACAGAGTTTCTCCTGCTCCCCTTCCCAGGGGGTGATACTCAGTGCAGCACAGAAAGGGTTTTCAGGCAACTCAGGTCTCGTGGCATCTTCCTTCCTTTCCAGGTCAGTTCTGGTTGCATTTGTACTCATGTGCCCTCAGCTCTGACTGAGTTAGGACTGAAGGGAAGACATGCCAGACATCTGCAGCTGCTTAATGAGGAGCCCCCAGATCTGAAGCACGGCAGGCACATGGTGGCTCTGAAACAAGCACTGTCAGAAATGAGTAGAGTCAGGAACCAATTCCCCAAATAATCTTTGGTTAAAGCCCTCGACTGACCTTTGTATTTGATCATGTTTTTGCAGGAGCCTCGCTATGCCCTAATGAACATCATATCTTTATTTAGCTGTTGGGTAACAAGGTGAGTGAAGTTCAAGAGTGGCTCCTCCAGCCACAGTAGACTGCTGTGAGTTGGAGACATGGAAGGCGCTTTCCTCAAGTGTATAAGGAAACATCCATGTATTATGTCCAGTACCAGGTAGATCTATATTTCATTATAGCCCCGGGCATTTGACATGTAGTCTCAAGAAAAGAGAGCTGTCATTTTATTTCCCCAGGTATTGCAAACGTAGGGAATGTAGACCAGAAAATGAAGTGGCTCTCCCTGCAGGGCTGTTTGCAGAAAGATCACAGGGGGGCTAAGGCATCAGTGCCTCTGCTCGCAAGCTCTCACATGTTCCCTGGGCATGCAGAGGCAGGTTTCCATCGCCGCACACCTCCTTTGAACACCATTGCACCGACACGTGCGCTCCAGGTTATTGCCAGCAGATGAGCGGCTCGCACGGCACAGTCTGCTGACTTTTTTCCATGCACGGTTGCCCAGTTCCCACAAATAAAAGCAGCAGGGGTAGAGCCCAAATGCAGCCCCCCTGCTACCCAACCATGGACTGGCACAGAGCGAGCTAAAGGCTTCCAGGCAGCTTTGCGGGTGATGAGTCCAAGTTGCAAGTGCACTATATCATGAAGGCGGAGGCCCCTGCGCTAACTCCATGGCAAGCCACCTCAGCTCCAACTGCTCTTATTAGCTGAAGCACACAGCTTGTGTCCTTAATCAGCATCACTTCAGTGTGGTGCAGAACACAGCTAATAAACCTTGATGGGCCCAAACTGGCAGCAAGCAGGTGCAGCACAGCCCTCCTCAGCTTACTGTTAGTGAAAGCAGCAAAAGGAGCCAGGGCTAGGACACGCCACTTGGTACAAAATGATGTTAACAGAAGAGACCAAACCACCAACCACCATTTTCAGAATTCTATAAAACAAAAAATAATTATCTTTAGGCTGATACTTTGCTCATCAGCACATCTCCATGGCACCATGAAGAGAAAATAGATCCTGCTCTTGAAAACCCTATCAGTCAACCAAGGAACACAGGGCCTCAAGCTTTTCAAAGCAAAACACTTCAAGTTTGGGCTTGGCATACATGATATGGCTCTGTAGATTTCGCCCTTCCCAGCAAGGAATGACAATGCCAGAACCATTAAAACCTGTTTACACTGGAAGAAAATAACTCCCCTCAATAATCCGGTAAAAAACCCAACAATTTAACAGTCAGAAGAGTCGGCTGAAGTCTAGGAGCATTGAGATTCCTTAGTATTCTTCTGTCTTTTTGGAAGAGGCAATTCTATATTTTCAACTCCTGCGTTCACCCCCCACCAGAAAAGGAGCCTGGAATTTGAAGTTTCACATCTAACAAAAACTTTGCAAAGAAACAAGTTTCAGATCAATGAAAATATTTTGCTTCCTCTTAAAAAAAAAAAAAAAAAAGTGTGTCAAGCTCCTTGAAAATGAAATATTGAACCAGCGCATTTCAATAACTTGGAGATGTTCCACCTTTAATTTACCTATGGGGGGAAAAGTGCCTGCCTCCAATCAAAAAGAGCTTACAGCGCAGGTGGAAAGACAGCAAATGGCTTGGGCTGTGAATCATCCTCTTTCCATTTTTCTGAGTCACAGGAAACTTGACCAAACTCCTCTCTGTGCACATTTCCAAAATGTCCTAAAGCTATAAAGTTAAGCCTGAAAGCGACCCTTGTCCTGGTATCTGTATCTTTCCCCTCCATAGCTGCTACTAGCCAAGCTTGGAAGCAGGGTGCTGAAAGACAGCTCTCTGCTCCCATAAAATTGTCACAAAATCGCAAAGGATGTTTTGCTCCATCATGTACAAAGAGAATTCCTTTCAGACCATCTGTACCTCAGAGTGCAAGATAACATTCTGCTACCTGAGCCTGCAGTGACATGGGAGAGATCAGCCTGTGCCAAGTTGTGTCCTGGTGCCACCAAACAGCCACTGCTTAGACTTCATCCTTTGACACTTTCTTGGGTCAGCAGCTGTCAGCAGCTGGAGGTTCTCTGCCATATCCCAGCTCTCACATGATTTCAGATGCCTGGAACAGAAAACACCCAAAGTACCACCATTAATGGGGCCCAGGGGGGCAAATCCCAAATGCCACCTAGCAGTGGGGGACCCACCAATGCCACCAGGAGTGATCCTGGGGCCTATTATGATATGTCATTTGAAAAGGACTGAGAGATTACACATGGAGGCCAAGCAGAGTGCCCTCATTGCAAATAATGCCATCCACATTCTGGACTGCATCAGGAGAAAGGCAACCAGTAGATCAAGAGAAGTTATTATCCCAACCTGCTCAGAGCTGGTGGGGCTGTATCTAGATATTTTGTCCTGTTTGGACCCCACTCAGTTCCAGAGGGATGTCAAAAACTTGGAAGTATCAACTGAGATGGTGAGGGGCCTGGGGCACATAACCTATGAGAACAAGCTATAGAATCTGGGCTTGTTCTCTGGTGAAGAGAGACTACTAGGTAACAAAAAAGCAGCCTACTGTTATTTCAAGGGGACCTCTATAGATGATGGAGCCAAACTCTCATACAGTCCTAGTTACCCACAGGCTGTGGAGATGATGCAAAGAGGCTGGAGGAAGAGTTCAATGTGACAGCTCCTAAAAACAGGCAGATCCATTCAGGAGCCAGAGCTGCTGCAGGCACAATGCAACTGCTCTCTCTCCTAAGTTTTCCTGGGATCAATAGCCAGAGGTCTCAGTTCAAGTCAAGGGTCAAGTGTTTTCATCGAGCTTTAGAAGTTGTGATAACTCCTCTGTGCAACAAAGGCTGCTCCAGAAGTATCTCAGCTGTGCAGAGATGCCTTTAACCTGGTCCTGGTTCTAGTTTTGCATTATTTCCTTCCATCCCCCTGTGTAATTCCCCTCCAAATGAATGTGGGGCCATGACCATTTTAATCCATCCACAATGTTTAAACTTGGATCACAGCTTACACAAAGGGGACAGAGAGAGCGAGTAAAACACCATATGTTAATTAACTTTGAAAATTGCACAAGTCTGAAGCCAAAACTTCATCTGAAACCTGCAGAACTGTCAGTATGGGTGGAGATCTGAATCTTGTATCGGGCTTATCCAAGTGTTCCTAAGTGGCAATCCCTTCTTGATGGAGGAGGCTGGGCTGGCTGCTGGACAGCAACTGCTAGTTGCTGTCAGTTTCCAGTATTTCAAGTCTGCCTACACTACTACTTGCTCTGCTGTCACTGAAAGAGCTGAAGCTGTTGAATGAATGAGCCTTCAGCTTTGCTGCTTGAACCAACTTCTACTCACGCTTGCTCACAGTCACATGGAAAACCAAGGCACTCAGTGTATCTGTGGCACGGTCTGGGTGTCTAGTTATAAAAGAAAGGAGAAATTGGGGTGGGTAAGGAGACCCACCTGAAGATGGACTCCACCTTGCTCCTTGCTTCAGGACCCGGCTCCATGTCGTCAGCAGTCACAAGAGCTCCCCAGTAGCTGCCTCTATGCATTTGCATTCAAGCCTTGTGTGTGAATGTGATTTATGGTCCTCAAGAAAACTTGGTCCTGTGGTCTCAGGTGGTAGGTGCACAGGGAGAACAGCAGAGAGAACGAGAAAACCATCTTGCAATCCAAAATGAAATAAGAGGGCTCAGCAGTGCTAGCACTGGCAGGAGGAGCAGTGGCCCCTCCGTACTGTCTGGACTATTTCCCAGAAGGGATGGCAAGGCCTGTGTAATCAGGCTCAGCTGGTAATCAGGCAAAGTCCAAACTAGCATAAAGACTAAATTATCCTTTAGTCCTTCCAGCTCAGGGGAAAGGATATTGATAGGGGAGGCGAGGATGGCTGCTGGACTCCAGCTGTCAGCAGCAGCCCGTGCAGAGAAATATCTTTCCACCTAACCTGCCCCTCGCCCCATTGTCATTCAAATAGCTGGCGCCTGGCGTGCAAAGGGCACGTGCAAATCCCGAGAGCGCCCTGCTCAGCCCCACACCAGCATGGCTGTGGGCACAACGCATCCCTCAGGGGGATGTAACACCATCTGCGCCAGCGAGCGCTCACCAAGAGCTGCCTGAAGGCCCCGCCACTCGCTCCCTCGCTTGTGCGGTACTCCCCGACTTTCTCTTCTCTCTGGTTTACGAAAAAGGAGAGTGATGCCAGGCTGTCTGAGTCAGCATGAAATGTGGACCCAGTAGATGAGGCTAAACCTGAATTTGACTGTCCAAGTAACCTTGTTTCCATCAGTGCTGGAGGAGTGTGCCTTGTGGCACTGTGGGAAAGGTAAGGGTCTGCCTCGCTGCTCGATTTAATCTTTGGAGAAGGATTTATCACATCTTTAAACCCCAGTAGATCTGTCCTCACCTGTTCAAAAATTGTAGCCCTCAAAGTATGCATGATCATCTTTAAATCACAAGGTTTAATTTAAAATAGATTTGTGTGTGTGTGGTTTTGGTTTGGAGGGGGTGACCTTTTTTACACTTTAGTTTCTGAACCTTTAAAACACTGCCCTGGATCATGACTTCAAGATGCCCTCTGAAACTGTTTGGGCATGGAGAATATTAGGTTTTAAAAATTGAAAGTCAAGACCTGAATTTTACTAGTGGTAACCTCTGAGGTCCTCTGACTCTTATCCAGTCCTTCTCACACTGCAGCCACTCTGTTGGTGGGGGGGCCACGCTGGAGCCTAGACCTCTGAAAAGGTCTTGGTTAAACCACCACCCAACAAAACAAACAGAAGGTCCTTCTTGAACCAGATCTGGGTTCTCTGATCTGGGCCATGGTGTAGCCACATGAAAGGCTGCCAGCCACAACTCCAGCGAGCAGCCATCACACAAATGGTGTTACGGGTCAGGAAGCTCTGTGCTGGCCAGGCAGGTGAGGAAGAAAACACCATGCCACAGGCCACATCACCGCCACCACTTCTTCCAGGCACAGCTTCACCTGCTGGTCCACAACACGGGGTGGGCGGGCAGGCAAGCAGGAGGGCAGAAGAGCAGGAGGGCAGGCAGGAAGGTGGGTGGGCGGGCAGGACGGTGGGCAGGCAGGCAAGAGGGCTTGAGGGTGGGCAGGAAGGCAGGTGGTCAGATTGGAGGGGCAGGTCAGGAGGACAGGTGGTCGGGCAGGAGGGGCAGGAGGGGCAGGAGTGTAGGAAGGTAGGAGGGCAGGCAGTTTTGGCAGGAGGGCAGGCAATCNCCCCTGGTGCAACTTAAGGCCATTTCATCTTGTCCTGTGGTTTGTTACTTGGGAGAAGAGATCAGCCTCCATCTTGTTACAACCTCCTTTTAAGTAACTGTACAGAGCATTAAAGTCTCCCCTGAGCCTCCTTTTTCTCCAGGCTAAACAGCCACATTTCCCTCACCCACTCCTCATAAGACTTGTTCTCTAGATCCCCTCACCAGCTTCGTCACCTTTCTTTGGGCACATTCCAGCACCTTGATGTTCTTGTGGTGAAGGGCTCAAAACAGTATTTGAGGTGTGGCCTCACCAGTGCTGAGTACAGGGGGACGATCACTGCCCCAGTCCTACTGGCCACTCTTTTTAATACAAGCCAGGATGCTGTTGGACTTCTTGACCACCTGGGCACACTGCTGGCTCGTATTCAGCTGGCTGTCAACCAGCACCTCCAGGTCCTTTTCCACCAGACAGTTTTCCAGCCACTCTTCCCCAAGCCTGTAGCCTTGCAAGGGGATATTGCAGCCCAAGTTCAGGACCTGGCACTTGGCCTGTTTGTGTTGTTTTGTGGGTAACAGCTCCCTTCAAGGATAACCCAATAACTTTTGAACTGTTTGGATAATTACCTAAAACTGGTGAAAAGCAGACAGTGTGCGCTTGCAGCCCAGCAGGCCAATCGCATCCTGGGTTGCATCAAAAGGTGTGTGGCCAGCAGATTGAGAGAGGTGATTCTGCCACTCTGCTCTGGTAAGATCTCACTTGGAGTACTGTGTCCAATTTTGGAGCCCTCAATACAAGAAGGACATGGACCTGATAGAACAAGTCCAGAGGAGGGACACAAAATGATCACTGGGTTGGCACACCTCTCCTATGAAGACAGGCTGAGGTGGCTGGGATTGTTTAGCCTGGAGAAGGCTCTGAGGAGACCTAATAGCGACCTTCCAGTATCTGAAGAGTGCCTACAGGAAGGCTGGAGAGAGACTGTTTACAAAGGCCTGTAGTGACAGGACGAATGGCAATGGTTTTAAATTAGAGAAGGGCAGATTTAGATCGACAATTATGTGTAAGTTCTTCACGATGGGTGTAGTGAAACACTGGAACAGGTTGCCCAGGGAGGTAGTTGAGGCCCCATCCCTGGAGATATTCAAGGTGAGGCTTAACAAGGCTCTGAGCAACCTGATCTAGTTGAGGATGTCCCTGCTCACTGCAGGGGGGTAGGACTAGGTCACCTTCAGATGTCCCTCCCAACCTAAACCATTCTATGATTCCATGATTCTAAAAGCTGAGGATCTCAAAAATACGAAATAATGCCTACAGACTTTGTGAAGTAAGGTGGACAGGCAGAGGCAGAAGCTTGATTATTACTTGTGTTACTGAGCTGCACTCAGTCCATATTTGAGGTGAGGTAGTCCACTCAGAAATGTGAATCTAGATAGACATTTTCACAAAGCAGAAGTTTGTCTACATTGTCCCATGAGAAATCAGGATCTGCGCATATGTGGACTAGGAACATGAGAAATTCTTTACTGTGGAGGTGGTGAGACACTGGAACAGGTTGCCCAGAGAGGTAGTAAATGCCCCTTCCCTGGAAGTGTTCAAGGCCAGGTTGGATGGAGCTTTGAGGAACCTGATCTAATGGAAAGTGTCCCTGCCCATGGCAGGGAGGTTAGAATTATATAATCTTTAAGTTCCTTCCAACCATTCTATGATTCTATAATTCTGTGATCCTATGATTCTGCATCCTCCTCTGTGTGTCCCTAACCATTTACTGCTGCAACTGGGTAATCTACTGCCTTACTCTCTGTCCTGTCTTTGTGCAGCACCTAGTGCTGTGAACGTCTGCTCTCAGAGCCGGGCTCCCTCATGCTCTGGAAATCAAAGTCAGAGAAACATGTCTGCTGTTTTCCTGTTTAAAGGAGAAGACCCTGAAGGACTTTAGGAACAGGGCAAGGGCAGAGAAGTCAAGGACAATAGGCTGCAGGGACCAACAGGGCAGCATCTCTTGGAGGACATGGTCGTCCCGTCAATCACCTACTTTGACTGCGTCAGAGGAGATGGAGAGATTGGTGGCTATCTTCTTCAGTGGCAGGCACATCACTGTGCAAGTGACACAGGGGGCTATATTCCAACACCTAGGGGACTGAAGAACCACCAACTCAGTCTGATGACCTAGTCATCCTACAGCAGCCCTTCTCACTTTTCTGACAACACTGAGCTAAATCAAAGTCTCTTTTGGGCTTCAGAGTTTGAGTCCTAAGTTAGCTATCTGCAAGTAGGCACTGGGTCTGCAAGAAAAGACAGCCTTGATCGGCTATAAAAAGGCACCCCAGAAGAGGCTCCATTAATTAGAAGTTACTGATGAGTGTATAGCTGATAGTTGGTGAGCAACTGTTGATGTATACTTCCGACCAGATCAGCCCACCCTTCACAAATCAGCCACTAAGAGAAGAGTGCAGAATCCCATTAAACTAATTGTATCATATCATTTAAGAAGCTCTATCTAGTTAAATCTGGAAGGACCTTCAGGAGTTGGGCTCCGATCCAAGAAAACTGTGACCCAGGAGCTTAACTTCTAGTACAAAGGCAGACTTAATGGGAGGCAAAATTGAGCACAAACCTAAGAGGTTTTGCTGGATTCAGGGCTATACAGGCTGACACTTCTGAGAAGGTCAACATCTCGCAGCATGTCAGCATCAGTACAAAGACAGAGGGAGTGCTGCTTCCTCATTTTACTTACGCTAATAAATTTCCCACCTGTGTCCAGTAACTTACAGGAAAAAAAGCCAACCTACCATCACTGGTTGGCTATAGGTAGCAGCTAGTCATAGTATTTGGTTCACTAGGATTCAGTAAAGTTTCTCAGGGTCTGAGGACTGTGGAGAGGTTTGGTTGCTCCTGTACCCTCTCCCTGGGTACCAGGCTCACCATGGTTCCTTCACAATGCTCCCAGTGAATTGGGCGGGGGTGGTGTGGGCGGTGTGTGTGGTGTGGATTAGGGTCTGATACTCAAGCAGTGGACTCCCAGCTCTCATCTGAGACACAGGTTAAGTACAAAAAGGAAATTTTGGACAAAGATAAAAATATTGCAATTAAAAATGTCAAAAGACTCACTTTCACAGTTGTATTGGAACAATTCTGTCCAATTAAACCACACAACTGTAAAATCTTTATCTTACAGGACCTGTACTTTCTGCCACTGGAGAGTTTTAGTTGGATATTTTTCAATTAGCCCTTCAATTAATGTCATTGAGGATCTGCCTGAGATGGTTCTTAGCTAGTGTTCCCCTTTTTGACATGTGCTGTCAGCATAAATGATGATGTTCAGCAACATAGTTCTGTGTATGTTCACAACAAATGGAAGTCTAAAGGACTTACTTCACCAAGTACTTGGGGTCTACAGCAGATTTGAAAAATATTAAATGCATCACTGAATCAGGCCCTGTCCTGATTCCTTTAGCTACCTAAATGTCTGCTTTGCGGGTCTAATCTGGACAAATAATAACCAGAATAAACTAGGAGCCGCAAAAAAAAGTTTCACATCTTCACAAGACTAGCCTGAAATATCTAATTGCCTACTTAAAACTCCAAACTCTGCTACTTGCAAATGCAATAGTGATCCAGAAATGACTGCAGCCTGAAATCAGTCTTTAAAAGGGCACTGTGGTCATAAATCTGCAGGCTTTAACTCAGACAAAATCGTAATATAAGTAAGTAGTCCAGAAAATGTCACTTTATGGCAAGGCAGGTGCCCCAGATAGCATAAAGAAAGCTCTGTAATGCTCCTGGGAATCTTTCCCCTCTGTAGTGTATTGAAATGGAAAGAAAGGAAATTAAAAAAAAAAATTAAAAAAAAACAAAACCAAAACCAATCAACCCAAAAAACAACCAATCAACCAGGCAAGAAAAAAGTCTTGACCAAGGAAGAATAATCGTACTTACTAATGTAAAACTACCTTTGTTTCTTGCTACTGGCTGGTAAGAATGGAGCACAAACTGCTGTGCTAGGTCATTTTAGATCCTCCTTTCACATCTGACATTTGCCTAACTGCGCTAACTAACAGTAACTCCAGCTCAAATTACTCCATCCCTGCCATGTATATCCACACCTGCTAATCTGGGGAGCTTTGTAGGAGATTAGTTGCAGCCTTCAGCGTGCAGACACTACACAAAGCCACGGCGTGCATCTCCTGAGAGGCAGAAGAGTCAAGTTTAAAGTGCGGGTTTGTGACACCAGGCATGTGCTCTGAGACACAAGAGGATGAAGAACACCATCACTGTACAACCTCACTTCTTACCTAAAGCCTGTCACAGCCTCCAAGCTGACTTGTATTTCCTGCTCACCAAAATACCCCTCAGACAGGGATCTCCAGCCTTCACTAGGGCCACGGCACTCAGTAAGCGACCTGTTGAGAGCAATATCATAATTTACTCTCCCTGTCAAAACATGAGAAATATCTGAATGTTGGCCACAGGCTGGCATCTGGTGGTGTAACCTTCTCTTTGGTACAGCTCCGTTTGCAATGTAGCATGTTGTACAGCAGGCAGCTGTACAAGTAACTCCAAAGTCATCTTTGATAAACTTAGAGAAGAAGGGTCCAATCCATATTCAATGTGGGAGACGCATTCTGGTTTCCAAGTTTCTCCTTACTAGTGGTGCCCACTAAAATATACTCAAAGATAAAACCTCTTCACTGGCCTGGAGACAGCCCGTGTCCCATGGGGATGTAGTGACTCACGCTTTCCCCGCACCACTAGAGAAAGCCACACTCTTCCCAGAGCTTACGCTAGAAACCAGGCACTATATCTCCTCCAAATCCTCTTTGTCCCATCCCCTTTCCCCCCTGGACTGTTCTGCTGTGCCCTCCACCCAGACATCCCCAGGTCCGGCCCCTTGGCACGCGGGGATGGAAACAGGAGCACACCATGTGGAATGACTCCCTGCAGCCGAGGGAGAGCTGACCTCTGCAAGCTGGCACGCTGCAGTGGAGGCAAGTATTAGAAATACGAGCCAACCTAGCAGCCCTTTATGGAAGCCATGGCCCAGGCTGCAGATCGGGAGTGCTGCCAGGTGGTAGCTAGAAACCTCAGGTCAGAAAGAAAAGCACAGCCGCGCTTTGGCACAACACCCTGCTGGCCCCTGTCTTGGAGAGACACAACTACTGCCTTTTCTCCAGGATAGTGCTGGCTGCATGTCTTTGAGTGCGTTGGGGTTTTTTTTGTATGTGTCGCAGGACAGGGATGGTGCAGGAGGCTGCTGCTGAAGTCTCTTCCTTCTAGCAGAGCTTCTCTGAGTATTCAGTGCCTCACCAGGTGAGCGCCTTGATGTCTTTCATATACTGCAGCACCCAAAACTGAACACAATACTTAAGCTGTGGTCTCACCAGTGCTGAGTACAGGGGCACAATCGCTTCCCTACTCCTGCTGTACGTGCTATTTTTGATACAGGCCAGGATGGTGTTTACCTTCTTGGCCAGCTGGGCACACTGCTGGCTCGTGTTCAGTCGGCTGTTCACCAGCATTCCCAGGTCCTTTTCTGCCAGACAACTTTCCAGCCACTCTTCTCCAAGCCTCTAGTGTTGCCTGGTGTTATTGTGACCCAAGTGCAGGATGTGACACTTGGCCTTGTTAAATCTCATACCATTGACCTCAGCCCATCGATCCAACCTATCCAGATCCCTCTGCAAAGACTTCCTACCCTCGGGCAGATCAACACTCCTGCTCAATTCAATGTCATCTACAAACTTACTGAGGGTGAAATTGATCCCTTCATCCATGTCATTGATAAAGATATTAAACAAGACTGGCCCCAAAACTGAGCCCTGGGGAACACCACTTGTGATCGGTAGAAAGGCTCTTGCTTATACTTGCTTGGGGGGTGTGCAGAAAGGAAAAGGCTGCACCTGCATGGAGAAGCAGCCAGGATAGGTAGCCCTAAACTGACCAACAAGGTATTCCATCCCATATACATCATATTCAGTATAGAGCTGAGGGATCACAAGTGTCACGTTCTCTTCTTCCATGGCCAGTGTCTGAGAAGGACTCTCTCTGTTCTGCCTTAGATCCCAATTTATGTGTTCCTGAATCCAGTTCCAGAATCCAGCTCCTGAATCTGATTCCTATCTGCCTCTGAGTCCAGTCTGGGACATCCCCAGCACCTGCTCTACAGTATCAGTGGTGATGGTGATGGTAATTACCATCTAGGGGGTTGGGTTTGATATTGAGTTTGTGTATAGAATCATAAAATTGTCAGGGTTGGAAGGGAACGTGAAGATCATCGAGTTCCAAACCCTCTGCCATGGCAGGGACACCTCCCACTAGATCAGGTTGCCCAGAGTCCCATCCAACCTGGCCTTAAAAACTTCCAGGGATGGGCCTTCCACCACCTCNCTGGGCCCACGTCTCCAGCCTGTGCAGGTCCCTCTGGATGGATCCCTTCCCTCCAATGTGTCGGCCACACCACCCAGCTCGCTGTCATTGACAAACTTGCTGAGGGTGCACTCGATGCCACTGTCCCTGTCGCTGACGAAGATGTTAAACAAGACCGGTCCCAGTACTGATCCTTGAGGGACTCCACTTGTCACTGGACTCTACTTGGATACAGACCCATTGACAGCCACTCTGGGTGCAGCTGTCCAGCCAATTCTTTATCCATCAAGTGGTCCATCCATCAAACCCATGTTTTACCAGCTTGGAGACCAGGATGTCATGCAGGACAGTGTCAAAGGCTTTGCTCAGGTCCAGGAAAATGATGTCAGTTGCTTTTCCCTTGTCCATTGATGTTGTGACCTTTTCATAGAAGGCCACCAGGTTTGTCAGGCATGATTTGCCCTTGTTGAAGCCGTGTTGATTGTACCCAATCACCTCTTCATTATTCTTCTGCCTCAGCAGTGCCTCTTGGAGGGACTGCTCCCTGATCTTACTGGGCACAGAGGTGAGACTGCCTGGCCTATAGTTCCCTGAATCATCCTTTTTCCCTTTTTGAAAATGGGGGTTATGTTTCCCCTATTCCAGTCAGAGGGGACTTCACTGGACAGCCATGACTTTTGGAATACGGTAGAGAGCTGTTTAGCAACCTCATCCACTGGTTCCCTCAGTACCCATGGGTGTATCTCGTCCGGTCCCATGGGCTTGTACACTTTCAGGTTCCTCAGAAGGTCAGGAACCTGATCTTCACTTACAATGGGCAGTGCTTTCTTCTAGCCCCTGACATTCTGTGCCTTCGGGAGCGTGGCTGGTGTACTTTTCAATGAAGACTGAGGCAAAGAAGTCATTGAGAACCCCAGCCTTCTCCATATCACTTGTCACCAGTTCTCCCATTTCCTTTCTGAGGGGGCCTACACCTTCTCTAGTCTTCCTTTTGTCATTAACACACCTATAGAAGTTTTTGCTATTCCCCTTGATCTCCCTGGCTAGATTTAATACTAACTGAGCTTTAGCTTTTCTAAGCAGGTCTCTTACTGCTCTGATGGCTTCTTTAAATGCCCCCCCA
Organism: Baryphthengus martii; assembly: GCA_013396935.1. NCBI lineage: Eukaryota > Metazoa > Chordata > Aves > Coraciiformes > Momotidae > Baryphthengus > Baryphthengus martii. The sequence continues at coordinate 207,551 of VWZK01007412.1, forward strand.
TTCTAGCTGTCCTTTCTTCCACTCCTTGTAAAGTTTCTTTTTGTGTGACAGTGTGTCCAGGAGCTCCTTGCTCATCCAGGCAAGTCTCCTAGCATTCTTTCCTGCCTTCCTCTTTGTTGGTATACTTTGCTCCTGGACATGGAGAAGGTGATCCTTGAATACTGACCAGCTGTCCTGGGCCCTCCTTCCCTCTAGGGCTTTGTCCCATGATGCTCTGGCCAGCAGATCCCTGAAGCGATCAAAGTCTGCATGTCTAAAGTCCAGGGTCGTAAGCTTGGAACACATCTCCCTAGATGCCTTGAGGATCTTAAACTCTACGGCTTCATGATCACTGCTGCCAAGGTTGTCCCTGAACCTCATGTTGGTCACCAGCCCTTCCCTGTTGGTGAGAACAAGGTCCAGCATAGCGCTTTTTGTTGTTGGTTCCTCTACCATTTAGAGGAGGAAGTTGTCATCTATGCATTCCAGGAACATCCTGGATTGCTGGTGCCTTGCTACGTTGTCCCTCCAGCAGATGTCAGGGTGGTTGAAATCCCCCATGAGGACCAGGACCTGTGAATGTGAAGCCACTTCATCTGCCTATGGAGGGCCTCATCTGCTTGGTTCTGCTGGTCAGGTGGCCTGTAGCAGACCCCTACTGTAACATCACCTTCCCCTGTCTTCCCTTTAATCTTAACCCATATGCTCTCAACCAGCTCATCGT